>JANKKI010000256.1:1062500-1662500 GCA_025175665.1 Cinchona pubescens | reverse complement strand
AAACCTATAACCACTTTAGAATTTTCAGTTCGCTAATGATGTCTTCTATACACATTGAGACATAATTAACTGGTAATAAAACAAAAACATAACCAAAAGAGATAGGAAATGGTCCCATAAAATCTATCCCTCATACATAAAAAATTTCACAATATATAATTGAAGTTTGTAACATTTCATTCCTTTTGGTTATATTTCCAGTCCTTTGACACTTTATACATGATTGGAAAAATAAAAATACATCTCCAAATACAGATGGCCAGAAAAATCCACAATCTAAAACCTTCCTAGATGTTCTTTTAGCTCCAAAATGTCCCCCACAAGCATAATAAAGACAAAATTTGAGTATAGGATTTACCTTTTCTTCCTACACCTATCTTCTTATAACTTGATCAGAAGAATACTTCCATAAATATGGATTATCCCAAATATAATATTTGGCATCACTTCTAATCTTATTCTTTTGAGCTTTTGACAAATTTGAGGGAAAAGAATTAGATTACTTGACAAATAATTAAAAATATTGGCATACTATGGAAGTATCTCTTTTACAACTAAGAGTTGCTCATTCTAAAAAGATTTGTGCAGTTTTAGTTCATCTTCAATATGAGGAAGTCCGCTCTAGTGATCTGCACTCCATTTTCTACTCCACTTTTATCTCTAATTTCCACATCGAACTCACTTAGCAGCAAAATCCATCTTATTAACCTTGGCTTTGATTCCTTCTTCGTCATCAAATAACGAAGAATTGTATGGTCAGAATAAACAATAACTTTAGCAAGTAAATAAGAATAGAATTTTTCTAAAGCAAAAACTTCAACAATGAGCTCTTTTCAATCATAGAATAGTTTCGCTGTGCATGATTCAAGGTCATAGTGGCATAGTAAATAGCATGCAACTTCTTCTAACTTTTTGACCCAAAATGGTGCCTATAGCATAATCATTTATGTCGCACATGATCTCAAATAGTAAACTCCAGTCTGGTGGCTGGATAATTAGGGTGGAAATTACAACATACTTGTTAACCTGTCAAACGCCTCCTTGCATGCTTTATGGAATTCAAAGGTCACGTCCTTTTATAGTAGTTTGCATAATGGGGATGCTATCTTGGAAAAGTCTTTCATAAATCTACGGTAAAAACCTACATGACCAAGAAAGGAACGTACTTCTCGCATGCATGTGGGGCAAGGTAAGGTCTGGATAATATCTATCTTAACCTTATCTACCTCAATCCCCTTTGATGAAACAACATGACCCAAAACTATACCTTGTTGTACAATGAAATGTCATTTTTCAAAATTTAGGACAAGGTTAGTCTCAATACATCTTTGTAGCACAATTGTAAATTTATGTAAGAAATGATCAAATGAGTCTCCATACATAGTAAAGTTTTCCATAAAAGCTTCTACTATACTCTCTACAAGATCAGAAAAATATACTAATCACACACGACTAGAAAGTGGCTGGTGCATTGCAAAGACTAAATGGCATCTGTCGATATGTAAAAATTCTACAAATGGACAAGTGAAAATTGTCGTCTCTTGATCATCTGGAGCAATAGCAATCTGAAAAAAAAACCAGAATAGATATCAAGAAAATAATAAAAAGCATAACCAGTTAACCTTTCTAACATTTGATCAATGAAAGGCAATGGGAAGTGGTCATTTCTAGTTAAAGCATTCAATTTTCTATAGTCTATACAAACTCTCCTCCCATTTTGCACACGGGTGGCCAACAGTTCATTCTTTTTTGGAGAAAGTTTGAGCACTTCTTATTTAACCACCTCCTTCAAAAGTGGGTTAAGCCTTCTCTGTGGTTAACGGATTGGCTTAGCTTCATCTTCCAACAAAATGTGATGCATACATGTAGCTGGCTAATCGCTTTGACGTCAGTAATTTTCCATCCAATTGCAGCTTTATACTTTTTAAGTACTGCTGCCAATTTTTCTTTGACTAGGGTCAAGCTCAATAGAAATAATCATCGGGTATGATTGTCCTTCTCCAAGAAAAATGTACTTTAAGTGACTAGGAAAGGTGTTTAGAGATGATTTAGAATCTTGCATCAAAGAAGGTAGAGAACATTCAGTAACATTTGGCAAATTAGTCAAAAATACATTACCTTCTTGAGAGGTGGGTCATGAATCTCTTTAACAACTTCTCTATTGATCATCTCGAGTTCTTCTTCAAAGATTTCTCATGTCAAACAATCAGTAACATCCAAAGTAGACAGAAAAAGATCTTTATATGATTATTTCATGGCTTTATAGATATTATGCTTAAATATTATGCTATTCCATTGTTAGCAATCTAGTTTCAACATCTCTCTTAGTTCTAGGTGTTTGCAAGAATGGCCTTCCTAAAGAATAATTGCATTCTTATCGTAATTTTATATTTCAAGAACATAAAAATCTACTGGAAAAAATAAACCATCCATTTTAATTTGTGTAGTGTTTTCTACAATTCCAGATCAAATTAGAATTCAATTTGTCCTGTAGATATTGTCTCTGGCATGCCAGCCAATTAGTGAAAGAAATAATAAAATGAGAAAAGAAAATAAAGACAAAAATAAAAGGCACAAAAATAAATCAAACCTAGATGGGCATGCCAGATACCTGTCTCTTATAACATTTCGGTAGTATGATGGTTTAATGTTGTTGGCTGCACCTAAAATTAATCGAAATCCTACACTAATGTAGTAGTGGTAGAGTCTGAGTCGTCCCATAAGAAAAGGAATTTATTATTTGTGCTCAAGTAATAAAGGGAGGATTGAGTAATTATTTATATTAAAAAAATATCACAAAAACTAAAATTGTAGGAAATTCAAGAAGCTAAAAGCCTTGGTTTGGTCACATCTACCACGGAATCGAATTAGTCGATCATCGACAAAAAAGCATACATCAATCATTCACCAACTACTAATTGAAAAATTAGTTTATCATCCAATTCCTAACTTATTCTTATTTCTTCCCTTAATTTTAGTTAATCTTCAACAGGAAATTTAATTAACCCTAGCTATCAATTATATCTAGATACAAGCGTGAAAAGATTAATCAATAGAAGTATTAAGAACTAGGAAGGAAATAAGGCTAAAATAACATAGGCACAAGCGGCTATGCTAATTAGTTGACTATTTTCCCTAAATTCAATAACCCATAACCCAGCAATTATTAAATCGAATCGCTTCACAGATTAAACCAGACAAAGCAGCCAATATTAATCTAGCCATAAATTGATTTAGATAATTAACTACAGTGAAATTATAGTAATTAAAAAAAATCATGAAAATAATAGTGTATAAAATAATCAACAATTGGAAGAATGAATTGAATTAAAATAAAAACAAAAGTCTCACAACATCAAAGTTCCCATGGCTTCAGTTCCTACACCAAGAAGAAGAGCTTAGGCATGAATGGCTATGAGAGAAAATAAAGCTGCGAAAGAAACTCATGATTGTGTGTTCTACGTATCTCCTCTTGTTCTATTAACCTATTAAGGGGTATTTATTGGAAATACTAGGGTTAAAATCCCTATCTAATGTGATAAGAACGTGAAAATGCTTAAAAGAAGCCGGTCTGGACGAAGAAAACTGCCTAAAACAATAATTTTCAAAGCCCTTCGCTACTACGCGCGCACATGTATGCCATAACTCACACACGTGCACGAGAAACTAGTCCTCAGAATGTCTTCTCTAGAAGTTGCGCATGTGCGCAGGCTTTGGGTTGCGCATGTGCATGATTTCCAGAAGTTGTGTCTCAACATCTACCTCGATTTTGACCTTATTGCTGACATAATTTGGAAAAATCTAATATATGAAAGTTGTATGTCTTCCTCTTAGCTTCCCAATGCATCTTAAAACAACAGTATCCAGATTTGTTCAATACTCGTGCACGCTACGGCTTTGCAATTTTTCTTCATCTTTTTTATTCTTTTCAATCCCTTTTCCTTTCATCCCTACAGAAACTAAGAATAAACTAGTTAAGCTCATTGTTAACTCAAATCTTACTTACAATACATAAAAATACGGTAAATGATATATAAAACATAATGACATTTACTAGCTTATCACTAAGCTGCATCCTTTAAATGCCCATAACCCCACAATCTTTCTTCATCAGCTTCCTCTCTTCTGTCTCTCTCTCTCTCACTTGCAAACCCTTCAGACTACACGTCTTCCTTTCGTCTCTCAGAGAGTAGAGTAAGGGAGACAGACATATGTGACTTATGAGAAGGAGATGTGTATAAGTGACTTCTAACCATCATCACGTGTTTCGGCCATCATTAGCCACTACCTCTACACAACATCCATGAAACACCACCAACATTCATCACCAGCCACTACTTCCACCAGCGAACTACCACTTCCAACATTTCTCAACTACCATTACTAGACAGAATCAAGAGTTCTCCATTTTTTATGTTAATTTTTGTTTTTTTTTCTTAATATTATATGTTTTTATTACTTTCAAGGTCAATATTTAATGTTAATTCTAATTTATATATCTTTTAATCGTCGTCCTGTCTCTTATACACATCTATTAATATTAGAATTATTTTTGTTATTTAGTTGTAGGTTAATTCTATTTTTTGTTATTTTTCTATTAGTGTAATTATTCCTCATATTTCTCATTTTAGATTAATTTGTATTTAAGGTTAAAATTTTGTTTTAGGTTATTTATTTCAAAGTGGTCAAATTGCTAACTTTATCCTTCTTTTTTTTCAGAAGTGGCTCATTTGATAATATTTATGTTCAGAGACACAAGATTGCTTACTGTAAGCTGATGCCACTTGTTAAGATATTAAGGTTCAAATTGGTTGATTTTAAATTGTTGAGACATTTTGGATCGACCTTTGTCGGTCATGACCCGTTTGAGCGTAATATATTTCTATTATTGTTTTAGTTGAAATTGGTTGATTTAGAAACTAATTAAGTAAATTTTGGATCAACAGTCGAATGGTCATGGCTGTTTTAGCCTCCTTAATATACTTGTGTTATAATTTTGTTCAATTAGTTGATTTATGTTGTTATTATAATTTTTGATCGACCCATGGGGGGTCATGCCTGTTTTAGACTCCTTCATAGACCTTTTTTTTTTTTTTTTTTTTTTGGGGTTCTAATCAGTTGATTTTATCATCCTACTGTAATTTTAAATCACCCTATACTACGAAAAAACACGCATTTAGCCATGCATTTTGCTACAAATAAAAAAGTGAAGAATGTGTGTGGGAAAAAACATTATCGATTGGTTGATGAAAATTTTCATGTCATTTTGTGGATAAATTCAAGGCACGCGTGCACGAAAATTTGCATCGTTACAATCGTTGCTATTTTTGTTGCAAACTTGGTAATGAATAATTTTTCGCGGCTATCTTTGTTGTGGTCGAGAAAGTTTATATTATAGTAATCGCGCTTCAAGTATAAATGAAATATGGAATGGAATGGGTATTTAAAATGACTTTCAAGGTAGTCATAACAATTTTTGTTTTAAATTTGCTACGTATTGTCAACAATTATAATAGGTAGCAATTTTCCCTGCTACGTAAGTAACAAATTTGAATTTTCTTTGCAAATTCTATTAGACGTACTTGTGTCCCATTGGTTAGGTTAGGTACGACCACGATTGAGATTTTTATGGCAAATTTCGTTGCAAAATTGGTATCAAATATGTTTTTGTGGCTAAATCTATCTCTTGCGAATTAGGTCGTTTAGGTTTAATTGAGTCAATTATGTTAATTTATGGTTGAATATATTAAATTAGGTAATAAATAGGGATAATTGAGTATAGAGAAAAAAATAGAAAGAGTCCCCAAACTACTTCATTAAAACCATAATGGTCTCTCAATTTAAATTTTGACATAATTAGTCAATCAACTAAATCATTATATCCAATTTGGTCCTAAATAGCGACAATTACCCAAAACATAAATTTAATTTTAACTTTGACTAGGAGCAAAAGCATCAAATCACCTAGTATAATATTTAAGTTTTAAACCAATTTGGAAAAATCACCTGAATAGTCCTCTAACATTTTCATTAAAGTTGAATTGGTCCTTCAACTTAAATTTTAACCAAACATAGTACTGTAGTTAGAAAAAACCCTAACCATTCCCCTCCCTTCCTTCTCCTTCGCCCAGCTACCATACCCTTTAGCTACCATTTCCTATTTACCACCAACCACTACCCCTTCTTGCCCTCATCTCTTTTCTACCAGCAACCACTGCTTCCACCCATCCCAGCCAGTGCCACCCTTCCTTCTTCCTCTCACCCTCTATAGCAGCCATCCCTTTCACGCTCCTCTCCCTCTCTACTAGTAACCATTTTTCAACCCACCATAGCTACCGCTAGTCCCCTTTCTCATTCCAGTCCAACTCTACTTGCAGCAATTCTCACTACCTATTCCAGCCACCGCCACCCACTCCACTGTTCTCCTTTACCCATCATCCACCTTCTCTACCGATTCCAGCCACCACCAACCCTGTATAGTGGGCACCCACCGCATCCATCTCTACCCTTCTCCCTTTCCTCTTCATTTTCCCACTCCCTTTCCTACGCACCTTGATCTCCATCTTTTCCAATTATCCTCTGTCTATCTTTCTCCTTGATCTCCATCTTTCCTTATCATCCTCAGTCTACCTTTCTTCTCGATTTCCCACTCTCAATCTCCATCCCCTTTATGTCCCTTTCCTCGCTGTTTTCTCAAACGCCTATCCCCGATCTCCCTTCTCGCTCGATAATGCCATTGTCGCTGCAATATCAGCCAGCCATAACAGCTGCTTTCCAATATTTTCTCATTCTATATCTATTCTAGTGGCAATCATGATGGAGGGGTATTTGGTTGGATATAACGGGGGTGGTGGGATGGTTGGGGATGAGGAAGAGAATAATGGATTAAAGTGAAGATAGGGGTAGTAGTGGTGCAAAAGGACTAAACAGGCTAAAATTTAAGTTAAGGAACTAATTTGGCTTTAATGAAAATGATGGAGAACTATTTAGATGATTCCATAAATCGATTAACACTTAAAGTATTAGACTAAATGATTTGACACTTCTATCTCCAGTCAACATCGTTCAAAATAAAATAAAATAAAAAACTTATTTTTTTTTGGTAGCGTCGCTATTTAGGGACCAAATTGGATTCAAATATTTAGTTGTGGACTAATAAGGGTAAATTTTAAGTTTAGGGCCCATCTTGATTTTAATGAAATAGTTGGAGAACTATTGAAGTGATTTGCCTTAGAGAAAATTATGCTATTTTATGGCTAAATATTTTACCTATTTCCCATTGAAAGTGTCATGTTTCTCATTTTTGCTTATACCAAATATTTCAAAGCATAATCATTACTGTTTTTTACTTTTATCATTGCTTTTTTATGGGGAATCGTATGCTACACCATTTAAATTTTGAATTTCAAAGGGTAAAATCAAAAATATTAGTCACAACTATCTATTCTCAACACACTATTCTTAAAAAATTATATTATCAAAAAATGTCAAAAATTATGGGACAGAAATGTAGTGAATTAGGTAACAAATACGATTAAGTAGGTTTATTTGGGTTGGATTGACCAACTTAAGTTAATTTATGATTATTTAATTAATTTAGGTTTTAAGTATGTTAACTAGGGTTAGATAGCTTAATATTTGGTTAATGAAAGTATTTTAGGTTAGTTTAGGAAAAATTGAGTAAAGTATGTAAACTTGGGGTTGAGTAAGTATGCTAGGTTAATCCAATATTTAAATTACGTTCTAACTGAAGGTAACTTGTGGGTAATAAGGTTAATTTAATTTATATTTTACAAAAAAAAGAGAGGTTATTTTATGAATTAATTAGTAAACTAGAAATACATGTTATCAATTAAAATAAATTAGCTTAATTTAAGTATAAGTTAGTAACTTACCCTAATTGTAGTGTACAAATAAAGTGAATTAGGAACAATATAGGGCTGGTAAATTCATGTTCTTTAAAAATTTTTTTGTTCTAATAAACTATTTTTGAAATAAATTGTTTGTGTTAATGAACTAATTTTTTTAATATTTTTTCTTAGAAAACTAATTTTTTATTAGATGGTTTTTGTACATAAAAATGTGTAATAGTACTATGGAATAGGAGTAGTACATGTCATACTACGAACGTATAGTACTAGTATTACTATTTAAATATTTTGAGAAAATGAAGTGTACTTTAGTTTAATTTGTCATGCATAAACATGTCATCTCTTTACTTGACTTTCATTTGTTGATAAATTCCTTAATAAATACAGTAACAAGAACAAATGTTCTACCATTATTATTATCAGACAATTATTACCAATAAACATCAAACATTGTTCTTTATCACCAATAAACATCAAACATTGTTCTTTTCTAATGTTAAGTTGAGGACCTTAGGATTATCAACTAAATTTACTTGAAATTTTCGTTTGATAGTGGTGAAAGTATATTTATGATTTTACCCTTCAATATATTTATATGCAACTAAAAATAAAATATTCAAACTCCCTTTTATATTGAATTTTCTTTCATCTCTTCTAGAAAACAAATACCAATACATTTGTTTATATCCAAAAAATTCCTTTTCGGCATACCTTCAAGTTATAGAAAAAGAAGGAAGACTATTTTATTACATAATAAACAATAAAATTAACAACAGAATGTATTAAGATAGTCAAGGAGGTGGTATTGAAACTACATTTTTTTACAACAAATGCTGTAACTCCAATAACTCCAACAATTATCCATGTTGCTTGCTTATTTTTTTTAATTAAAATTCTAACTTTAGTAATTTCTTAAATTCCTGAAATTACTTTCTTTGGAGTCTAAAAATAATAGACAATAGTATGAGTTAACACAATACTCTGAAAAATCTTGCTAGGGAGAATAATACAGGAAAGATAAACAAAAACCCCAATATAACTTTGACATAAAAGTTTATACTCATACCTACATATTAGGCACTCATTATTTCCTATTGTTCGAATAAATGTGAGATAACAATACTCATTTATCCATGAACCTAGATATCTTCCCCCTTCATGGGTATACTCTCCACTGAAACCAATCTTCTTCCAAGTCAAAGACAGACTTTTTTATAATTTTAATACACAACTTTTATTATTATCTCATTTTACAAATGAGCGTTTATTCTATCAATCTATACATAGTGGTCTTTAGGCACTTAAAATCAAGTATAGATATATCAAAATGAGATAAGTCAAATGTTAACTCAAAATTACTTCTTTATCTCAAAAACATTATTGCAAACAAATCCTTAATACAAGACAGATAGTTCATAAAAATATTGCAAACCTTAAAACAATTATATACCGAATATATAATCTAATAACACATGTAATATAGTAAACAATCAATGACAATAATCCCGTGAGAATTTAAGTTGTATAACCAGATATTCACCTTTGAGTAGAATAAATAACATATAATATTGACCCTTAAAAGTAAGTAGTGGGACAACCTTATAAGAATTTATCACCTTCGGGTAGATAAAAATGTCTAAAATTATAAAATAAACCCTCACTAATCACTCAACCCTTTCAAAATTAATATAAACAATTACCATCTTTGTGTAGGGAACATATTATAGTAATTATATAAAGTTAAACTTCAAATGTCAAACATTTCAATCTACTCAATTGTATCTTTACAATTTTAAAAGCATGAACAAATTAGGAAAATATGATATCCTTTGATGACAAATAAATCAAAGCAGGTATAATTACAATAGAAGTTCGTATAACATGAAATATCCTTAACTTTAAATAAAATCAAATTAACGGCTTACATATATATTTAATAAATATAAATATCTCAGAGTCTTTATTAAATAATTTTGTAAAATTATAATAATAATCACTTTAACGACACTATTTATTAAAATTTATAAATTATTTAACTGATATATAAACATATATGCCCACAGATTTTTAACTTTATTTGCATAAGACAAGTGCACCATCAAACCAAATCCTTTGTGCTTGAGTTTATCTGTATCTTCTCTTGCAGAATAAGTGATTTTGGGGTAATATTATGTTAATCTCAAAATCCGAATATTAAGTTAAAATAAGGCAGCGTAATAGTTTAACGCCCTAGATGATTAATTACAAACTTGTTTGGGCGTTAAACTTTAAATATGTTGCCTTTCTTCATGTGCATATGTGCATGTGTCACGGGCTCACTCTTTTTAGTGCTCCCAACCCGTGCGGCACTTAGGTTTTCACCCTAAGTCAGCTTTCTCACACTGTCAACAATAGAAGAGAGAGAATTGAGAGAATGAAAAGCTCTGTATATTCAATTGCTCAACTTCTGAGGTGTGTTACAAATGAGGGGGTTGGCCCCTTTTTATACTTGTAAGAGAAAATTCTAGAACCTACCAAATTAAATACAAATCTACAAGATTCTAGAGAATTCTATACAAAGAATATTCCTTCTAGAGAATATTCCAAATCTACATGATTCTAGAGAAGTCTAGAATGTTCCTTTATCTTTTGGGCCAATCATTTGGACTTACTTTTATTTTGGGCCAAACCTCTTCGTCAAAATGGGCGGACCGTGTCACATGCATGTATAGCGAAGAGGTTGTTTACACAACAACTGAATGCTTATAAGTAGTTAAACAGATTCCATGATAATATTAACATTATCAATGGCAAAGCTTTTCCTTGAAACACATTATAATCAAGCGGCTAAACATTGTATGCCACCACTCCTACCATATGAAAACCGTATGTCACAAATTATCTCACATTTCTTTTATTTTTTTATTAAAAAAACCTTTCTTCCTTTTGATTAAAAGAAAATGGTCATCAAAACCATTTGTAGCGAGCCTAAGGAAAGAGAAAACGAAAATTTACGTTCCATCGAGTAAACAACAGTTACAACACGGCTTATCTTTCATTGGCTAAATCTTCATAATAGTGTTATATCTTATATAATACAGTATGCATGGAGCCCATAATAAATCCAATAGAACATAGGTATTTTTTTAATTCAATTGTAAAATATGTGTATCCAGGGAATAGTGGCTTCAAAGTGAATTCTCCCCAGTTCGCCAGTCTGGCTATTATAGTATAACTCAGGGTAAGTTCGTCAACCCGATCAAGTAGTTGATCTAAAGGATAAGCTACATAAGCAATATATTGATCTTCTTCCCCAGGAATTCGCTCGATGTTGTAGCATCACTCTTCGAAAGAAATTCAATAGATTTAAAACTTATTTTTCAATAAATAAATTATCAAATATTTTTTGTTTTTGTAGAATCCCCAATATCTGTTTTACATTCTTAAAACTTACGCCTGAAAATCCTATGCACATAGAGTAAAATCAAAAAATTGAGTTTGTTGAAATTAATTTGAAGCGACCTTTAATGAACCTTAAATCATCCCGTGGTGCCACACACAAAACCTGTATAATTGACTAATCAAATTTAAAGAAACCAACACTTGCAAAATCAATTTGATTCCAAGTCCCACGACAAACATTATTAGAGAGTTCAAATTCTCAACCAGAAATTCATCAGAGAAGGAAAAAATTACTCATCTAACTCAGATGAGTATTGACACAGAATACTTAAAAAGCAGTTTTACTTTATGTCCAACCACAGGAACAGTATATAATAATAATAAAAAAAAGCTAAAATCTAACCATAACTTCAAAGGAGTTTTATTTTTGTCTTAACTCCACTTTATTCCCTCAAATTTATACACAATTCTCACTTTATACCCTATACTTTTCTTTAGACACTTTGCATTCCGAATTGTCTAATTCTTCCCAGTCAGTATTTGCAATTTAATTAATGTCAACAAAACTAATAAGGTTTAGGGCACGTGAAACACACACGCCATTAAGTTAAAATTGTTCATTAATGGCGCGTAATGTTCGCGCTCCTTAAAACCGTTAGTTTTTGTGACGGAATTCAATTTTGGATATGAAGTTAGAAAAATTAGATAATTTAAGATGCAACGTATGTAAAAAAAAAAGTTGTCTTGTATTAAAGTAAAAATCATATACAAGTTTGGGGTACAAAGTGAAGTTAGGCTTGTATACAAGTTTGGGATACAAAAATATATTATTTAATCATTGAAATAAAAAAAAAAATTAATTTAAAGTATGAGTTCCTGTTTAATCTTGTCAAATCTTATGGAATTCGTGTATAATACAAACATACATAAATAAATTTTCAAATAAATTTAAAAAACTTCTTTACCCAATTAATGTTATTACACCAGAATTAATAAAATAATTAGGTTGATCTCACAAACCAAATCCAAAAGATTCCTTGAGCAAGCATGTACACCTACAAACTTTATTCATAGACTCCAAAGCACATATTAGAGGTAGATGGTTATACCCGTCTTCATGCATGACTTTTGTATATATATATTACAAACATCCCCATTATTGTATTCTAGTCTTTATATTACTAGTATTTAGTGCTTTGTTGATTTTTTTACTGGCCAATCAAAATCAATATTTAACTAGAAATTGTCACATGCTTATACATGTTGTGATGAATTTTTCATAATATATGATAAATTATTTATTTTGATAAATTCAATTTTATTTTGAGAATTCGTGTCATTAATTAACTATTATTTTTCTTCAACAATTAGAATGATAGTTCCCGTCACAAATTGTTGATGAATTGAAGCTGTATATAAGTTCAAATTAGTCATATATGCTTATATATATATACTTTTTATGAGGATCTATAGTGGATCTCTACTTACCCGTTTGATAATTTTTATCCATGACATAAGTCATAGAAAAAATATAGTATTACCATTTGAACTATATTTCATTATTTGCATATATAGTTTAATAAAACGTGATATAAATCTCATGACTTGAGAGGAAAATGCATATAGAATGATAGACGAACATACATAAGAATAGTTAAGGATTAACTTTTTATTTTTTCTTTTAGATTTTGGTTGATCTTTCATATATACATATACATATTTATATTTGTAGAATAAGGTAACTTTTCTTTTCTAAAGTAAGCAAACAACACATATAAAAAGAACTCATACAATTTTATCCTCACGACATTGTGGAATAAAAACTTAAGTTATGGGGTTTGACTCCCATATGATATTTACTACACTAATAAATATGTTCCTATTATTAAACTCTTTTATTCCATAAGCAACTTTGGTTATCTTCTTTGAAGAGTTATTTTATATAGTAACTCTCAATTTTAAATTGATATATCATCTTACAAGACATTGAGCCAGTGAGAACTATAAAAATGTGAAGTTAATGTCTTTGAAAATAGTTTGGAGATTAGAAATTAAAAATAACTTTTTTATTGTTTTATCATTTTGAAAATTCATGTATGTCGCAAGGCCACTTTTCACTTATACTTTTAATTTAATATGTTCATTTTAATAATTCTTCTATACAATATTGTTTATACAGTTCTTTTGTCTATATTTTTTATATTGTAAAATTTATTTGTATTGATTGCTTTACATAAATGTCTATAGTTGATTTTAATTAATTTTACTATATAACATAGCTTAACTCGATCATTTTTTTCTACACCACAATCAAGATATTCATAAAAGACTAATAGTTTGTGGCTTTAATCATTTTGTCATAAAAATTTGTTAGGTTCTAATTTTTAAAACATCCACTCTTTGGGTGGTTTGAAATTGAATGGTTTTAACCTTAAAAATTTCTATAATTAGTGGATTTGAAATTATTCACCAAACCTTAATTTAAACACAATATAAATGTTTTTGTATTTCCTCCCAATAAAATTACATTCGATTGAAAAGATTATTATGTATACACATATTTCTTGGTAGTCTGTACAAAATACAAAATGTTGGAAATCTTGAATGCCTCATTAGGCACCTAGAACCTACCTTTTTTAATTTTTCCCTAGATTTTAGCTTTAAAAACTCATATGTTAGATATAGCACAAATGCAAAAGAGCTAAAGTTGTGAGAGGCAAATCTTAACTTCTATTTTTTCATTTTTTTGGGGAAAAAAAAATCTTAAGTTCATTGTTAGGATAAGTTAATTTTAATTCTTTATAAATCCCTATTTCGCTTTTTACAAATTAAAATTATTTTAGTGATTCTTATATCATGATTTTATGTAAACTCTCTTAATTTCTCAATTTTTTTGTTCTGATGAATCGGTAATTATATCTTTAGTCTTCAGTATAAAAATCTTATGCATGAATGTAGAAATTTGTCAAAAAATTTGAGCCATATCAAAGAAAGACATGTAACGTATATTAATACCTCTTAAATATTACTCTCTTTCTAAATCCAATCTCTCTATTGCCAAACTCTATCATATCATCTTAAATATCTTGACAACTTCTCAAATATATCTTAGTTTTATTTGATCAGTTAATATATTTTGTTTACTCAATTTATATGTCTTTTTTTTTTTTTTATATCAATTAAGTTATTTTGATGTTTACAAATCATAAATACTTAATAGCTATGTCAAGTGCATTGTCAAAAATTTACCTAAGTTCAAAAAATGCTTTAATTTATGATTGCTTAAGAGAAAATAACAAACATTTTATTGGTAAAAGAGTCTAAAATGATTGTAACCCATAGTACATATGGTGAGTATTTTAATTAACATGAATCTTAACGATACTATTTAATTATTAAATAACTTTTACGAGGATGGATTTCATTGACATTTGATTTAAGTGACTTGAATATTGTGTACGTGACAAACTCACATTCTCAAATTTCAGATTTATTTCAATGATTAAATAATATATTTTTAGTGATTCCAAATGGAAAAAATTACACATATCAACTTTCTTGACGAACTTTTTGAAGTTATAATTAAATATGAGTACTTATAACTTCAATTATATCCCCATTCTTATTAAATATAAGTTTTATAATTTTACTTATTTACTTGCTCTACTCTAATAATTAATCATTATTGCAAGGTCAATTTTGGGAAAAATGTAAAAAAAAAAAAAAAATTAAGCTAAACAAAATAATTGAAGTGTTGCATTAAAAGGAACATTTTAATTTGTTTTCTCCTACTCTTTGGCCATTGAGAGTTGAGATAGATTGTTGTGAAAATTCGATTAATAGCGTATTAATAGTGTACTATTTATGGATGTTTTGACACATAATGGGAATTTCTATTAGTATTCATATTACTACATAATGTAGTTTTTTGGTATTTATTGTCAGTAAATTTGCTTAAGAGAAAATTGGAGCACCGATTTAGTTAGTATTTAGTTTCACTAGTTTAATTAATAATTCATTTTCACTTAACTGTTGGCCTTTCAAATTTTCTAAATACCCCTCATTTTATGATCCTTGGCGTACTAAATAAAGTGGCGCTCTAAGCATGGATACTTTGCTTTTTCTATAGCAAAAATTGTATACTATATATGATTTTTCATACTTATTTTGTAGCATAAAATAAAAATATTATGAACATGTAACAATTAATATAAAAAAATGTAATATTTTATGGATCTCAAGACTTACATATTTTGTAGTTGATTTATAGAGAATCAAACTTTCACATGCTAGTATACAATTTTATTAGATCAACCTCCCAATTTACAATAAGATAACCATCAATTCCATCTTAAAATTCATGAATGTGTCTATGAAAAATAGGAAAAACTTCAAAGATGATTGTCACATATATAAAAATTTTGAGACTCGTTAAAAATAATTTTTTCCCTAATACTCAATTTTATTTTTTATTTTTTATGTTTAACGTTTGTTATACTATTCTTGATATTTTATTAGGATTTTAAATTTTTTTTTGTTACTCTTTTATTTATGATGAATTTTAATGGGATGAAACATTAATTCTTAGTAACTTTTCAAATTTATTTAAATAAATTGAATTGAGTTCTATCCTTTAATTTCCAATTAATGCCTTTTTTTTAAATGATTGTAAAGAACCAAACTGAGGGCATTTTGGGAACAAAAAATTGTTAAAAACATTAAGCAACTCATACTTTTATTTATGTAGTATAGATAGATTGATTCTTCTCAGAAGTCTAAAGATTTAAAAACTATTGTAGCCACTGAACCCTTGGGGATAAGAATTCATTATCACAAGTTGATCACATGCAGATGTAAGTAGGACTGTCAATGGGAGCTTAGGCTGGCCTGACCTGACAAATAAAGGGTCAAACCTTCTATTAAAATAGATGCTAGGCTGAGATTGGACCTAAAATTTAGGCCCTATAAAATTGTATGCCAAACATGGGCTTTATTAGGCTCAATCCCATTAAACCCCAACCCCTCTATAAGCCTGTCTCTTATACATATATATCCATAATAACAAATTTTTATACATAACTGATTTTAAGTTAAACTAAATACTACAACTTAATTTTATGTAGATAATGATTAATGATTCTAGCATTTTATTAACTTAACTAAACTCGGATAACTAAAAATAATAATCAAACTTTATTAGTCAATTTATAGTTGAAATATTGTCACTCAATGATATAGTTAATAATTATTTATTGACATATGTAGTATATACTATTCCATATTATGTTGATCAGGTGTAAAAACAAAATTTTTACAAATAAACTATAAAAAATTTTATTGGATAATGTGAGATTGGACCAACCCGATTAAAGTCCGAAACCCGAATAATTTTGTGAGTCGAATATGAGTTTATATTTGTAAGTTTGGGCTGGCCTGATTAATAGTCCTAAAACCCAAATAAATTTGTTAATCGAGTTTGGATTTTGCAAAGTCCGATTCACGAGGCCCAATTGATACCCCTAGATGCAAGAAAACTTTTTTATGTGGGTAAATTGCACATCGCAAATAAACCACAATATTAAATCTTTATTCGACAACAAATTAGAGATATTCATCCTCTAAAGATTCAAATACTGATATTGGGTAGTTCTAATATCACTTATTAAATATGAGCGCATTTCAATATCAGATATTTGAATACAACCGAAAAATAAAATTACGTACCGTTCACCATAGTAATTGATTCTTAAATATGATGTAAAAATCTACAAAGATCGCAATCGGTATGTTGAGATTCACGTACCTTGGCCAAGTGTTCTCTTTCCCTTCCTAAGTCTTGCATGGTGGTTATCAATAGGCGACAAGGTTTATGGTACTAATTGACCAACTAATGACATCCTAATAGTTACTCAATAATCAATGGGAGGAACATATTTGGATTAAGTGACCTGCTTTACTAAAAAATAGCGGGTGATATTTCTCTAAATGGGAACCTTTTATTGGTTCTTGAATAACTACTAGGATGCCTAGTAGTTGCTTTATGACCAACACAAATACTCTCCCCTCCCCTCCCCAAATATTATGTGGCGGTAATCAATAGGTGACAAGGTTTATGGTGGTAATTGACCAACTAGTCATATCCTAAAAGTTGCTCAATAACCAATGTGAGAAACCCATTTAGATTAGGTGGCCCACTTTACTAAAAATAGAGGGTCATATTTCTCTAAATGGAAGCCTCTATTAGTTCTTGAATAACTAGTACGATGCCTAGTAATTGTTCTATGACCAACATAAATTCTTTCTCCCTCCCCAAGTCCTGTATGGTACAAGATTTATGATGGTAATTGACCACCTAGTGACATTCTAGTAGTTGTACAATAACCAATGAAAGAAACCCATTTGGATTAGGTAGCCTGCTTTACTAAAAATAGAGGATCATATTTCTCTATCTAACCAATGGGAGTCTCTTCTTGGTTCTTGACTAACTACTAGGATGCTTAGTAGTTGTTTTATAACCAACATAAATTTTATAATCAATAGGTAAAACCAATACTAGCACCCTATATATATATATATAGTATTATAGAGGGAAGACATGGACCTAGCCTATATAGTGTAATTAGACCTCCTATTAAAGTCATCATAAGTCTAATCAAAATTTAAAAATAGATTTATACCTTACCTATCACACCAAATAAATAATTAAGACAGACCTAGGGCCAATTAAGTAGATCATAAGAACATGAGTTTTATCGATTTTCATTTAACCCATTATTTTAAAACATAAATTAATTATGGCAGCGTAAAACATCCATCCGCTAAAAAATCCACAAAACTTAAAATTTGATAAATGAGTCAAACTACTTGGATTTGGATAGGATGCGGTTAAGCGCGATCATAAGGTTGTGCAAATTATTTGTCCATGATCCATCTGATGAAAATGGGGAGCCAGTGCATTTCCTAGTTAAAGTTTACGGCACCAAGATTGGAAATTGCAACACAATTCTTGACATTCACAAGGGTAGCCCTAGTGGAGATACTTTTGGGAAGTTTTTAAATGGCAAACTTCATTGCTTATTGCATGAAGAATCTAATTATATTCGCTGGTTTAATTTGTCATGGGAGTCCCCTGGAAAACTGAATTTCGAACATGGAAGAGTACAAGGATTCAAGATTGGATCATCTTCGAGATCGCCTTTGCGTGCTTGGTAGGTTTTCTAGGATTGAGGATAATGATAATAGCTACACGGACATCTGGTTAATGAAGGATTATGGAATCCAAGAGTTTGGATGAAATAACATAAGATTCTTCATGCAGCAATCCATTGTGGGTGTTTATGATGTATTTCGTATCAGAAGAGGCAAAATTTTATTTAGGAATGGACAAAAATTGACAGTGTTCAACCGAATAGATAACTCATTGATTGATTATTGGGCTGAACAAAATATAGAATATGGAATGCTGATAATCTTCTGGCTGTTGATCCATGTACATATGTGGAAAGCTTGATCTTACCTTTTGCCTCAAGTGATCAGCAGGACAACAAAGAAGGGCAAGGAAAATAATTCATCTTTATTTTTTTACTTCCATTAGATTTCATTTCTCTAATAACTATGAAAAATTCTGTATATTTATACACATCTAGTCGTGTATAAGAGACAGATAGGTTGATGGTGAAGG
This sequence comes from Cinchona pubescens, assembly GCA_025175665.1. NCBI lineage: Eukaryota > Viridiplantae > Streptophyta > Magnoliopsida > Gentianales > Rubiaceae > Cinchona > Cinchona pubescens. The sequence continues at coordinate 1,643,567 of JANKKI010000256.1, read as the reverse complement.
ATATATGCAAATGGCCAATATGTATAAGCACAGAGAATTGTCGTGATTGCTTGTCACGGGCTGGTCTGCGACGGCGGGCGGGCCGGCAGGTACAAGGAAGGGTGGCCCGTAATCGGCCCCAGGCTAGGCCCACGGTAGGCCGGGACGGGCTGGCCCACGGCATGACCTCCAAACTGGCCCTCCAATTTAAGTTCTTACTTAAATTTTAAAAATATTTTTTCGATAAATTTACATTTTTACTTATTAATCATTATTTTAAAATTAATAATTTATTAATTTAAAATCATTTACTTACTATTCATTAGTATATATTTATTAAATTATAACTTATTAATTGTTCGAATTACTACTTATTAGTTAATAGTATTTATTAATCAAAATTAAGTACTAATATATTAGTAAAGAGTTATTAGTAATTAAAGTTCAAAGTCCAAACTAATACTTATTATTCGAAACTAATACATTTCGAGATATTTTAAATTTTTACTTATTAATTATTATTTTAAAATTAATAACTTATTAATTTAAAATCATCTACTTACTATTCATTAGTAATTTATTAAATTATAATTTATTAATATCAATTACTACTTACTAGTTAATAATAGTACTTTATTAATCAAAATTGGTACTTATATATTAGACCAAGTTATTAATAATTAAAGTTCAAAGTCCAAACTAATACTTATTATTTGAAACTAAAGTTCTTAGTTAATATTCAAAAAACAAAGTTCGAAATTAGTTATTAGTATTTTATTATTCCAAATTAGTACTAATTTTACCAAGTTATTTCTTAGTTGTATAAGTCAACCCCTTACTTATTATTATAACTTATTATTTGTTAATCACAGAGTAAAAATATTTAATTAGGAAAAAAACCACCTTGAGATGGTGGGGGATTTGGCATAGACCCCTACCATGTATTTAATATTATAAAAAAAAGGTACAAGGAGGGGGACATTGAACCTTATCTCCAAATCATTACAAGTTATAAAAGTAATCTAAGAATTTAAATAAATTTAATAAGCTATTTACTACATACATAAGGAGACGGACATAGAACCTTACTTCCAAACAAAAAATTATTAAACATTAAAATCCTATGTATACTATATATCAATTTGGTGAACTACTACTACCTTCATCTTCGTCTATATCTTACATCATTAATTATTGTTTTCTTTCTTCAACGTCTAACCAATCCTTTAAGCACACCAACATTTCCAAAGTTGTTGGTGTCATTCGAGCCCTTCTATCATCTAAAACTCTTCCACCTACACTAAAAGCACTTTCCGATACAACCGTAGAAACCAGAATTGGTTAACAAATCCCTAGCAATTTGAGATACAATACGATATTGACATTTATGCTTTCGCCACCAAGAAAAAATATCAAAATTGGAATTGAACTCGTCGTCTCCTGTATGTAGTGGATCACTTAAATATTGAGTTATTTCATTAGTATTTTCAATTCTCGATCTTTTCGAAATAAAGAGTCAGTTGGTGAGGATCAAAATGTGTTCTAACATTTATATGAGGCACAACATATTGTGAATCTAATGTAGATGTGCTAGAAGATGCACCTTGTTGCGTGGGAAAGTTTTGTTTGTAAATTTCATATAATTCATCAAAAGTTGTTTTACTAGTTTCTATGAGTAACTGTTTGTTTATGGTATTTGTGGTACTATGATTATTAAAATATTCAATGAAAGCATTTAACGTATACAATTTATTATGTGGATCAATAACACATGCCAAATAATACAACAATGGAATATTTTCATAACACTTGTCAAATTTTTTTTGGTATTAGAACAAGGTGCAGCTTGGCAAGAGTAAAGCCTGTGTTTTATGATTAAAAAAAATAACTTTAATAACACTTAGTTCAAATAAAACAACATGAGAGGAAGGTCCATAAGTAGAGGAGAACAAGTTTGTAGCATACTCAAATTGCTTTAAAATTTCTACTATTGTTTTAACTCGATTAAAATCCTCCTGCCCAAATAAGTTGCATTAACTGAACCAATGTGCTCGTTGTAAAATGCGGAAAGTAATTTTTCATAACCAAAAGTACTTGATAACATATGACAAATAGAATTCCACCTAGTGGGTACATCTATTGGAAAATGTTTAGGTTTCATGTCATTTTCTAAACAAAGTCGTTTAAAATCTTATTGACGAGCAGGAGATGAACGGATAAAACAAATGGCACTTCTAATTAGACTAATAATATCTTCAACTATTTTTAAACCATCTTGAACACAAATATTAAGATCATGACATGCACATCTATTATGAAAATTTTCACCACCTAAAATAGGTTTGAAAACATCTTTTAACACAGGCACGTTTGCAGTATTATTTGAGATATTATCAAAAGAAATGGATATACCTTTTCAAGCAAACCATATTCACGGGCACAATTAGTAATCAACCTTGTAATTTGGGGGGCATTGTGAGGGTGTTCAAAAATTTGAAAACTAATAATTCGCTTTTGTAAATGCTAATCTACATCTATCCAATGTGCAGTGATACAAAAATAATTTTCATTTGTGATTGCTTTCTAAGAATCGACGATAAAGGAAACTTTACAATTAGTCGATGCAATAGTAGCTATCAATTCATTTTTCTTTTCCTTATACATTCTTTTAATATCACTTCTCAAAGTACTTCTAGGAACATTTTTAAATTGTGGGTTCACGGGTTCGTGCATGTATTGTTCTAAATTGGTTCTTTGACTCAAAATAAAAGGCAATTCATCTCTAACTATCCATTTAGCCATTTCCTCTCTATTTTTTCATGTGAATATTTAAAATTCCTCGTTACCATACCTTAAGTGTGGTGTGAATTTGTGTTTGAACCATTTTTAATTTTTCTTGAGCTTCACTATATTTTTTACTATTGTGCCTATTAAGTGTTCCGGTTCTCCCCCCTTTTTGTGCTTAAATGATATTGGTGGAACATATAATTTACAAGTAGCAGTCTCATTTTCTTCATCTCTTTCAAAAAATTCCCAAACGAGACTTTTCATTTTAGTAGCAGTGAGTTGTTTACTAGGTGCTTGTTCATTTTGGTTATCTATATCATCTAAATCAACAAATACTGTAAGACCATCTAGTAGGGTGTGGGATGCTTGTATCCTTGTTCCATTTTCTTGTAATAGAAAAAAATTTTAAATAAAGAAACAAATAAAGTGGTAATATGAAAACTAAATATGCACGCTACTTAATTTTCAAATAAAAGAATATAACAAAATAATAATAAAGAAAAAAAATAAGAGAGTCGATAAAGAAAATTAATAAATTAAAAAGTATGAAAAACCATTATAAGAATTGAAATGTCTCTGAATTTCAATTTACACACTTGAGTACTTGAACTCCACTTGAGCAATTCACTAATTGAATTTTGGATAAATTTTCAAATCTTCAATTGAGCTCTCAACTTAAGATAATTTTAAATTTGTAATATTATATATTATAATTTAAGTAGTATGAAAGAAATTATAATAGCACTTAGAGATAGAATTAGAGAGTAGAAAGAAGAAATAAGAGAAAGTAGAGAGAAATTGTTGTGTGATTTGTTGGGAAACTTGTGTGGTATTTATAGAATTTTTTTCCAACTTATACCAAAAACTAGCCGTTTTAAGTAGCTGTTGGGGGATAAAACTGTCATTATAGCATTTAAAAAAAATTGCAACGGTTGGCCTGTTGACCGCAGGCCGGCAGGGCTACGGTTGGGCCCGGGCCTGTCAGATATACACAAGCCCATGAGCTGTCTCTTATACACATCCTAGCCCGGGTAGCTATAGTAACTCCAGGGCCGGCCCGGCCCACTACCACTTCTAATTGTCCGTACTTGTGGAATTTGTATTAACATAAGAGGCATATCCTCATTTTCTTACATTAGCATACATAATTTAACATGTTTGCCTCCTATTTCTAAAGCGCGAGATCTATAAGTTGGTCGTGGGTTCATCTCTTATACACATTGAGACCACTACTACCAAGATACCACTAAAATAGTGCACTATCAAAGAAATATAATCTTCCTATAGAAATGTATAAGAGGTGGGCCCAATGCACTTAAAGATGTATTTTTTTTTCAAAATTCTTGATTCATAGACATATCTATCTATTTTGCCAAAATTTCATGGTCAAAAAGGAATTTTAGTCGAGAAACGTGACAAAGTTATACATGATCGTCAGTCAAGGGACTTTAGAACTCAAAAAAAAAAAAAAAAAGTCAGTCTTGTTCTGTCGTCTTATTAAACTAATTTCAACCAAAAAGGCTAATCAAAACTCTACATTCAACTTTTGAGTATCTCTTCAGTTTAAATTCTATATGAATCAAATATTTTATTGATTCGAAGAATACATTCATAAAGACAAAATACACAAAATGAATATGTTATAGTAAATAAAATTAAAATGACCAAAATATTGACATGGTATGATGGAAGGATTTTAGTACTCAAAAACAAAAATGGAGACAAAAGTATCAGTGGCAGTAAAAATTTAAGGGAGCAAAGTGTATGTGTACTAAGAGTACAATGATCAAAACACTGTTAGTACACTATGTAAAGGAGAGTGTCACTAAGTGCCAAAAAATAATGTTAGGAACTAAAGTATTAGTGACGATAAAGTTTGAGGTGGTAAAGTGCAATTAACCTAAAAACAATTACATACAAAATATATGGGTTAAAACCACTTTGCAACCCTTAACATTTTATGATTTACTGCATTGCAACCCAAAACATTTTTTGATAAATTTACACACTATTGTTTTTGTTTTTTGTGCTTCAGTGCAATTTTTAATGGATGTTAGAGAAGTGACAGAATATAGCGAGTTTCTAGCACACATCGTTAACCCCCTATTTTAGAGCCAAGATTCATCACTTCTCTTACTTCCGTTAAAATTGGCTTAAAATGGCAAGATAGAACAACTTTAGGGTGCAAAGTGAGGCAAAAAGATAATTTGGGAAGCAATGTAGTCAATCATAAAAAGTTTAAGGGAGCAAAATGGATTTAACCTTTCTTTTACCCAAAGCCTTACCACACATGATGCACATTCGTCATGGTTTTATCACTTATTTAACTTCGGCTAAAATTTGGCTTGAATTGGTAAGAAACAAAAATTTTAGGGTGCAATGTGATTAAAAATAAACTTTGGATGTAATGTGGTAAATTATGAGCTACCAACAGGGCAAAGTAGATTTAACCCAAAATATATCTAGCAGAAAGTAATTTTCAATATCTCAAATAAATAATAAATACTCAAGAGCAGTCCTTATAAACTCTAAATAAATTCTCTGTAACTCTACAAGAAAAATATTCTAACAATGTCCTATACATGGCCTACTAGGCTTGTATTAGGCCAAACAAGCAAAAAAATAAAAAATAAAATAAAATAAAAGAGGAAGAAGAAGAAAGTACGCACCAAATAAAATACCAACTCATAAAATAAAAGTACTACTAACTAGACTTCAAGAAAACTACTAAAATTTAGAGTGGAATCTTCTAGTCTTGGTTTAATATTTCAACATTACCTTTACTAGACCAAGTTCTTCGAAAAATCAGGTCTAATTCCATTATGAAACTCCATGCATCTACCACCAAAGAATCCAACATGATGCAGGAGAAGCAGGTTTGGATTGCAAACTTGCTGTGGCGTTATCATGTTGGATCCGAAGCTCTGATACACACTCCCAGAGTGTAATCCCACGGCTTATACCCTAACTAGGCCAGAAGTGGTTGAGCCCTAGTAGACTTCAACTTCTTCAGCTACTAGTTTGGCTCCAGAAAATTCTCTGTTGGAACCAATGCTGCTGGATCCCTAAACTCTCCTCAGATTGTGGACAAAACATCAAACCTCACCATCCATTCTCCACATCTGATGCTCTTTTGAGTTTTACTGAAACCCTAAGCCAAGCCATGCAAGCTTTCAGATGGAGACCCTTTGGAGGATAACGAGAAAATCATCTTCCAGTTGTTAATAACCTCTTATCATCTGTTGTGGATGATCAGAATCCAAATTTGCTACAGCTAGATCATTTGGAACTCCAATCAAAGCTTGACTTACGGTTGGACGTTGAGGCCCTGAAACCCAACAAAACTTTGTTCTGTCTTCAATCGAAGACCTTAGGAATTTGTAGATAATGGAGGGGCAGCTAGGGAATGTGCAGCCGATGACAAACTCGGAGGTGAACCCTGGGTCTACGTCAGATGTAAGCAAAAAAATACATATATTTTTTAGTGACTCGAACAATCCAAACTCGATTGAGTGCGAAGAATCTCTGGAACGATCCCCCTACAGGTTCCAATGAATAATTTATCCTTTGGAATATACGTGGATTTTGAGTAAAACATCACAAAGACATATCAGAAAAACTGCTTCGTTCGTATCCATAATATTTCGGTCTTGTCATTAACGTAGCAGCTAGTGGATTGCTTGCGAGCTAAAAGTATTTGCAGATGTTTTGCTTATTCTTCTTTTTTGCTGAATGTATCTAATAAAATTTGGCTTTTCTTTAAGGATGGCTTCAGAGTTCCAGTCCTGAGAAATGATGAACAAGTTTTGCATGTCAAAGTTACTCATGCTACACGGACCCAGAGTTTTCGAGCCATTTTTGTTTATGCTAAATGCACCAGGCATGAACAAATACCTCTCTGGGAAGGATTGCATTCTCTTGAGCCTAACTCTGCTCTTCCTTGGATTTGGGAAGGCGACTTCAACGTAATTTTCTGTTCGAAGGAATATGTTGGACGGGCAACCCCAGATGTCAGAGCTTTGGATAATTTTATATCTTGGTATTAATGATCGCCATATGCTTGAACTGCCTTTTTTAGGTAATAGTTTTACATGGATAAGAGTGAGACGTGGAAGCCATGTTTGGACAAAGTGAATAGACTGTATCTTGGTCAATCAGGAATGGCTTTCCCTTTTTCCGGAAGCAACAGTGACCTCAACAGGTCACCCTCAGACCATGTGCCTTTTTTACTACCATTGAACTATGGCAATAATCAAGGCCAGCACAAACTATGGCAATAATCAAGGCCAGCACAATTCCGCTTTCAGCAAATGTAGACAAGGCACCATACCATTCGGGAAACAGTTGAACACTCGTGGCGTGCCCCCTTACAAGGGTATGTTAAATGGGTCATATTAGAAAATTTGAAGCGACTCAAAATGACACTGAAGGCATGGAACAAAGCTAAAGCTACTTTTGGTGATCTTTATGGTAATATCCTAGCGGCCAAACAATAAGTTGAGCTAGGGAACAAGAGTTTCAAGATGACCCATTCCCGGATTGTAGGCAAACCCTTCATCAAGGTCAAGCACAACTAGCATGGCATCTACGGTCAGAGGAGGAGTTTGTGTGGCAGAAAGCATGTATCAAGTTGGCTGAAAGATGGTGACTTAAACTCCAAGTTCTTTCCTGCAACTTTGCGTGAAAAACATGCAAAGTTAGCTATGCATCGTATAAAGGAGGTCAGACGCACAGTGATTAGAGGATGACCAAGGGGTGCAGGAAAAGGCTGTCAGGTTTTACAAAAAGCTTCTCATGGCGGAGAGCTATAACCCTGAAACACCTCACCCAATCTTGCAAAATATCCCTTGTGTAATCACGAGGAACAAAATATTGCTCTTACAAATCTAGTGGCAATAGAGAAAGTGAAGTAACCAGTTCATCAGCTTGATAAAGACAGCTCAGCTGGTCCTAGTGGCTTCTCTGGTTATGTTTTTGTGTTTTGTTGGGACATAGTTGCAGAGGATGTCATATATGCAGTTCATGAATTTTTATGGGAGTCCCTATTCCAAAAAGTGTTGCCAGCACTTTAATTGTCTTAATCCCCTAGAAGCAAAACCCATCTACATTTGTAGACTTCAGGCATATTTCACTCATTTAATTTTGATAAAATTTTTACGAAAGTGATGACTAATTGAGTGCTGTTTGTGTTACAAGGGTTAATTTTTTGGAGCAATTTGCCTTTGTCATGGTTGCGGGATTTCTGATAACATCTTGCTTGCTCAAGAGCTACTGCATTTCCTAGACAAAAAGACACGTGGACATAACATGGTGCTTAAATTAGACAAGATGAAAGCTTTCGAAGAGTTTCCTGGCCGTTTCTAGAGTAGCTCCTTCTTAAATTTTGTTTTGACCTACACTTTGTATCCCTTATTCTTGCCAACTTGTGCCAGGCCTAGTTTTCTGTTCTAATTAATGACATTGTGGCGGGTTTCTTCCAAGCTTCGCGAGGCATCAAGTAGGGTGTTCTGCTTTTTCCATATCTCTTTATTCTAAGCTCGAGAGGCCTTAAGCATGGCGCTGAACAATCTCTTACACATCTAGCTTGATGTATAAGAGATTCTTCCAAGAGGAAGCATGCACGTTATCTATCTTTTGTAAAGAATAGATGATTTACTATTCTTTACACCTGGGGATAGGCGTAATTAAAATCTCTATTCAAATTTCTGGAAGTCTGTCATCTGGGTCGGGACAAAAAATCAACATTGAAAAGAGCTTCTTTATGGTAGGGAAACACGGTAATACGACAAAGGGTTGGAATGGCTTACGAGCATGTTGTCAAAATACCTTACCTTTGCTTACCTCGGCTGCCAATTATTCAAAGGGAGGAAAAAAAAAGCTTACTTTCAAGACATTAAATCCTCATTCACGGCCAAAATGGAAGGTTGGAAATCCAACATTTTATCTCCAGATGGTCGGTTGATTTTAGTCGAGCATGTCCTATCTTCGATCCCTACGCATGTCCTGGCTGTCTTGGACCCTCTTAAACAGGTATTGATATCTTTGGAGCATTCAATGAGAATTTCTCTGGGGGATGGAAGACAGCTCTCCTAAGAGGCACTGGAAAAGATGGCAAATGCAATGGGCCCCGCTAGATGCCTAGAGCAACTGGAGGAATTTTTTAACTTCGTTAACCCCTTCTGCATCAAGCTTTGGTGGAATTTTTTAATTTCTGAGTCACAATGCGGAAATTTATGAGACAAATATTTTTGCGCGAGGATGTTCAAAATCCAAGGCTGTACGGGTGTGAATGATGCAAGCCAAGGAAGCAGATTTAGCAAACATCTCTACCTTGGTCCGAGACGACAACTCTTTATTCTGGACTGCAAATTGGACGGGTAGGGGTTGTCTATTCAAGGGTAAATGATTTTTGCCCCGACCTAACGCAAAAATAAATCATTTTTATTCCAACGAACATGGATGGCAGATTGAGAGCATACAATCTACCCTAACATCGGAGGAGGTCAAAATGATCCTTGGTAAAAATTTCTTCCTCTAACGAGCAAGACAAATATATTTGGTAGCCTGGGCAATGAGTGTATTCTGTCTTGCCTCGGCAAACCAATGTGTTCGTAGTCCACATGCCAACCTTGCCTCAAGAACATGTACATGGGACAAATCACATTCCCATCAAAATCTCAATACTTATGCGGCAAATCCTTAATAGAATTCTGCCATTTCCAGACATATTGCAGTGCTTGGGTTTCCAAATGGCCTTCAAATGTCTTTTTTGCTACTCACTAGAGAAGCTAGATCACATCTTTGTTTCCTGTCCTTTTGGATTGGTAGTGTAGGATCACTTTGCTTGTGCTTATGGCATGTGTCAGATTTGTGGTACCTCAGTTCTCATGTTTCTTCAAGCCTGGTAGATTGGCTCTGCTCACAACCTGGCAACTTCAAAATTCTTGAGGCTAATACCTTCATTCGCTTGTTGGGAGCTCTGGAAAGCTCGTAATATTGCTTTTTCTCCAAGGGACAACTCCTACGATTGAGCAAGTTATTTTTCAAATTACAAGTTGGCTACGAGATGTAACCAATGTGCATCCTCTTGACTAGGCATCTAGCGGGAAGCAAAAGACCAGAGTGGTCTCCACAGTTGCCTAGTACTCCCCGCAACTCTTTGGGGATACTACAAGCTTAACATTGACGGCTCTTCGCTTGGTAATTCGGGGCCTTTAGGAGGGGTTGGAGTAATTCGTGACCATAAAGAAAACTTTTGTTTTGGGTTATTAGAATTCTATGGACATTGCACGTCACTAGAAGAAGAATTCTTTTCACAAATCATAGGGATCAAATGGTGTCTTCAGAAGAACCTATTTCCTCTACTAATTGACTCTGACTCGAGAATCCTAGTGGATATCATTCATGGTACAACGACTACTCCTTGGTGGCTACATGGTCTTCACAGAAAATATAAATTTCTAGCTGGTCAGCTTCCTATTTCCATTCAACGTCAATATCGTCAAGCAAACTCAGTTGTGGATGCATTGGCAAAAATGGCTAGCAGCAGTGCTGTATCAACTACAATTCCTTTCCTCAAATAATCCCTCAGATTAGAGGGCTAGTTGCAGTAGCGTTTCCTTATATTCAAACATGTACTAGAACTCGTTGTAACCATCATACACAGCTTATCAATAATTTCCTTTCATTGGTTAAAAAAATGAATCTCCATGCACGCTATATGCATGATATGCAACACTATTTGACTTTCATCTTCACATGTGCTAATGGATGAACTTTATATTTAGTAAATAATGTTTTTGGCAACTCTCCTTGATAAAAATATTTAGCGATATTTATCCATTCATCTTCACAATCTAACTCATTTAAATCATAAACATACTTTAACAAATCCTATAAATCACGTATTCTTTCTTTCAAAATTTTTTATCACCAAATTCAATAAAACCACTAACATAATTTTCAAAGAATTTATCTATTCTGAATATTAAAACTTTAACTTTATTAAAATTCCTTTCTTCAAAAAATGTATCAACTGCAAACAAATCTAAATTACCAAACTGATCAAAAATTCATTTATATAAGAACGTTGAAAACTCAATCCAGCATCTTCAATTTCAAAATTAGATGAATCAATTTTTCTTTCACCATGATTGAGAGAGTACGAGATTACGTCACTAAAACATTGTCCATAATTTTTTTCCCTAAAAAGTAACAATTGCCTTTTCCTCAGTAACAAATTCCTCGTTCTTAATTATACCAAATAGTGCATCTAAATAAAAGGTTTCAATTAACCCATAATCTTTATTAACACCCATAACAAATTTTCCGAATCAAAATCAATTTCTCAATACCAACAAAATTTGGACTTGTCACCATATCTTGCAGAATATTGAATTGTTTTAAATAATACATCTCTCCAAAATATATGAGGTCTTTGAGAAAAAAAAAATGTTTCCGACATAAATATCCACTCATTGATTTGAACATAATCTTCAAAAAAAAAAATTTTATCATATTTCTCTGAACATCCTCGGATAAAGTTATAGCCTTACGTCCAACATTCATACCATATTGTTGGGTGTAAATTATAATAAACCTCCTTGTAGTTTGGCTAATACTTAGGTTTTTCCTTTATGGCTTGAAAACTTACAATCCATCCCCTTGTGGTTTGGGTTTTTATTCAGGTAAAATGAATGAAAAAATAAAAGCCTAACGGATTTGTGTAAAAAGTAAAAAATATTCTTAAACTAATACTCCTCCACCGCCCAAAAACCCTTCCACCGTAAGGGAAGGGTTGTGTGTTATAGTAAAATACTTAACTAACCTTGATTAGAGACATTCAATGGCTAAAATAACTCTTTAAATAAAATTTTTTTTACTTCCTAACAGTCACTTAACGGAATATTTAGCAGTTTCACTTTAAACTAAATCACAAGGGGTGGATTGTAGGTTTGCCAACCATAGAAAGGTAACGTAAATATTAGCCAAACTATAAGGGAGTTTATTGTAATTTACCCTAGTGTTTGAGATATTTTTTCAATATGTGTTTTCAATTGTCCTCTTGCTTGTGTAGTTAAATGAATGTGCAAAATTTTAAGATTTTTACCATTAATTAAATCTCTATTCATCATGACAAGGAAAAAATTAATTGCCCTAATAAATTAATTTTTCTTATTTTCTTACATTGATCAAACTTTTGGCCTTCCTAAATGATAACTAAATCAAAGCCTTAAATTTGTAATTGTGCAACAATCAATTATTCTCATAGAATACTTCTCTAATATGTGTTCTTACATGTAAATCATTTAGTTTGAGTTCTAGTTTATTCCCGAACATATCTACAACCTACAAAATATACAAAAACGCTTCCTAAAAGAATATTAAACACTAAAAATGGAACAAAATACAAAATAAAAAACAATACAAAATTACACAAAAACTGTTGGGTTGCCTCCCAAATATAATGAATAAAGCTTGGGCGGACATGGTACTTGCTATTGTACAATCATTTGAATAGACAACATGAGTACAATGGTAAATAATTATGAAAAAATATCTCAAACAATATGTTTGAATGATATTCTTGTCAGAACTTAGGTTGTAACTTTATCTGAGGATGTTCGTACAAGATGACAAAATTATTTTTCAATAGTATGTTCAAATCAATGGGTGGATATTTATATCAAATTTTTTTCTTTTTCACTAAGACCTCATATAGTTTGGAAAATGCCTTATTTAAAACAACATATATTCTACAACGGTATACAGACAACTACAAATTTGGTTGGTATTGGGAAATAAATTTTGATGGGGAAAATTTGTTAAGGATATTAATAAAGATTATGACTTTATGAAACCTTTTATTTTGATGCACTATTTGGGATAATTAAGAACAAAAAAAAAATAGTTATTTAGGAAAATGTAATTGTTACTTTCGTAGGAAAAGAAGATAGTCAATATTTTGGTTGTCTTGGATTCTCTCAATCATGGTGAAAGGAAAATTAAGCTAATTTTGAAATTGAAGATGTTGGATTGAGTAATCAAGTTTCTTCACTTAATGAAATTTTTGATTGGGTTAACAATGTTGATTTTTTTGGAGTTCATATATATTATTTGAGGAAAGGAATTGTAATAAAATTATAGCTTTAATTGTTGGAATGGATAAATTCTTTAAAAATTGTGGTAGTCTTTTCTCTATTGAATTATTTGATAATGAAAATTTTTACAAGAAAAGAATTGTGATTTACAGGATTTTGGAAGTACGTTGATGATTTAAATGAGCAAGATTGTGTACATGAATGGATAAATATAGCTCAATATTTTTATCAAGGAGAGTTGGCATGAATAATTATTTGCAAAGTATAAAGTTCATCCATTATTATGTGTGAAAATGAAAGTTAACAAGATGGTGTTACATGTCTTGTGGATAGGTTCCATGGAGATTCATGCACGTTGGAATTGTACCCGATTTCTTATGAAGTTTGATTCAAAGGATACAATGTTAAAATATTAAAGGGAAAAAGATTAATTTAGTCCATTATTTTCGGGGTATAAATTAATTTAATTATTTATCTATCACAGTAAACTAATTTGGTCCTTATCTTTATCTTTTCATTGTATAATCTACATACTTATGATAGAAATCATGGACAAATTAATGGATCAAGACACATGATAACCAGGTGGTCGTTAACGTGTAGCATAGATGTGCTGTTAAAGACTTCATTAGTTTGTCTATAATTTCTGTCATAAGTCTTAAATTAGTTAATTTGTAAAGAACAAAGGATTAAATTGGCTTTTTTGATAGATAAGAAACAAAATTGGTTGATACTCTAAAGATAAGAGATAAGGAACCAAATTAGTCTTTTTTCCAAATACTAAACCTAGATTAGAAGTTTCCTAAGTAAATTTTAATAGTTGTCTTGAAGTCAAGTTAATAGCACTTATATTATTTTACCAATTGGTATTTTATTTGGTACTTACTGTTAGTTTTTTTTTTTTTCCTATTTTGTCTAATAGCTACGCTATATGTGTGACATTATTAGGGTTTTTTTTTTTGGAGAGTTCATAGAATTTGTTGAGAGTTTGTAGGGCTACTCTTAGGTATTCATTATTTAATTGATTCGAGATATTAAAAATATTACTTTCTCCGAGATATATTTTTGGTTAAATCCACTTTTCCCCTTAACTTTTTATGATTTTACCATGTTAAATTGTCACTTTAAATTATTATTTTATCACATTAAATCCTAAACTTTTGTTTCTTGCCACTTCAAATCAAATTTTAATGAAGTTTGATAAATGATGAAACTAGGGCGAATTTGTTCCACACGTGGTTTGGCTGAGCCAAAAAAAAAATGGTTTAGATCTATTTTCCCACTGAACTTTGCATGATTTATCACATTGTACTCTAAGCTATTTTTTCTCACTCGTACCCTAAAATTTTTTATTTCTTGCCACTTCAGACCAAATTTCAATAAAAGTAGGAGAAGTGACGAATCTTGGCTCTAATTATGTGTTCAACAAACTTGCCCTAATTCCGTCTCTACATCCATTAAAAATTGACCTAAAGAAGCAAGAAATAAAAATATTAGAGTGCAAAGTGATCAAAAATATAGTTTGGATGCAATGTGGTAAATCATAAAAAGTTAAGGATGAAAAATGTTTTTAACCCACATATTTTTGTATGTAATATTTTAGGGTTAATTATATTTTACCCTTTTGCCAAAATTTAGTTTTACTAACACTTTAGTCCTTAACATTATTTTTGAAGTACTAATCCCCTTTCGCTATGCCAACTCTTTGTTTTGACCATTCTAGCCCTAATATATTATTACACTTTACTCACTTAAATTTTATAGCCACTAACACTTTAGCCTACAACTTTATTTTTGAGCAGTAAATTCCTTTTATTATACCAAGTCAATATTTTGATCATTTTAATTTGTTATAACATATTTATTTTGTGTATTTTTGTCTTATGAATCTATTTTTCATCAAGAGAAGATTTGAATCATATAGAATTTAAACTAAAGAGATGCATAAAATTTGAATGCGGTGTTTTAGTTGGCCTTTTTGTTTGGAATTAGTTTAATTGGATGGTAAAACATGGCTTCCATTAATTTTTGAGCACTAAAGTCTCATAAATTTACGGTTAATTATAATTGTGCCATGTTTCTCCACAAGATTGTCTTTTTGAATATGGAATTTTGGCTAAATAGATAGGATATATCCATGAAGTAATAATTTTGAAATAAATAATACTCCCTCAAGCCCAATATAATTGTCACAGTTTGACTTTCTTTATACAATTAATCAAGTTTTCAAAATTCAATATTATATATGATTCTTTATTTTTGAAAAAAAAAATAATTTAATAATAAAGAATATAAATTTCACTTCTTCTAGACTAAATTTGATACAAATATTTGGTTGAGAGACTAAATAGCCTAACATTGAAATCGAGGGATGATTGTTGCTTTTATGAAAAAGTTGAAGGAATATTTAGACGATTTATTAAGTTTCTTAAGACAAAAAAAAAAAAACCCACCGCTGAATCACACACTCAAGACACGTATATGACAGACTTGGGTGACTGATTAAGAAACTTAATAAATATGGAAGAAAATCACCGAAATCCCCAACCCAATATCAAACCTCCCATCAAAATCAATCTCCATCAACATTCAACACTCCAATCCAAAATCCAACACTCTTAATAACATCTTACTTCATTGGTTTGCGATATTAGTATAATTATCCGAAATTTTATTAAGGAATCCAGTAAAATCCCTGGCGAATAATCAAATTTATTTCGAAGTTTCTTGGCTTTCAACAACATCTAGAGTCCTCGATTTATCAAATCCCATTTTGAAATCAGCAAATGTATAAATCCAACTCAAATCTACTTATGTGGAGTATTTTTCAGGGTTGTTATCATCTAAGAGGCTCTTCACTGATTTCAGTATTTAGTGAAGATTCCTCCGAGGCAAAAGACCTTCAATTCCCTGAGGGAAGAAATGAGAGGTATGTTTCCTATGTAGGAGATAATAATGGGGTGATTTGTATTGCCATGGGTGTGAAGGATTTGTTCTTGTGGAACCCTTCCATTAAAAAATCTGAAAAGTTTCCTAATTTAGAAATTATATTGAATGAATATGTTGTAGACGACGAAGATGAGGATTTTGAACGGTACTATGTTGTGTATGGTTTTGGGTATGATGAGGTTAATGATGATTACATAATCATTATAGTTGTGAGTATAGTTTGTCGTGTTGGTCATATTTATCGTCCTACCGGAGAAGTGAAGGTTTATGTTTGCAGTACGAAGAAAAAATCTTGGAGGAGGATTGAGAATTTTCAGGGTGGTTATCCTTGGAATGGTAATAACGGTACATTTCTAAATGGGAAGCTACATTGGGTAGTGGATAACGGGTTACGTGGATCTATCATTTCGCTTGATTTAGTTACTGAGAGTTATGGAACGGTAGACGAACCGAAGAATGAGGATGGTATGGCTAAATTAGGAGTGTTCGAAGAATGTCTCTGTTTGCTTGTTTGTAAGACTGCTCCTGCTCGGACTGAAGTTTGGGTTATGAAGGAATATGGGGTGAAGGAATCTTGGATGAAGGTGCTCTCTGTAAGGTGTAATCCTTTGAGGAATTTTATGTCCATACCATTGTGTGTATCGCCCAATGGTGACTATTTGCTTGTGCTGGGGAGGGAACTGGGACTGTACAATCCAAAAGATAATCTACATTCAAGCAACTCAAGGACTTCGTTGGCGTGATCTATACTGCGAGCCTTTATGTTGAAAGCTTGGCTTTTCCTAGTGTCAATGATGCACCCATGGGGCAGTGACAAGAAGAAGTGCAAAGATGCTAAGAAGGGACTATTAATTACTTATGAGGCTTATATTTTTAAGTTTTATTTCTGTTCTCTGCTGCTCAAACCTGTATTTTTTAGAGGTAGTTGCTTTCGAACTAGAATCTAGATAAGATTTTCAATTTCTCAATGTTTCAATTACTTTTAGGTTGCATTTGGAATATTTTGCATGCATCTGAACTATGCTAGTTTTCACTTGTGTTACTGTTATGTGAAATATGAATGTAGTTTTTCTTTAGGGTGGCATAAAGTAAATTAGAGCATCCTACTTCTTAAAACATATGCATGAGTTACATTTATTTGCGTCTAATTTTATGAACTTGTGAAGTCTTGATGAGTGAAACGACCAAGAAAATACTGAGAATATTTGCAGTATCGTATTGTGTCATTGAAAACATAAACATTTGCACTGGAAAATGAAAACTTTTGTTATATGGTATAGGTTGTTGAGCTTGAAGGAGTAACTGGAATTTGTGGGATAAGGGAAAATTTTGACCAAGAATATAATGTCTTCATAATCACATATTCTGATCTTGTACAGCTCTTAAAATAGGTTAAGGGTGAAATTATGTGTAAACTTTGAAACTAAAATCATGAAGTGCAAATATTGACAAGTTAATTCCATAATGGTATTCCCTATAACTAATATTCTTTTCTTGGACTATTTTGGTGGATATTATAAGCTTATAATGGTGGAATTTGGTACTGCTTATTGGAGATTATCCCTATTATCTGTCGTGAGATTTCTCTTTTGCACATTTTAGAGATAGTTTTGGAGATTAGATCCATGACAGTGATTCTTTGATTGTATTAGTATCAGCCATATGTACTACTATCTCTGGTAATCAATGCCTTGGTGTCAGAGTAAATGCTAGAATAGTTAGAATTTTTTCCTTTGCTCTAACTTAAAGCTTTAGGCTAGTGATTTTGACTTTAACTGATATGGATCTGGTGCCTTGAAATTTGTTTTTGTAGGGATATTTCTAAATTCTAATTATATACCACATTTTTGCTAAATTAAACTCCTTTTCTAGAACTTATGATGTCTATGATGTAGTCAACAATATTTATGACGTTTCTGCAGTTTTCTATTTCCTTTTTTTTTTTTTTTTTTTGATATAATGGCTCTATGAATAATATTATTTATTTTTCTCAAGGAAGAATTGTCAATATAAAATCTCTAATTTTTTGTGTGACTGATTTTCTTAATTGTTTGTCAAGTCTAACAGAAGCCTGTTTAGATAGAAAATTATATTTGACCTGGTGATTCCGGTGGTTCTTATAAATTTATAATCGCTAAAAATTGAAGAAAATTGATCAATTGTAGACTTGAGAGAAGGGACACCTACAGTGGTATTTAAGTAGTCTAGACTTAGAATTTACAGAGTTAAGGTCTTCTTTTCATATGAATTGTCTTTTGCTATTTTAGCTGTTGATACATCACACTTATCAGGCTATGTTATGGTTATATGATAAACCTCAATGCCTCCTATCTTGTTCTATGCGTAGAATTTCTTGTCGTAAATTTGAGGCTTAATTTGTAACTCAGTGTAGATGTTGTAAGTAGACCAATTTGGTATACATGAGTGAATAATGTCTTCTTTCATTCCCTCACAAGGAAATATTGCTTAGTTCCTAAGTTTTTCGCTGATGGAGTTTTTGTTTTCCAAAAACAAATCCAAGAACTAATGTTTAATTAGACCTGGGCTCTTCCAAGTCAATCAAAATCAACAAGGGTATTTTCATGTAGGGAAGTGTTATAAATAAGTAAAGTGTTGATCAATGTTGACCCTTGTGTTTTGCTCAAATAACCATTGCTTTCTTTGATATTTAAAAACTAATAGTTACAACTGATGATTTATGGACACCAAAAAGTGTTAGATTTTATTGCGGCTTATAATGACTATGACATCCTTAACCATACAAAATAATATACTAATATCGCAAACCAATGAAGTAACTGAAAAATAACCATTACCTAGCTGATCGCCACTTTGACAATACTTTTTTCTCTTAATCTTCGAAGAAACCGACCAAAAGACTCACAACGAGCTAATCACCACTCCCATACTCTCCTATTCATTCAGCAAAGTTTCTTTGTCCACTCAATACCCAATACTTCGAAAATAAAAAGCACTTAAAAAAATAGTGAAGACAGAGAAAAAGTTAGGCCTCAATCCTCTATTGCCTTAAAGCCAGTTGCTGCCTTTCCTTACACCTCACTTAGCCCATTCCTCTTCCCTTGCAAGGTTTCACTCCCATACAAGATTTTCTAGTTTCCATCGGATGTAGAAGGTCATGCTGGAATCAATTCTTAGAGTCACGAACAAAGTCTATATCTTCTTCGTTTGCTTGTTTAATATAAATATGTCAAGATATCATTGGGCTAGTTATACACATCCTATGGTAGTAAAATTGGTCCTTTTAGTCTTGATCACACGGGATCCTTGCCTATCTAAACTTAGGGACATTTGAGATTATAGAAAATTCTTTTTCTATGCATAGTTCGAATTTACAGTATTCTCTAGTATATGGTATGAGTTATTTTAAGTTTGATACATTTAAGATTTTAGAAGATTCCTTTTGCATGGTATGCAACTCGGCTAAAAATATGATAACACAGGGGTAAGACTTGGTACGCTTTTTTCTATGCATAGTATGTTTAATTAATTTAATTGGTATCCACCTAATGTAAATATTTGAGAAAATTACAAATAAAATGAAATAGTCTAAGTTTTTTTATTAAAAATCTACATCTTTCCCTACCTTTTAGTGACTAGAATCCGAAACTAATAGATTATAAAGAAATATTTTACCACTTAAGATACATTTCACTTCATTTTATTCAAATCAGTTGTAAAAGTGATGTCATTAACTATGTATATATCTGTACAAATTCACCTGTCCTTTCAACATAAAATATACAATGCCGCAAAAAAGAATAGGAAGATAGAGATCTACACCTATCTTTATACATCTTTCATCAATTTTAAAAATACAAAAACTTTTCTCGATCAAATTGAAAAAATACAGAGCCTTTTCTCGGTGCGGAGAGATGGCAATTGACGGTAGCAAAAGCTTCTTAATCAGTCAATCTTCCATGTACTAAGCATGAACATGTGTCATTAGATTTTGAAATTCAGTACGTACTACAGTGCTCTAAATTGTAAAATATCGTGAAACGAGACATAAAAATTGATATTCTAAGATCCAATACTTGTACCATATTATTCTGAATTTTAAAACATATGAATTGGTAAATGGTGTGTAGGGCTACTATTGAATGAGTATGTTCCATACTTTGGTTTCGCCAATGTGGCTTTGAAATTAAGTTGATTCTTTTAGTAGCATGAAATATTTTTCCCATGTTTTCTCTTAAATTGTGAGTTTACCTTGTTTGTTGATATTTCATTTTGAAGAATTATTTCTAGTTTCTTAGATTTAGCAAGAGAGTGAAGCCAACTGGAGGCGCTATTGATGGGTTTGGCATTTTAGGCCTCGAGGAAAAAAGGTTTAGTTACAGTTCTAAGGTCCTTTTTGGTTCGTGATGGTAAGGGAATTTTCCCCTTAAAAACCTTTAATGGTGTTTGGATTAAAAGAAAATATGAAGGAAAGTAATTAATCAAAAGTAGGATGGTAATATCCCATTCATTTTGGTTAGAATTGCTTGCCTTAGCAAAACTGGAGGAAATGGAGTAACACTATGTCGACACGCGAACCCTAAATAGTTAAAATTACAAACGCGTTTAGTGAATACGTAAATTTTATCAAAGAAATATGATTTGTTTGACTCGAGAATACTCGTCACCTAACTTGGATATAGTGACATACTTCCTCTTTCAACACATATTTGTCAAACTTACTATTTTATAATGTCTTAAAATAAATGTCACATTTTCAAAAGAAATTATTGTATTACTTTATGACAATATCATATCATATCTCAATTCACCGGTACTAAAATATTTAAAATATAACTTTTTGACTTATATTATCTTAATATTTGGCATGTACATTATAAAATTAATGTTTTTTTTAAAATAAAATATAAAAAAAACATGACTGTCCTAATAGTGACAACAAAATTAGGATGGAAAGAATATTTGAGAAGTCTTTGCTTTGCGGATTTGTTTTAGGAAGGGAGGGGAGTTTGCTAATATTGGCAATACCATGCAAAGGTAGACCATCATATCAAGGGCATCATATTTACTCACTCTGTTCCCTTTTAAGTGTCACTTTACCCTTTAATACAAAGATTAAAATTGTTATTAAATTACCAAAATTTTAGGCAAAGTTGATTCTATATGATTGAATTACTCTTTTGATTAGTAATAAATTAAAAGAATCACGACATTAATTATTAGTTGAGTAATTAATGGAGTTTGAGAGAGATAAGGGCAAAAGTGATAAAAAATAATTTAAAACTAAAGCTTCATTGGAGTTTTAAAGTAATATTTAAAATGAAATAAATTTCTTTTACTAAAGTGACATTTAAAAGGGAATAGAAAGAGTATCAATTTATGGTTGCGGGCCGGCTTTGGCAGACACCTTGTGAAATTCCATTTCTTAAGAGAAAATGGAGCATCCTTGGCTTGGTAGCATAGAAGCAAAAAATGTCTTCGACTTAGAGGGCAATAAGGCAATGATATTGACACAACAAATATTTTATTGCCACAACATATTTTATAAATAAAAAATCTACCCTCACTGATTCACCACTTGCTCTTCAGAGTTTAGACCAGTGTTTTGAAAATCGGACTGGATCTGCCAGTTCGACCGGTCAGATAGCGAATCGGAAGAAACACCGGTTCGATCCAACTATATATCGGGTCTGTTCAAAAAATCGGATAGAACCGGTAAAAAATTAGTTTTTTAAATTTCAGAATAAAAAATGATTTAAATAAAAAGAAAAATTATAAAATCGTAAAATAAACTCCATAGTAAATGGCAAAACATGGAACACACCAAAGCCTACACTACTAAGTTATTTTATTTTTCATCTTTTTTATACTTATTTTTGTATAAATTTCACTTTCTTATTAGAATTTTGATTAGTATTTTTTGTATTAGAACTATAATTCTCCAAAAATAGTATTTCACTTCTATTTTAGATTTTATATAAATATATTTTAGGTCATTTTAAATTATATAACACTTTGGTCATAAAAAAAAATCCTAAATTAGTGAACCGACCGATTCAACCGATCGGATTGATTGAACCGCGAATCGAACAGACCACCGGTGCTGGTTCAATTTTCAAAACATTGGTTTAGACTCCAACCTCGTCTCTACCTCATCCGCTCACTTTCGTTTCTCTCTCTCTCTCCACAACATCACCACTTCCCTTCATTGTCTCCCCCTCATATCTCTCTCTTCATACAAATTCAGATGGCAAGCTTGATGCCAACTCAGACAGAAACCTAAATGATTTCTGCTAGTGGGTTTTTGGAGTAACAGAAAGAAATGGTTTTGTTGATCGACTTGTTGGCCTAATGATAATAATGGTTCTTCTGTTGTTATAATTCCAATTACAGCGGCGGCAGTGGTGATTTGATGAAGAATCATAGTCCGCCTGGGAAGGAGAAGCAAGTGAATATGAAGAAACTGATGCGGTTGCTGCAGAGGAATTTGGTGAACAGCAACGATCAAGGTGGAGAGGATTTAGGCCCTGGTGTTGGAAAAATTATATTCATGAAATGAAAATAATAACATAATAATAATTTATCAAAAAATTAAACAGTAATTTAATTCAAATATTAGAATAGTCGGATTACGGTTGAGGTACCTTAATTAACCTCTCCTTGGGTACGCCCCTTACTATACTGGGTTGTTGTGACATTCTTTGTCTAAGATACAATGATATCTAAGTAAGTTTTGACCAGTAAAATAAAACCCATAAACTGATATTATCTTGTACTTAATTATTTGATTTATAGTTGAGTGTATTTATTATACTGTAGTTTATTACTAGACTATACTATAATTTGGTAGAGAGGTTGTATGGATCCTCACTAGAGAGAAATAACTTACTATGTGTTTCAAATGAGTTTTCCTATTGGAAAAGTATCCTATTTATAGTAGTTTTTAGACAGGAAATAATTATTGGAATAACGTTATTTTTTTCCCATTTATTATCCCTAGTATTCTGATAGTTATGTTAGAGTAGTTAGACTTCTGATTTTGTGTGTTTGAACATTTCTTAAGGAGGGAGCTGGATGACTCCTTCCAACTTGTGCAAGTGTGTGGGCTCCATAAGATTCCTACACACAATTATAAATAACAATCTCCCACATAATTTAAAAATTATGATTTGAGTATTTTTAACTGTGTAATAGATACAAGTTTATTCCGGACTTGAACCTATACTTAGTGACAGTAAACCTTAATTTCGAAGGAATATAGTGAATTAAAATTTCTTGAACTAGATCGTTTGGATCAAACGTTAACTCAACACACATAGAGTAAGAGTAATAAAATTCTAGTTCTAGCATGGTTTTGTACAATAAGCGGTCGTGCGCACGTATCTCATGTTTATAAGTATTTTTAGGGAATAGCCATAACATGCCATAGCAGCGACCCCCACTTCTACAGTTATATAGGTGTATTTTCTAAGGGTAATTTATGATCATTACCATGCAGATGTCTACTTTGAACGCATTCAGAGAATAACTCTTCCTAATAACCATCACAGTAATGAGGACCATGTTTTAGGATTGAGACTAGGGAATATCCCTCATAATAAATAATAATATGCTCATTCAAGTCACCTTACATCTTTGTTTTTGCCTATTAAATCTCATTCATGGGATCTCCAACCATAGAGGTTAGGTGTCCACTGCGATGACAACTTTTATGCTCCAATCCCATTCCCATTCCACTAACTTTACAAAGTCAAGTGTGATTACACCTTGAGACTACAACATCTTTATGGAGTTTTGTCTCAATTCGATATGCCTATTCTTCTTATTGAAATTTGCATCCTGTGTTGATTTAGATGTTGCCGCCTGATTATCACAATGAATATACACAGTAAGAACATGCTTTGTTGGTAAAGGAAAATTAGATAATAGAGATTTTAACCATTCAAGTTCACTACATGCCAAATCTAAAGCATTAACTTCAACTTCCTTGTTGATCTAGAAATTAATGATTATCTACTTGATTTCCAAAAAAATTGCACTACCACCTAGTATAAAAATATAACTACCACTGACCATAATCATTAATTTGTAGATTCAATTAGCATCACCTTCTCATAAAGGTAGAAATTTAAAATAGTTAATTCCTATGGCTTTGCCAATAATCTATGCTAAAATTACTAGTGTATCTACTCAATTTGAAAACAACAAAAGAAATACTAGGTATTTGTATAATCACAAAGAAACTTTGTATATTATTGTGGAATCTCTTATGGGATTGGAGCATGTCTCTTATACACATCTAGATGTGTCTTATTATCATATAAGAACAGAAATAGATATCGGAAATTACAGTAATTGATTTTTTTAATAAATAATCAACATAATGTAATTGTGATAGCACAATTCCATTAACATTTTTTATTGACTGTCTCTTATACACATCTAAACCTTGTGAGAATCTTCCATATAAACATTTATCGAAATAAGAAGTCTTTTGTTTCTTTAATTACTTTTAAATTTGTTCCAAAAACTAAAATGTCATCTACATGTAGACAAAGAATTACATAGGCACTATCACATTACCAAACACCCTCCACTTTAAGGTAATTTAAATTAGATTTTCTATTTTTAATATTCTACATTTTCCATAAGAAAATAATTATATAACAACATTTAATCCTATTAATATTAAGTATTATATTTTGTAATTCATTAGTTTGATCTCTAACATTTTTTTTTCGTCAACCATTTGAATATAAAAAATTGTTCAACATAGTACCTTTAGTCCACTATCTTTAGGGTAAAATACCATACATATCACTAAACTTTTCTAAGCTACTAACTTGAATACATTAAACATTTTTTATAGCCAAACTGATCACTGAACTCCTAAAAATTGCCAACCAGAACCCCTTCCATCCATTTTGATGTTAAATTAGCCATTAGGTGTGGAAAATATGAGTACCACATGATTTTAGAAGGGGTAAAATGTACCCTCAAGATACTAAAAAAAGGTACCTGAATTTTAATAAAAGAACTTCGAACTTAAATTACAATAAAATTCCTCGAGTATTTCATATTTTTATCAGAAGTCCTCGGTGATAGTTCTATCATGGTAACTCCTCTTGTGGTGCCTTTTAGCCAAGAAGAACATAATTGAACTCCAAATTTTTGCAAAATCGAAACTCAACCTCAATTTTTTTTTTTTACCAAAAACTTGTTGCGTGTCAAATTTAATTACCACTAATTCCTATTATCACTTGCAAGCGCCGCAAGTATAGGGCTTGTGTAGTAATTGGGTAGGAATAAGGATCATTCCTCAAGGGTCTAGGCTTAAATAATATTTAGCAATTTAGGATCAATTCACTATTTAGATACTAAAAAGAGAAGTTTTTAGGAATTTTTTTCTTTGAAACTGAGAAAGCAATTAAGGAAAAGAACTGCAGGTTAGCAAATAAAATGAATTAAGCAAATAAACTACAACAAAAATCAATAATAAGATAGGTTGAGTGTTAAGCAAACTATTTCTTAGGTTCTACTCAAATTGGAATACTCGATGGAGGAAGTTGTAGATCTATTGGAGGTTTATGTCTCTAATATACCCAATTACCAATCCCTTGGCCAATTATGTTTCTTTACCTATCAAAAATGAGCTAGGATGCCTTCGAAATTTACTCTAGAAAGGTATACTCCACTAAGCACAAAAGAGCTAAAACAAAACTAATTCGATTACTCAAGTCCTTTCCGTGTAACTAATTCACCCAACCCAACATTAGTCTAGGCTTAAGGAGAAGTTTCAATGGCTAGTATCCATCCTTCCACCTAATAAATTAGACAAATTGCCTCATTTCCAATTAATAGAACTAAGTGATGCTCAACCAATTCCGAGATCCCCTTCCAATTCTTCACTGTAAGTGTTACCCATATGAAATTAAACTAACCTACTCAACCCATAACTAATTTAACACATAATTGCAAGAAAAAAGAGAAAAGGGCAAAAAGGTAATAAAAGGTTAAGCATGATTGACTAAGAAATCTAGTGAGAAGGTGAGTTCCTTAGCTAAGAAAATAAGTGAACGAAGGCAAACAAACCACTAAACATGAAAGAGAACGTAAATCTACAAGCTATTACTCAAAAGAACAATAATCATAAGAAAGAGGTAAAGTAACCCTACAATACTTTGAAGAAAGTGCAAAGATCCACTAGTTAGAGAGATGAAAAGCTAAGTACTACTAGTTTTTAGCCAAGGAGTACACAATGAATGTTGAAAATGGACTACTCTTGAAGGGCAAAGGACATTGACAAGACCCCTCAAGAGAGTTAAGAACGCAAGCTAAAACTACTCTCTCTAAAACTAAATACTACTCTTGTGAAATGACTGTTGAAAGCAGTCAAATACTCTATCCGGTGAAGGGATTAATACCAGGACACCGGCGGTGCAGGGGATGACTCCCTTGACTGAGTTTAAAATTATCTCCACCGGTGGCATGGGAAAGGCTCATCGACAACGAGCCCTATCATGCTTTGCTCACCGGCGATGAGCTTTACTTCACAGGTACCCTCGCCGTTAGCGAGGGTTCTTTTCCTACAAGTTGACATTTTGGTTAGTTTTAACTTTCTTTGACTTTCTCATTCCCAAACTCAAAATGAAAGATTTTCTCCTCAATCATACAAGAAAATTACCAAAACAAAAGTTACCAATTTTATTCCAAACTTAATGTAAAAGTGCAATTAATGTGCTATCTTAACCATTAAGACCTAATATGATTAAATAACTAATTGACCACATAAATGAGCATACTTTTGGGACAATATACATAATACTAAGTACAAAATATGGAAAAATAATCCTATTCACCAGGGTTATCACTTCCCATTTGTGTACTTAGTAATTTGCTCGTCTCAAGTAAAAGTAAAAGAACTCAAGACCATGGAAACGACAAATAGAACAATAAAACATGAATAAAACACAATAGCACAATAACACAATTTAGATCAGCTGGAATGATGGATTATTGGTCCAAGTAAGTTCATCTCAAACACTAAATTTCCGCCAACCATTCACAACATCATTCCCAAAATTCTCCTCTAATTTTGAAAAGCAAATACTTCATCACACATGAAAGTTAAGAAGAACATGATTTTCCTAAGGAAAAAAGAATTTTCACAAAAATTGTTCCGGTCAATTGAAAACTAGTTTGGATTCTCACAACTCATTCAAGTTTTATCGACCCGAAGCTCGTAACAAAATATGGTGAAAACATGGAGGGATCATCAGGACTTGGAGTGAATAATGATGCAAATAATGCACAAGTGGAAAGCATTAGTCTAGTTGATGAAAGCATTAACTTAAAACTTCTGTTATTCACACAATTTTGTATATCCCCTTTATTTTTGAATATGGGTATGAGAGTACTGTTCTTCCATTGGTCGAGTATCTTTTTTCTCTTTAATATTTTATTGAAAAGATTGGTAAGCCAACTTATGCCCTTTTTTCCTAAACATTTCCATATTGAATTGAGGGTATAAGTTGTTACTTTTCCTTTCTTTATCTTCTTCAAAGCCTCTTCCACCTCTCATTCTTGAATCTTTCGATAATACATTACATTTCTATACTCATCAGACTTATCTAACCTTCACAAAATAATATCGTCTCTATTGCCTTCATTGAATAGTTGATAGAAGTATCTCTCTCACCTTTCCTTAATTTCTTGTCTCTTACTAGCACCTTATTATTTTCATCCTTGATACGCTTGACTTGGTTTAAGTCCTGCATCCTATGGGCTCTTGCTTTAGCAATTCTATAAATATCCCTCTCCCCCTCCTTAGATTCTAATTTTTGGTAAAAATCTTCAAAAGTCCTATCCCTCGCTTCACTTACAGCATTAATTTTGCCTCATTTATAGCAAGCTTATATTTCTCAATATTCTCGTCACTTTTTACAACCATATAAAGCCTTATAGTTAGCCCTCTTAAGTCTGATTTTATCTTGTACATGTTCATCCCACCACTAAGATTCCTTGTTCATGGGGGCATAACCACTTGAATCTCCAAGTATCTTCTTAGTCATTGTTCTCACTCTCGTTGTCATGTCATTCCATCAAGTGTCAGAATTTTCTTGTAAGTCCCAAATACTTTGCCCTAACAGACCTTTCCTAAAAATTTCTTCTTTTTCCGTCTTTAAATTCCTCTACTTAATTCTAGGCAATCTAGGTGGGTTCCTTTGACTAATGTGATGTTTAAGCCTCAAATCTGCCACCAAAAGCCTATGCTGAAGATTAAACTTTTTTGAAGTATGATTTTACAATCAATACAAACCCTTCTATCTCTCTTTCTTGTGAGGTTTCTTGAAGCACTTTTAAAGGTAACTAAATGTTCCTCCCTCTTCTTGAAAAATATTGTTAGGTCGAATGCCATTCCAAACTCCAAGATTGATTTTCCTTCATTGTTTCTTCCCTCATAACCATATCCACCATGAACTTCTTCATAACCCTCATTATCTCTTCCCACATATCCGTTTAGGTAACCTCCTATAAAATTTGCTTACCTTGGGGGACACTACCTATCATCGCATCTAAATCTTCTCAAAACTTAGCCTTAATGGAATATCTAGACCAACTTGAGGCACATAAGCACTAAAGATATTAATAGTTTCACGTCCTAAAAGTAGTTTGAGGGACATAATCCTATCTCCTTTCCTAGTCACTTGCACTACTTTGTCTTTTATCGACCCATCTACAATAATACCCAGCCCATTTCTAGTCCTATTTAATCCTGCTTACCAAAGTTTAAATCTTAAATTATCTATTAGTTTAACCTTTTCTCCCACCCATTTTGTCTCTTGTAAACACAAAGTACTAATTCTTGACCTAATCAGTGTATCTACCACCTCCATTGATTTACCTCAGCAAGAGTTCTAATATTCCAAGTTTCTGTTCTAATTCTGTTCTCCTGAATATTTTTCTTCCCCACTACCCTCCCCCTATTTTCTGAGGACCCTAGCATATTTTTCACTATACTCGGATCCCCATGGAGATGTAAAGGCCCCTTGCCCACTATTTGCTAAACTCAGGCAATGCAACGCGTTGCTTACGGGGAACGCCCTAGCATTAGCGCAATATCGTAGTGGATTGATCTCATAAGATTGACAAAGTTTTATGCTGGCTGTCAAACTAGCGCAACCCTATTTTTTTACTCGGGATTGAGACCACCATGCTAAGAAAAACTTGACACAGGCAGACTTGTCCTCAAAAGCAAATAACTAGAAAAAATTACTTGGCCAAAATTTATGAATGGAAGATAATATAAAAGATTGTCCAAGATAAGGGTGAAAAGGGAATTCCAATCAAGCAACCCCAGAGGTTCTTGCTCCATCACCATTATTATCACCAGCCGAAATGCCTGCTCTACTACTGAGCAGGGCTAGATGCTTCCACCCTACTCCAGCTACTGAGGGTCCAGCTCCAACCCTATTTTCTTCATCTTCGTCTATCTCCTTGGTGCCATCAGTGTAGTGCCAAACTTGGAGGCTTGGAATCATTTGACCACCCTGTCATGTTGAAAGGGTGGATGTTGTTAACCCTCATTGCCAACGTATCCAACTTTTGATTGATTATGTTTAATTACTTGCTGTGGTAGGAGACATGGTCTTGATCCTTCATTTTGTTTCAAAAGCATAGAAGGAGTATTTTTGCTCTTATGTCTACCGGTGGCTTAGAAAGTCCCTCTTACGCTGGTTGACCTCCACCTTGGGTATTGAGTGCAATCCAAGCTCGCAGTGGCCTGGTGTATTTTTTGAGGGTTGATTTTAACCACTTGGAAGTCATGGGTTGTTTTAGATGGATTCTTGAACCACTCCTTAGATTTGCACCTATATTGTGACAAAATGAGTGAGTAATAAGGTTAGAGAAAATGTAATCCACATCATTGTTCTCCCCGGTGACCATTTCTCAAAATCTCTTGCTACAGTTAAAAACCAACATCGATGGTGAACCATCTCATTATTGCATGAGTCATGAGAGCCCTCTCTGTACAACCTTACATGACTGAGAAGAGAGAAACGGGCACAAATAAAGACATGCAATTGCTTCCGCAGATAAAAAGACTCACAAACTGCTTATAATTCCCAATTTGGATGAAACTCC
Organism: Cinchona pubescens; assembly: GCA_025175665.1. NCBI lineage: Eukaryota > Viridiplantae > Streptophyta > Magnoliopsida > Gentianales > Rubiaceae > Cinchona > Cinchona pubescens. The sequence continues at coordinate 1,613,628 of JANKKI010000256.1, read as the reverse complement.
CAAATGTTGCCCCCTCGAGTAAGTGATCATCACAAAGGGTCTCGTTATAATCGATGTTGAACTTTAATAGTTGAGTATACTAACCCTCTCCTTGCATATCCTTCCTAAAGGGGACAAGCCTTTGCCTCAAAGTTGACACCGACCAATGATATTGTAGATGTTTGCAATCAATTCCTTAGCCAGTGCTTCGTAGCCCACTACCATTGATTCCTTAACAAAATGCCCCTAACCTCTACTCTCAATTTGTCTAATAAGCTACATGGGAGATATTTAGTTAAGCTTTGGAGTTCCGGCTTGTTCATTGAGTAAAAAACCCTCTTAGCAAGGATTTTTGGCCAATTTCTTCAAACAACATTGACCTTCAATGCTTACAAATTTAACTTTATCCCTTTATTTCGGTGACTCAGGGGTGGTTTTTCTCTTTAGACATTTTTCCCAATCAAAATCATAAAATTCCCTTTCACAAATTCAAATTAATTAAAATAATTAATTCAAACCAACAAACCCAATCAAATTATATAGCAATAATCCAAAAACAAACTTTACGAATCAACCACCAATATCCCAAAATCAACCAATAAAATGGCTATATTCCTCAAATAGCAACCAATAAATCAAGAGTAGTTGAAAAGATCATACTTTTGTCCATGGAGATGAAGGAGTTTTGATATGTTACTGGGTCTCCTTATATAACTTGCAAAACCCCTCCAACTTGGCTTGAATCTTCAACATTTTTATTGAAGTTTGATGGATTTGTGGTGTGAAGAATGGAATTTGTGGAGTAGAATGGAATTTTAAGTATGGTGGTTTTATAATTTGAAAATGAAGGAATTTGTGCAGTGGGATGGAGCTTGGAGTTGAAATTGGCTGGTTATGGAGGAAGGATATGGTTTCAAGGCATTGAAGATGGAGAAGATGGGGTTTGGAGGCTCAAAAATATGTTTTGAGGGCTCAATTTCATGACCCTAGCCCCTTTTAAAATTCTAAAAAATGAACCCTTATCGGTGGTGAAGGTATTCCTCGCCAATGGCAAGAGTGCCTCTATTTTGTTTGCCTTCAATGAGCTTTGTTCTTTAAACCCCTCGCCAATGTTAAGGGTTCTCTAATAATAAAAATATTTTTTTAAATGAGCCAAAATGTGACCCTTACTATTTGTTCTTCAAGGCTCGCGTTGGCAAGACCCTCTTTGTCAAGGCTTGTAGCGAGTTTTGGTCTTGGGAACCCTCTCTTGTAGCTAGGGCCTAATTTCAGCCTTCCAATTTTCCAATTTTGGGTCCTCCTTGATTAACAAAACCACCAATAAGATAAAGTCATATCAATGTATTGCAATTTCAATCAACCATTAAACTCCATCTAACTAATCATACAACTATTTATAACCTATACCTACTATAACTCATAACTCTCTGCTAGAACACAAGTAATTGTATGAAAATCAAATTGGAAAGCAAGTAAACTTGGGTTGCCTTCCAAAAGTGATTCTTTAGAGTTTTTAGCTTGACTATGGAATGAGGATAAACAAGCGATGAAAAGTTGAACGATTTCCTGCTCCTTTTCAATATTCCATCCAAAGTAAAGCTTGAGGCGCTATCCGTTCACCTTAAAGTTTGATTCCTTATCTTTCAATTCTACCACGCCATAGGGAAAAACTTGAATTGCCTCAAACGGTCCGCTCCACCTTAACTTGAGTTTTTTCAGGAGTAGTTTAAGTCTTGAATTATAGAGCAACACTAATTCTCCGACCTTGAACTCTTTTCTGAAGATGTGCTTGTCATGCCATGCCTTAGTCATTTCCTTATAGAGTCTTGAATTTCTGTTGTTTCATATACCTCGCTCCAAAACTCATCAAACTCATTGATTTCTATTAGCCTCTTCCTTCTTGCATCCTTCCAATCGTAGTCAAGGCTCTTGACCACCCAATAAGCCTTATGCTCTAATCTACCAGTAGATGACTCAATTTACTGTAGACCATCCTATAGGGAGACACTCCTATAGGGTTCTTGTAAGCAATCTGGTAGGCCCATAAAGTATCATCCAACTTCTTTGACCAATCTTTCCTTGAATAATTCACATTATTTTCTAAAATTCTCTTCCATTCTCGGTTAAACCTATACTTGACTGGACGTTTGTGGATGACTGGCAAGAGAAATGTTGTGTGTAACTCTATATTTGGACAAGACGGATTCAAAGAGCAAATTCTTCAAATGAGTTCCCCTGATGCTAATGACGGCCTTGGGCACCCTAAACCTTGCAAATATGCTACTCCTAACAAAGTTCTATGCTACTCCTAACAAAGTTCACATCAACTCTTGCGTCATTGGTGGATGCAAAGAAATGGCTTCATCCCATTTTGACACATAATCTACACCCACCAATATGAACTTGTTGTTGTAAGATGTTAAGAAGGGCCCCATGAAGTCAATTCCTCTCACATAAAATACCTAACAAAGCAAGATGTTATTGAGAGGTATTTCATCCATTTTCGACACATTTCCCACTCGTTTGTACTCATTGCACTGCACTATGAAGTCCCTTGAATCTTTGAAAAGGCTTAGTCTAAAGAATCCAAATTAGAGGACTTTTGTCAGCGTTCTTTTGAGCCAAGATATCCTTCTACTGGCTATAAATGATAATGGTAGAGGAATTCTACCACCTTCTTCTCTAGAACACACCTTCTAATCAATTGATCCTTACATTGGCATTAGAGGAAGGGTTTTTCACAAAAGAAATACTTTGTCTCCAAAAGGAACTTCTTCCTTTGATTCACATCCATAGTTGAGGGAACCATCTTGGCTGCAAAATAATTGACAATATTTGCATACCAAGGTGCCCAAGAGCTTTTTACCATAAAGAGTTGATCCTTCAAAAAACTTTCCTTGATGGATAGATCTTCTTGGGCTTTTCCCATGGGTTCCTCAAGTCTTGAGAGGTGGTCGACTACAGTCTTGGCTTAGCATCGTGTTTTGAAAGCAGATATTTGATAGCCAAATGGTGTAAACGATCACATTGCTCCCAATTAGGTATGATCTAAACTTATCAAATGCAAATACTATGTCAAGAAGTTTTTTCTGTGGTAGAGTAATTAACTTGTGCCTCATTTAAAGTGTGAGTTGCATAATAATCAACGTGTAACACTTTGTTTACTTTTTGACAAAGATCCATCCCAACACACAGCCATTTTGCATCAAACATGAGTTCAAAGGGAAAGGCCCAATAAGATGTGACTATTATTGGGGCGGTAACTGATGGATTCTTCAACAAGTCAAAAACATGCAAACATTCATCATTAAAGTCAAATGGGGCATCCTTTTACAACAAAGCACATAAAGGCCTAGATATTCGAAAAAGTTTTTTAATGAATCACTGATAGAACCTGGAATATCCCAAAAAAACTCTTAACCCCTTTCACATTAGAAAGAGGCAATAATTTTTCTATAACTTCTCCACGTCTATTCTCTTGGAAGAAATTTTGTGTCCTAACACTATCACCTCATTAACCATAAAATAACACTTTTCCTAATTCAAGGCAAGATTGGTTTTGTTGGTCCCAAAGCAACCTAAGAGGGGGGATGAATTAGGTTTTTTAAAAAGTATACTTTCAGAAATATTGAGATTTTCAAATTAAATGCTGATATAATAAAATCATTAGAACAGTAAGGTAAAGAGAGAAACATTAAACAACCAATACTGCCAAGCTAGCAAGCTTGAACTATTCAATCACTAGAATGCTTCACACACTTGGTGAGCCAATAATCTTTACAAAGTTGAGAAGTTCTTGCTCACACTAAAACTCTTTTAGTTGAGCCAAGAATCTTACTTATAACCACACTTTCATATAAGATTGGTTATCACTCCACTCAAAGTTGAATTGCACTCACAACTGCACACTAATACAACAAGGCACTATAGTCAATTTGTACTCAAATTACTCTTTTCTAAGGCTTGTATTCAATGTATTAGATGATTTTTTCTGAATGTCAAAGCAGCCATTTATAAGAGCAATAAATGGTGGTTGCAACTACTTCCTAACGGCTAAATAATAAATGCACAAAAAGTAGCATTGGGGTTTCGGACGTCCGAGATATATTGGATGCATCCGACACAGGGTCCGATCTTTATACAGTTGTTGAAGAGCTTCGTTAGGACGTCCGTGCATGCGTCCGTTCCTTCATCCAATAGAGGCTTCGGAAGGTCATGTTCATCCGAAAAGAGAAGCAGTAGGATCCCATTTCTTTCAGCCTAATTGTTCGGACGGTGCAATACGTCCGAGAAGTTTTGACCTAGTTCGGACGATTCAGTGCGTCTGAAAGCCCTGTCTCTAGCAAAATAGATAACAGTCCTGTAAAAACTTTATTGTTTACAGAGTTAAGTGTTTATGTCATCATCAAAATAAGGTTTGGAAAACATCAATCTCCCCCTTTTTGATGATGACAAACCTTTATAGAGTAATTATGTAAAAACAATTGGATATGACTAATCATTTTGCAATATAATACAATTGGATATGACTAATCAATCATTTTGCAGTATAGAAGACTACTCCCCCTTTTGACATCATCAAACAAAGCTCCCCCTGAGAATATGCAAGTAATTGACAGAATTTCAACAAGCTTCATATATTTAACTTAAAAGTTTAATAGTACTGAATTCAAGGAAATACATGTCCAATTAATAGAGAAAGGTAAATCTACGGGAAGTTCTAAAAACCAAAAAAATGCTGAAAACACAAAACAGATGTCAAAAGAACTAATGCATGTCATTTCGCTTCTTGGAGCGCTTTTCAGTCTTTTGACGTTTGGATGGAACATCTTCATCGATGGCTTCACTGTCTTTCTCGTCGCCCGTGTGATGTTGCATGATGAAGTCATTCACAGAACGTGTCGTCAACATCCTCATCGTCGTCTTCCTTGTCATTGGCAGCTCCTTGGGCAGCACATGTCCTCACGAGCATTTTCATCTTCAGGTTCATCACTGTCGAAAGATGATTCGAGTGGATATTGTGACTAATGAAGAACCCCAGTTATGTTAATCATGTTTTGATGATGACCAAATCATGCTAATGGTTTAAAGACAAGTGTGCAGAAAAACAGGGAGGTTCGGAGGCAAATGATCGTCCGAACAAAACAACCACACAGAGCTTCGGACGATGGTAATCTCCGACACAAAGAATTTGAAGCAAGCCTCGGACGAAGAACAGCGTCCGATAAATTTCCAGAAGACTCCTCGGACGAAGAACAGCGTCCGATAAATTTCCAGTAGACTTCGCTTCTATCGGACGCATGTTCGGACGCATCCTCGGACGTCCGAACGAACACCCTCAGAGAACGGACGCAGTGTCGGACGCAGGGACTACCGCTAGTCTGTTCGGACGCACTCTTGCTGGCATCGGCCGTCCGAAAGGTCCAACGGCTAGTTTTCCAGTAGACAGAAAATAGCCGTTGGGAAGTTGTTGAAAGCAGATATTTGGCAACTATAAATACCCCAAGGTCTGAATTAAGTAAAAAAAGGAACTACAACATTCAATACAAACACTTGTAAGAGCTATTTGGGGAGAAATAGGCTGAAATATTGTGGGTTGTATTGGTTTGAGTAGTATAGTTCTCTTGGCTCAACTAGTGGGAATTAGTGTGAGCAAGAGTGGACTAGTGAGTGATCTTCAAGTGTAAGAGTGGAGGGATAACAAGTGTACAAAAGTGAGGTTGTAGTGTAAAACCCTTTGGCTCAACTAGAGGAACTTAGTTGGTGCAAGGGTGAGCCAACTTTGTGTACAAGAAGGTTATTGCCTCACCTCCTTTGAAGAGGCACTACTAGTGGATGTACTCCAAGCTTGAGAAGCTTGGGAGTTTGGTTTAATATTACTTTATCTCAATCTTTTATTTGTTCTTTTAAGCTTTGATTGCTAAATATTTATCTTTGATCATTTGTGCTTAAGTATTCATTTGTTGCACAAAGTTTGTATTTTCATTAAGCACTTCAAAAGGTTTGTTTTTTGAGACAACCTAATTCACCCCCCCTCTTAGGTTGCTTTGGGGCCAACAATTGGTATCAGAGCATTGGTCTCTTTATTTTTGCTTAAATTGCATTAGAGTAAAGATCATGGCAACCAATAATACTCTGTTTTTAGAGGGGCATTCTATCACTAGACAAACCATGTTTAACACATTAATTTTGTTTTTTGGAGGGATAGAATGAAAATTTTTGTTCAATCTATTAATATTGAATTATGGTATATTATTTATGAAGGTCCTATTGAGGCAAATATTTTTGATGAAAATACTAATAGATTAAGGCCTAAAACTAGATTTGAGTTAAATGCACAAGATAAAATAAATTTATCTTTAAATGCTAAAGCTATTAATATTTCTGTATAATGCTTTGGATGCAGATGAGTTTTCTAAAGTAAAAGGTTGCATATCGGCCAAGGAGATATGGGACAAATTGAAAGAAATCCATGAAGGAAGTGAAGATATTAGAGAGCAAAAGAAGTCACTTCTTGTGGCTAAATATGAATCCTTCAAAATGGAACCTCATGAGAACATTGACAAGATGTATTGTAGGTTCCATGATATGGTAAAGGATTTGGAAGATTTGGGTAAAGAATATTCCTTGGGTGAAAAGAATAGAAAAATTTTGAATGCTTTACCTAAGGAATGGGAACCTAAATCCATTGCCATAGAAGAGTCTAAAAATTTAAATTCTATGCCTATTGATTCTTTGATCAATTCTCTAACCTCATTTGAATTGAAGTTGAAATACAAGCTACAAGATGAGGAGGCAAAGGGAAAAAGAAGCATAGCATTTAAAGCTAACATTCAAAAGGAATCTTTCCTAGCATTATTCACTTCAACAACTTCCAAATCACTTGGGATGATTGCAATTCGGATGGAGAAGTTGAAGAAGAATATGAGGAGGCTCAAATGGCTTTTATGGCACTTGGCGATAATGAGGTAACCTCTAGTTGTGATTCTTGTGATGATTCATGTGATGATGATAATGATGATGTTGAATCATTTATTTTAAAAATGCATGAATGTTTGAAAGAATCATATGCTAAGAACAAAGAGTTAAAAATTAAAGTTAACACTTTATTGAGTGCCAACTCAAAACTTGTGCATAAAAATAATTCTTTGACAAAAGAAAATGATGTTTTGAAAGAAAAATTCGTTGGAAAAACCAAGATCATGGAAGAACAAGCTTCATTGAAGAAGAGATTAGATGATCTTGATGTTACTTTAAAAACAAAGAAAGAAAATGTTTTTGAAAAGAAAAGAACTAGAAATATGTTTTTGAACAAAAATTTTATCAAGATTAGAAAAAATAAATCTGTCTTGTTAAATCACATCTACATTTTTTGGCAATAAGAACATTACTTGTAATCATTGTCATCAACACGGCCATATAAAGAAAAATTGTTATGTTAAAAGAAATGAAAAATTAGAAATAAATTCTATTTGGGTGATTAAGCATGTTACTAATCCAATTGGACCCAAGAAAGTTTGGGTACCAAAAGTTGTTGCTTAACTTTGTATGTAGGTATGCTTGGAGTGCACCAAGGAATTCAAGATAAATTATCTATGAAGGGTGCTCAAGGCATATGAGCTAAGATCATATTGAAATGGGTAACATCTAAAGTTTTGTGTGCTCTCATTTATCAAGTTGAACTATGTTCTCTTGAATTACCCATCTATGTGTTCAAATTTGTTTAGAATGCTAGGATATTTGTATCCCCAAATTTTGACTATAATAAGTCACTACTTGCAAAAGAAAGGGGGAGCATTCGTGTTTTTATGGATGTGTTTCTACAAGAATTGCATCACACATGCTTCACTGTTCAAGGGGGAGAATAAACTTAGGGGGAGCTTTAACCTTTTGCATTATTCTTTTTTATGTTTTGATAATGCCAAAGGGGGAGAAATAATGGACTAATGAACAAATTCTCTTGTGTAGTTTTTTGAATTGTCCAATTGATTTGTCATCATCAAAAAGGGGGAGATTGAAGAACCCCAGTTATGTTAATCATGTTTTGATGATGACCAAATCATGCTAATGGTTTAAAGACAAGTGTGCAGAAAAACAGGGAGTGCGTGAACAGACATAGCCGTTGGATTAAATTCTTGTCAACAACTTCCAGGTTGCCTGTCTCTTATACAGAAAATAGCCGTTGGGAAGTTGTTGAAAGCAGATATTTGGCAACTATAAATACCCCAAGGTCTGAATTAAGTAAAAAAAGGAACTACAACATTCAATACAAACACTTGTAAGAGCTATTTGGGGAGAAATAGGCTGAAATATTGTGGGTTGTATTGGTTTGAGTAGTATAGTTCTCTTGGCTCAACTAGTGGAAATTAGTGTGAGCAAGAGTAGACTAGTGAGTGATCTTCAAGTGTAAGAGTGGAGGGATAACAAGTGTACAAAAGTGAGGTTGTAGTGTAAAACCCTTTGGCTCAACTAGAGGAACTTAGTTGGTGCAAGGGTGAGCCAACTTTGTGTACAAGAAGGTTATTGCCTCACCTCCTTTGAAGAGGCACTACTAGTGGATGTACTCCAAGCTTGAGAAGCTTGGGAGTTTGGTTTAATATTCTTTATCTCAATCTTTTATTTGTTCTTTTAAGCTTTGATTGCTAAATATTTATCTTTGATTACATCTCATCATTTGTGCTTAAGTATTCATTTGTTGCACAAAGTTTGTATTTTCATTAAGCACTTCAAAAGGTTTGTTTTTTGAGACAACCTAATTCACCCCCCCTCTTAGGTTGCTTTGGGGCCAACAACTAAAGATTAGCAAATTGAACCTGAGCCGAGGCAGACATGCCAAGGCTAAGTGCCTCTTGTAGAATCATTTGACAAGTTTCAAGTCGCTTTAACTTTCGATTAGTGTGACGTTGAAAGGAACTGACTTGAGTGCTCAAAGAGGTGAGAAGGCCACAGATATGAGAAAGTGATGGTTCAAATGTAGATGAAGGAGGAACGTGGAATGGTGGAGGTGGTTGAGGAGAAGGAGAACGGGGAATAGCAAACTTAGAGGTGGAAGCATGGGATTGTGACTATGCACTATCAAAGGCCGCCTTAGTTAACCATTGATCGTTGAAAAACCGGAGGCCTTTTTGTTCAATGTAAGATTTGTTCAAATAAGGAGGAAATTGTTTGTTACCGCTACAGAAAGGAACGTCGAGGAAATCAAAAATTTTGGTGAGAAATTTGCCAAAAGGAATGTTTCTTCGGGTATCAGTAAGAAAGAGTTCCCATAGGGAACAAAAGAGATACCCAAAATCAAGAGGAATGCCCTTGAAAACACAAAAAAATAAGTAAAGCTGCATTTTACCGGGCTCAGTACGATGCCCGTCAGTTGGCAATAACAGATTTGTGACAAGAGTATACAGAATATTGAGTTCAGGAGTGAGCAGTGTAGTTTTGGCTTCCGAGACCTGTTTAAAATTGATGTTGAAAATAGCCCTAACCTCTTCGATGTCAAATCGAGTGTCAACAGCGGGCCATTTATCTAAAGAAAAGAAATAGGAGAAATCATTTGGGTTTCAGACTTCAAATTCAAAAATCGTGTTAATGATGTTGGATGAAATCTCAAGATTAGTGCTGTTAACCCGAGAAATTAAAGTGCGAAAATCTGGGGCTTTTCTGAAAATTGTCAGTGAATTGAAGTACCATTGTCATGATATACAGGTAAATCAATATGGACTAGGTGACCCCAATTTTGTTTTTCAAAACAGGATTTGACAAGGGGAAAATTATACTCATCAAACAGACTTTGAGATGCAGGATGTTGAACAGTTATGGATTTACTTAAAAGGGATGTATACTGTTCGGATGCCTTGGCATCGATGAATTTTGGCAAGATTGGATTGGTGGAGGCTTGGGGATTAGCAGATGATTCTCCTCGTACTGGAGCTTTCCCTTTAGATTTGAGTCCACGAGTTGCTATAGACGAACCTCCGCGAGATTTAACCATTTTGAAGGAAGGAAAAGAAAAGAAGGAAAATTTTAAATTTTTGAATATTGGTGAGAATTTGAGGAAATGAGATGGTAGATGGGGGAAATTAGATATGATTTAGGTTTGAGAAGCTTTGGAGAGGATAATTTTCTAACCAATTTTGGAAGAGAGAGTAGGAATTTGGAGGGGATGGTGAAGGGACAATTTTCGCCAGAGGGTTTTCGTCAGGGGAGGAGGTAAGTCCGAAATGGGAAAGATGGACGGTTTTAATCAAACAGGGAGACCGTTCGGACTGCCGAACATTTGGTGTTTGTCCGATGAAGCGTCTGAAAGCTTAAGAACAGACGGTCAAAAGAAGAGCCAGTGCGTCCGATGTTCTTTCGGACGATGGTACGCATCCGGAAGAATTCCAGAGAGTTTGATGAATAAAATGAATATCGTTCAGACGACTATGAGCGTCCGAGGAAGAAAGGGAGTTTTCGGACGATCCAGAGCGTCCGAAAGGAAGAGCTGTTAGGACGAACTAGTGCGTCCGAACTAAGAACTTATGCCAAATTGATCTGTAAAATCCCCAAACATTTTCTGAGAGATTCAAAGCGATCTAGAGCTAAGGGTTTTGTAAAAATATCAGCCAATTGATCTGAAGTAGGCACAAAATCAACACGAATTTTTTTTTTACAAACAAGATCTCTAATGAAATGATGCTTAACATCAATGTGTTTGGTTCTAGAGTGTCTAACATAATAGGATTTTTTGTGAGATTAATTGCACTAGTGCTGTCACACTTTATAGGCACACAATCAAAAAATACACCAAAATCTTTCAGAGTATGTTTCATCCAAAGAAGTTGAGCACAACAATTTCCAGCAGCAATGTATTCAGCTTCCGCCGTAGAAAGAGAAATAGAATTTTGTTTTTTGCTAAACTAAGACACAAGACAATTTTCCAGAAGGTCTTTCAACCAAGGTCTATACATTATTTTTCTCAAATTGACTAAGTTCATCTTTACATATCATTAACCCAAGATTCATCACTCAAAGCAACATCTATATGTTTAGGTTCAATGTGAGAGAGTAATGCACAATTACTATTCAAAAGTTTATGAGAACGAGTAGTTATCCCATCGGATAGATCACCTATGATTAAATCTTGAGGGTGACTAGAGACGAATCTCCAAGCTTTCGGAAGCTCATTTGGAATGTCCTCATTCTTTTCATCATTGATTTGATGGTTGTTGACATCAACCTCATATAGCTTGATGTGATCTCTTGATGATCTTCATGAATAACGAGCTTTTCAAGCACCTTTAAAATACCTACATCTTCATCTTCACATAAATTCTTTGAGATAACATCATTAGTTTCACCAAATGTAACATGCACAACTTCTTCAATCAAAAGCGTTCTTCTATTGTAAACTCGGTATGCTTTCTTGTCACTAGAATATCCTAGAAAAATTCCTTCATCCGATTTTTTGTCAAATATTCTGAGGTTTTCTTTGATTTTTAAAATAAAACATTTGCAACCAAAAACTTTGAAATAGCTCACAACGGGATTTCTACAAAAAAGGAGTTCATAAGGAGTTTTATTTAAAGAGGATCTTAATAAAACTTGATTCATGACATAACAAGCCGTGTTAACCGCTTCGGCCCAAAAGTATTGTGGTAAGTCACATTCACTAATCATAGTTCTAGCCGTTTCTTGAAGAGTCCTATTTTTCCTTTCAACAATACCATTTTGTTGAGGGACTCTAACAAGACCGAAAATTCATAAAAAATACCGTTGTGATCCCAAAAGTTGGGAAAACCTCCAAATTTAAATTCGGCACCATTGTCACTTCTTAAACGAACAATTTTTAGATCCAATAAATTTTGAATTTTGGAAAACAATTTTACAAATTTTTTAAATGCCTCATTTTTGTGAACAAGAAATAATACCCAAGTAAACCTAGAATAGTCATCTACAATAACAAATGCATATTTGCAACCACCTAGACTAGCATATTGAGTAGGTCCAAATAAGTCTAAATGCAACAATTCTAAAGGTTTAGGAGTAGACACAAAATTCTTTGGTTTAAAAGAAATTTTGACTTGTTTACCAAATTGGCATGCATCACAAATTTTATTTTTCAAAAATTTATGTTTTGGCAAACCTCTTACCAAATCTTTCTTGGCAAGTTTTTCAATCAAATCCATATTAAAATGACAAAGTCTTCTATGCCAAAGCCAAGGATCATCTATGGAAGCGGTAAGACATTTTACAATTGCTATTGCTCATTTTATCAAGATGAATCACATAAACATCATTGTGCCTAGTGCCCTTGAATAAAACAGCATGATTTTTATCAAGGATAAGATATTCATGTTTGGTAAAAAATACATATAAATTTTTGTCACAAAGTTGACTAACACTTAATAAATTATAGTTCAAATTATCAACAAGAAGCACATTCTTAATCAAGGTTTCACCATTTTTACCTACATCACCAATGCCGATTGATTTTGCTTTATTGTTATCTCCAAAAGTAACTTTTCCACTGCTTTTGGATGTGAGATTCGTGAAGAGAGAGGCATCACCTGTCATGTGCCTTGAACATCCACTATCTGTGAATCACTTACCATTGTTGGTGATGTTAAATACCTACACAATAAATCAATTGATAACTTTTGGTACCCACATTTTCTTGGGTCCATTTGAGTTAGTGAAATTTCTTTCGATCCATGCAACTTTCATTCCAAGTTTTTCGTTCTTCTTGACATAACACCATATTCTTAACATGTCCATGTTGTTGGAAATATCTACAAATAATGCTTTTATTACCATATAAAGATGATTTTGGTTTTACAATACATAAGTCATCCCTTCTAAACATGACAAAATTTTTGTTGATTGCTACATTTCTATTTCTTTTCATATCAACAACATTTTCTTTCTTTCTAGTTAAGAGAGCATTCAAATCATCCATTCTTTTCTACAAGGAGGCTTGTTCTTCCTTGACATTTGATCTCACATGCATTCTTTTCTTCAAATCACGATTTTCTTGTGATAGCCTATTGTTTTCATTCACAAGTTTAGAGTTAGCATTCAATAAAGTATTTGACTTTTTTACTAACTCCTTATTTCTAGCATATGATTCTTTTAAACTATCATGCAATTTCAAAATGAAAGCTTCAAGATCATCTTCATCATTTTCATCATTAGAGTCATAGTTAGAATTTACCTCATCATCTCCAATGGCCATAAAGGCCATTTTTGCCTACTCCATTAATCTTCTTCAACTTCTCCTTCGGAGTTGCAATCATCCCATATGATTTGAAAGTTGTTGAATCTAGGTTTTCTTCCTTCCTTCTTTTTCTTGGAAGGACACTCATTTGCAAAGTGTCCGAGTTGACCGCATTCAAAGCATTTTTCATTTTGCTTCTTCATTTCAAGCCTTGACTTCACTTTGAAATTATTTGAGTTTGTGGCTCCGCCTCTTCTCATTCTTCGTTTGTTGATATAATGTTTAAAAAATCCTTGGTGATAAGTGCAAGATCTCCTTCATCAAGTTCTTCATCTTCTAGATTGATGGAGCTGTTTTCATCTTCTTCTTGAGAGGTCTTTAGAGCAATGCTCCTTCTTGGCCTTGCTTCTTCATCATCCACTACCTTGGCCTTTAACTTCAATTCATAAGATGTAAGAGAATTGATTAGCGATTCAATAGGCATTAAATTTAAAGTCTTGGCTTCCTCTATAGCAATTGTTTTGGCATCCCATTCTTTTGATAGAGAAACATTTAGGATTTTTCTATTTTTTTCACCCAAAGAGTACTCCTTATCCAAGGCTTCAAGATCCTTTATAATGTCATTGAACCTACAGTACATTTTGTCAATGTTCTCATGTGGTTCCATCTTGGAGGTCTCATACTTGGCAACAAGTAAGGATTTCTTGTGCTGACGAACATCATCGCTCCCTTCATGGATTTCCTTCAACTTATCCCATATTTCTTTAGCGGAAATGCAACCCTTCATGTGAGTTGATTCATTTGCATCCAAGGCATTATATAACACATTCATAGCTTTTGCATTTAATGTCAAGTTTTTCTTGTCTTGTGGAGTGAGCTCATCCCTTATCTTTTCTCTTCTTCTATTTCTGTGATCATCAATGATAGAAGCTTCAAAAGGACCTTCATTGACAACATATTGTCAATCAATGTCAATAGATTGCAGAAATATTTTCATTCTATCTCTCCAACTAATAAAATTTGCCCCATTAAACATAGGAGGCCTAGTAACGAGACTTGAAGTATTCAATCACTAGAATGCTTCACACACTTGGTGAGCCAATCATCTTTACAAAGTTGGGAAGTTCTTGCTCACACTAAAATTCTTTTAGTTGAGCCAAGAATCTTACTTACAACCACATTTTCATACAAGATTATCACTCCACTAAAAGTTGAATTGCACTCACAACTGCACACTAATACAACAAGGCACTATAGTCAATTTGTACTCAAATTACTCTTTTCTAAGGCTTGTATTCAATGTATTAGATGATTTTTTCTGAATGTCAAAGCAGCCATTTATAAGAGCAATAAATGGTGGTTGCAACTACTTCCTAACGGCTAAATAATAAATGCACAAAAAGTAGCCGTTGGGGTTTCGGACGTCCGAGATATATTGGATGCGTCCGACACAACGTCCGATCTTTATACAGTTGTTGAAGAGCTTCGTTCTGAGGTCCGTGCATGCGTCCTTTCCTTCGTCCGATAGAGGCTTCGGACGGTCATGTTCGTCCAAAAAGAGAAGAAGTAGGATCCCATTTCTTTCTGCCTAATTGTTCGAACGATGCAATGCTTCCGAGAAGTTTTGACCTAGTTCGGACGGTTCAGTGCGTCCGAAATCCCTGTCTCTAGCAAAATAGATAACAGTCCTGCAAAAACTTATTTATAGAGTTAAGTGTTTATGTCATCATCAAAATAAGGTTTGGAAAACATCAGGTTTCTTCACATCATTCAAGCACAAGAGATAAGTTACATAAGTAAACATCATAGTAGAATCATCAAAGATGCTAAAATCATCCATAATTATCTCAATGATTTTTTCAATCACACCATGAAATATTACGAACATCCAACATTGGAAGGTTCTTGGAGCATTGCATATACTAAGGGCATAAGCCTATAAGCGAAGACGCCACAGAGACAAGTGAATATTGTCTTTTCTTGGTCGTCTAGTGCAATAACAATTTGAAAATACCATGAATACCTATTTTTAAAGCAATAGAAAACATGTCCTGAGGTGTTCCAATAATCAGTCAATGAAGGAAACAAGTATTTTCTAGTGGCATCATTGAACTTTCTAGAATCAATATAAATAGGCCATCGGGTTACATTCTTTGAGGGTATCAATTCATTTTTCATATTTAATATAACCATGACCCCTTTTTTAGGTACCACTTGTGTTGGGCTCATCTACATGCTACCACTAATGGGATATATTATCCCTGTATCTAAAAGCTTTATTACCTCTTTCCTTACCACCTCCTTCAATGTAAAGATTAACCTCTTTTGAGATTGCCTACAGGGTTTGTAGTCGTCATTAACAAGGATCTTATGCATGCTCAAGATAGGGCTTATACCCTTTATGTTGTCTATGCTCCAAGAAATAGCACCATATTGTTTTTTTAACAAACCTAACAATTTGGACAATTCATCAAAAGTAAGAAATGCACTAACAATAATGGGGAATGTATCATTATGTCCTAGGAAAACACAACAAGGATGTGAAGGGAGAGGCTTCAACTTAATCCTCGGGGGTTCGTTGATCGGAGACCCCCTTTACCTTTATCCTCTTCGGTGTGCCTATTTTCTTCCAAAGTTAAGCTTTTACATAGCATGTCAATGCCACCTTGGGTATCCTCTTCATGCTCACTTTCTTCATCCCTATTAACAATTGCCATCTCCACAAAAGGCTTCTTGAAATTGGTCCTACAAAAGTCACTAATAACCTCATCAATTATGTCAATTCTCAGCACATCATCATATAAAGAAGGAAACTTCAAAAAATCAAAAAACATTAAATGAAACTATATCATTGTTGACTCTAGTTGAAGTTTTCCCTCTTAGACATCTATCAATGTTGTCCCAGTTGCTAGAAATAGTCTCCCAAGAATTAGGAGCATTTCAGTAGCTTCCTCCATATCAACTACAATGAAATTAGCCGGTAAGTAAACCTTTACTACTTTCACGATTACGTCTTTCACAATCTCAGCTTGCCAATAGAAAGGACACATTGGTTGGCTTCAAGCCTCATTCAATCAACTTCTTGTAGAGTGAAAGTGGCACTAAGTTAATGGAGGCTCCAAGATTGTACAAGGCTCTTTCAAAGCTTATCCCACCAATCTCCAATGGAATGGAGAATGATCCCGGATCTTTCATTTTTAGGGGAACATTTTTGTGAATGATGGCACTACATACCTTGGTTAGGCATAGTATTTTGTTGTCCAATAACTTCTTCTTGCCTGTGAGCATTTGTTTCATAAACTGGATGTAGGTAGACAGTAGCTTGTTTTCCAATGCTTCTATGAAAGAAATATTGATCTTGATCATTTTAAAAATCTTCAAGAACCTCTTGAATTTCTTGTCCTTGTCAATCTTTGTAAAAATAAGGTTTGGATGTTCTTTGTGAGCTCAAAGAGAGGGGTTTTTTTTTATCATGAACTCTTCTATAGGGAATTTTGTACTTTGTAGGCTCCTCTATTTCCTTACCTTTCCCTTTAGAAGACTTCCCTACTTAATTGTTTTGGCAATCTTATCAACTTTCATTGCCTCATTATCATCCCCAACATTTATTTCCTCACAGCCAACCTTGTTGTCCGCCTTCTTCCTGCTCGTAAAGATAATTGCCTTGGCATGCTCCCTTAGGTTAGGATCCTCTTGGACAATTGCCTTGCAATTTGCCCCATTTGGATTTCCATGTTCTTGAAGGATGATTCTTGACTCGTCATGAATTTTGTCTACATGTCTTGGAGTTGTTGTTAAGGAGGAAATGTTGTTGGTATTGGTTGGGATGATGAAAAAGTTTTGAGGTTGTTAATGTTGGAATTCACTTGACTGGCCATCGTGGCATTGGAATTAACTTGATTGGCCATGGCATTAAGATGGATTGTGATATTGGTGTTGTTGGTTAAATGGTGGTCTTGGAGGGGTAAATTGTGCTTAAACATAACCTTGTTGTTGGTGATTACCTCCCCAAGAGAAATTTGGATGGTTTGTCACCTTTTATGAGTCTCATTGTTGCAATGTAAAAAAAATTGGTTGAATTAAGCCATATTACATGGTAAAATAACCATAAATATTTGTGTAAAACAATCTTTCTAAACAATTTTTACAATATTAAAAGCTTATATATCAATATCTATATATTTATCGGTACAGACAAATTATTAAAACGTACATTGTTTGACTAAAAGTACAAGGATAAATTTATTGTGTAACATACATAAATTTTCAAGATGATCAAATAACAAAAACTTCTACTTATTTCTAAAGTCTTTTTTTAAGGAAATTAAGCAATATCAATGGTTTATATTTTATAATTCTTACTTATTCAATGTCATTTACGATTCCATACCAATTTAAAAATATCAACCAAAATGATAATGATAAAATTCCGAGTCAGAATATGTATATAACTCTTCAAAGAAAAAAAGTAAAATTTCTTTGGGAGTAAGAGATAGTTATAGAAATATATGTAAATGGAATAAATAATGAAACAAATAAATTTTAAGTTGTTAACTTTAATTTAAACTTTCACTCCATACATATGTCATGAAGATAGAATTCTATGAGTTCTTTTATACCTGTAGCTTGCATGTGTGCTTATTTAAGAAAACAAAAGCTACATTAAGCTATATAAAATTTTAATCCAAAACCTAAAAGAAAAACAAAAGGGTTATTCCGTAACTATTATTTAGGTTTATCTATAATTATATATATATATTTCTATCAAATCATGAGGTTTACATTATCATTAGTTTAAAAAAAAAATTATCATTAGTTTTATTGCATTATATAAACATATGTGATACACCTCTAATTCAAACTGACATACTTTTCTAAACTATGGACAAGTTGTCACAACTATGAATGTCAATTGTTGGAGGACAATGACAGTTAATTAAGGACATGCATTCTCAATAAAATTAATTTAAATAAAAAGAAAAATTATCAACTACATATACTTTCTCATCATAGCACATTCAAAGCATAGGGACTTGATAATTACTTCTTTTAACTATAGTTGCAATCATCTTATATATAATGTTTATTATACATAAACGTTAAATACTAACAAAATATGAGAGGTTCAGAACAGATATGTGTTCATCGTGTCCCAAAAATTTTTCACACGTAAAAGGCTAAATTATACTTTATCCCCTTAAACTCAAGAATAACTAACACTTTATTGTTTTCCATTATTTTTTGAACACTAAAATCTCAAGACTGACAGTCGACTCAAATAGCATCTAAAATTTTGGATAAACAAACAAGTATATCCCTTAGTTAATTATTTACCTCCATAAATTTTAGTATTGACACTAACACTTTACTCTCTACTGTTATATTTTGATCACTTAAGCTCCATTGTTGCATCAACCAAGTGTTTTGACCATTCTTTTCCTATTTTATTCTATTTTTTTTACCTCTGATTTCCCTGTACCCCTCCAATAACTACTACCACCACTACCAATAAAACATAATGAATTTTCTTTGTTTTTTAAAAGAATTTTCCTTTTACATTGATTGGCCTAAATAAATTTAAAACAAAAATTAATTCAAAATTTCTAGATTCATGGGTATATCTTTCTATTTAGCCAAAATATCAAGTTAAAGAAGTCATTCTTATCAAGAGATATAATACTATTATAATTTATCGTCAGATATACAGATTTTGTACTTAAAAATAATGTCGGTCAGATTTTGCCATCTTCTTCAATTTATCCAGCTAAAAATCCATAAAAAAATGTTGAATTCTACTTCTAACCATATTTTCATATCAATTCTACATGGATCAAATCTAATATTTATAAAAATTTGATTCATGTCATAATTTTTAACAAAAACAAATAAAAAATAAAGATTGGAATAGAATAGAGGTAAAATGGCAAAAATTATTTGGCCAGGACTTAAATACTAAAAGATCTAGATTTGGTATTAAAATATTACTTATGCTAAAGTTTAAGAGAATAAACTGTAATTAACATTGTTTTTGAAGTTCTATTTCTCTTTTTTAGACAAAGTGGATAATTTCTAGATATGGAATTGATAGTTGTCTTAATACTTTACAATCATCTCAAATAAGAACAATAAAGAAAATTAAAGGCTTGGTATTAAATTTAACTTATTCAAAAAAAATGAATTTGTTATTAAAAAATTAAAAGTCATCTTACAAAATATTAAATAATTGACTCGGTTAATACTCAACCTAAACAAAAGATCAAAGACAGCTATTTTCTTAATTAAACTTCACAAAAATTGCAAAAAGTTAAATAATAGCAAAGCTTGAGAGTTTTAGAACAAAACCTGTGGTGATCGAGTCTCAAAATTTCTTCGCACGTGAGAAAATTGTTTTTGAAGTTTGTTTTTTTGTTTTTATTAAGAAAATGTTGTTATTTCAAGATAAGGAATAGATAGTTATCTCAATGTTTGTATATATTTTTTACTAATTAATTCTCATCAATATCTTCACATATTTGTCAAAATAATAGCATTATAAAAATTGGTCAATGTTATTGACTACAATTACGTAAAAATGCAAAAAAAATTGAATTTTATTCCGAGGGTATCTTGATTTTTGTACTTTACAATAATCTAACAATGGGCATGAATGGGAGGAAAGAGAGAGAGGGAGAGATTTTGAATTTTATTCAACTTGTCTGGCTATAAAATATTATGAATAGTGACATACCTAATAAAAGTAAAACTCATCTAATATAAAGAATAATTAAAAAAATTAAAAATTCTAATCAAGATCGCTCATTTTAATCGAAATCAACACATGGTTTTAATTGTAATCATTACATGCAAAAAGTCTTAATAAAACAAGTAACAAATTAAGGCAACTTAAGTTTTATATATTTATTTCATTTATTTATTGTTCTCATAATGTGATTCCCTATATATTTATAGCTATTAATAAACTACGGTGTGAAAATAAATTTTTTGTTATATCGTACATTTAGAACATGGAAAGAATATATTTATAAAAAAAAAGGTTTTGAACAAAATAAATGTTCTGTCGCATATCAATACTAAAATTAATAATCTATGTAAAACACTATTAACAATTAAATGTTAAAAATGTGCATTAAATAAAATAAAATCTCATCAATTCAAGTTAGTTCTCACATTTATCATACAAATTAAAACTTCACTTTTGGCCATGCAATGATCATCATTCATTCAATAAGAAAATGCACTATATGATCAATTGCAAATGATAAGTCAAGCAAATTCATAATTCTAAGAAGTAAACTATAATTGATAAAGTCAAAAGATTCTGACTTCAAATTTTTTGCTTTGTTCATATTGATGTTGGAAAGATGATATATGTCTTTTTACTCTTTATTTTAGTTTGTACTGTATTAATTATTTATAAAATATATTATGTATTTCATCTATACACTACAAATATACATTAACTTTTATACAAGAGAATATAGATTAAAAAGTAAGTGTCTAAATTAATTTTGTAACATATTTCAAACACTCAACCCAACCCATTTATGTAAAAACTCTTTATACACAATGAAGATAATAAACTCATAAATTTGTTAATTGAAAACCATCTTTTATGTTTTTTTATATAAATATAGATTTTACTACTCAATATTAGACATAGTAAAACACAGATAAGAGTGAGCTATCAATTAAGGAAAAAAAAAAAGTTGATTTCACCTAAAGGTGTAGTTTGTATAAGAGATCACCTAAATATCTCTCATCAACTCCGAAACAAAGTGGGAACATTGTAATCATTTCCCTTATTTTGGAGGTGTAAAGGACATGGAAAAACTCAAGTTTACACCTTCCACTGCCCAAAATCCAAAGTAGCCCAAAATCCACTCAATTAGTTGAACTTAATTTGAAAAACTCCCTCACGACTAGGGGTGTTCATAGACCAAGTACCTGATCCATTATATCAATACTCAATTTGACTCGACTCAGTTATACTAGATCAATAAAAAATCAACTTGATACTCGATCCATATATAGGGTCTTGATAACGTAACACGCTAAATGCAGGTTAGCAAATTGGATGGGTACCCAACCTTGTCCAATTACAAAAATTTTTTGTTAAAAGAATTTTAAAAAATAACTAAATTTAGTAGTATTTACACAAATATTCTTGGAAATGGGAAAGGGAGAAAAAAATATCCATTAATATTAGACCATAATGGTTAAAATTACGAAATTAAACCTTGTATATTTCCATGAATTCATTCAAAACCATCCCAATTTCAATATTTCCTCTCAAAACAAACACTTGTTGATTCACAATTCTTATAGTTCTAAATTTTTAGTTAGGTGAGGAAACCGATGTAATAATGCTAGAGCATCCCAATTTGCAAGGCCCTTTAAAACCCTCTTACTGTTGTTGGTAGTGCTAGAGAAGTTGTTTGCATTGATAGGATTGATAATGGTATAGTTCTGCGGAATCCATCAGCTAAAAAAATCAAAGAAGATGCCTGACATTCAAGATAGAAATAATAAATGCGATTAGCTAGTTTCTTTTGGATACTATGAGATTAATGGTGACCATAAGGTAGTGCAAATTATCTTGCCCGCGGTGAAAATAGAAAGGCAAATAGGGACCTGAAGTTAATACTTATAGCATCAAGATTGGATTTTAGAAGAGGATTTTGGAATTCGAGTTGATAATCCTATTGGTGATATTCGTGGTAAGTTTTTAAATGAGAAGATCCAATTGTTCTTGTACAAAGAGTATCAATATATTGGTTAGTTTGATTTGGCATCGGAGACATGTGAGAACTGAAAATACCGAAATTGGACGAGTACACTAATTCAATTGAATACTTTCTAAGATGGCCTCTCTATGTGTAGGTTTTGTAGGTATGATGATACTACTACTGATATTCAGTTTTTTCTAGTTTGAATAAAAGAAAGAGAAAGGTTGTAATCAAGATTTACTACTACAATTTCTTAGCAATTTGTTTCACCCTTGTGCATATAGTACTCAAATTTTTTTGTTTTTGGTTTACATAAAGTACTATTCAAATTTTATTAGCTAAAAAATTAAATTCCAAACTTTGCTCTAGATGGAGTATTAAAAAGACATGACATCATCCTTAGCATTAACAATCCATCTTACAACCTCCTAGCTTCTACAGATTCAATAGTCAATCGAATTTTCGAGCAATTGGCGTTATTGCTAGAGTAAGTTATATCTGACCAGAGCAATTTTGCTCAACATGACAAAACTAGCGCCAATAGTCAAATCTCCTAATTGTTACACCACATCACACTCTTTGTTTACTTTGTCGTCTGCTACAATGGTTTCCTTCTCCATCTCTTCACTTTTTTTTCCCACAAGATGCCATCTCCTCCCAGTATATCCTAATCCCTCATTCAAAATCAGTTCCAATTTTTTTCTCTAATCTTTTATAAACAAAAAGCTATCAAACATAGTGAGATGACAAAGAACAAATCTGGTCATACTAAATATGACTTCAAAAGTGACCCTTCAATAGCATTTGGAAGTCTGAACAATTCACGTATATTCCACCCTTTTAACCATATTTCATCTTAAATTTGAAGAAATTGTAGAAAATTTAAATCACAAATTTATCTTAATTAAGAAACTAAAACAAAATAAATTCTTATTTAATAAACAGCCCTTCATTAAGGAAACAAAA
Organism: Cinchona pubescens; assembly: GCA_025175665.1. Classification (NCBI taxonomy): domain Eukaryota; kingdom Viridiplantae; phylum Streptophyta; class Magnoliopsida; order Gentianales; family Rubiaceae; genus Cinchona; species Cinchona pubescens. The sequence continues at coordinate 1,590,768 of JANKKI010000256.1, read as the reverse complement.
ATACCCTAAAACAAACAATAATTAGCTGCATAAAATTAACCAAAAAAACTCAACAAATATCACTTTTCTGCAAGGTAGAAGAATAAAATGAAATTTGACCCCAAACTCAAAAAGACAAGGATTCGATGGCAAGAAAGTTACTGGCTAGCTTTAATTTATTAATTTTTTTTTATTATTTCTGGTGCCGAAAGTAGGCTGAATTTATGAAGATTTTTTTTCAAAAAAAAATCAAAATAAAATTGGGTGGGTATCTAGGGTTCTAAAAATATGAATTTAATCCCCTCTTCTAGTTTGGGTTGCAATAAGCAAAGTTTTGTAATGGGGTTTAAATAGAGAAACTTTAAGATACATAGCAAAGCAAAAAATAGAAAAATAGGAGGAGAACGAGAGAATGAAAAAAACAGAAAGAAGGAGAAGGGAAATGGACTAGCAGAGGCGAAATTGTCAACTTTGACAATTACGGGTAATTTTGTCATGTTGGACAAAATTGCTCTAGCTAGATATAAATTGATCTGACAATAATGCCAACTTTTTAGAACACCTAATGAGAGTCCATATATGAATTTGGAAAATTTTACAATCTCTTCTAAGAAATTATTCTCTTGTATTTTAAGGGATTGTATAGTACAATATTATGTGTTTCGAAAACTTATACTGTACAAATCCTTAAAACCAAAGGAATGGTTCTATCAACAGGACTGTAAAATTTTTCAAGAATTAATTAATGGGACACAAAATCAATACAGTCTCATTAAGGGAATTATCGTGTTGGCAGGATGTGTAAAGTACAAATTTTTAAAATATATAATACTATACTGTATCATCTTTTAAAGTACAATAGAGTGATTCTGTTACGAGATACTAGAATTTTCCTTAATTATACATTTAAATTGACTATATCCACCTATGAGTTTGTTTTAGATAGTTTTTCAGTCCCATCACTTATTTATCCGAATTTAAGGTCAGGCAATACTTGAAGATTAATTGGTTGGTCCACTGCCTGGGTTCTTTCGAACCTCTCCTTTGATTTAGGGATAGGTGAGAAAGTTTTACCTGCTGAAACTAATATTTAAAAATAATAAGCAGAGTAGGTTGAGCTTGTCTAAGGGTCTGTTTGTTTGTAGGGAAATTAATTTCCCAAAACATTCTCCTAATTTTGAATGTTTGGCTACGTTTAAGTTTTGTAAAATTTTTTGCAGTGGAAAAGATTTTACATCAAAGGATGCAAAATGACTTCCGAAAAGATTTTTGCAGAAGTTTGTCAAAGTTAATTTCCTAACCAACAGACGCAACAATTTTCCATAGATTCAATGCATACAATAAAAGTCACTGGCCAAGGCCCAACTCCTCCGCCTTTTTCCTGCTACTTTTCCAGTCTCTCACACATGTAACAATATGCAGTCCACTCCCGTTCCCAGATTTGATCCTACCACACTAGAGTTTAGGGAGAAGGTGATTATGTGATTATGTCGGCAATAGCCAATTGCGCCAATCACAGGCAACGACACTGCTTGCTAGACTGATTCTGGTGACTAATCATTTGTGTACCTTTCAATGTATAAAAAGTTTCATATTTGTATTTTATTGTTTCTTGCAAGTTTTCAAATTGATTGCCTTCATTAGTATCACCAGGTGAACCTAAATTCTCCTTAAATGTCTCCACTCTATAGGAATTGACGGGGACTCATCCATCTTGAAATTGTTGATTGCTTCCTTTAGCGTTGCCTTGTCGATATCATACACCAACAATTCCGTATAAAGAACAGATCATCCTAGTAACAAAACTCCTAACCGCATAATCCATCATTGACCAGATCTCAAATATTTCCAAATTGCCAAAAACTTCAAGATTTCAATTAAGAAATCCATCAAAACATTAATCCTCAGGCAAGGGAGTAGTGATATTTCCATAAACTCTTTCTTAGACAAATTGAAGGCTAAAATTACACCATCCTTTTCCGTGTTCAAATTGTTGGCCATTACATGAAAAGAGCCATTAAGAAATACTAATGCTGTTTAATGAGTTCTCAACCAATAGTTAGGAACATTTATGTGTTTCCAAGAATTCGTTCTTGTTGTAAAAACCCACACAAAATAATATTCATTTTGTAACATATATTCATTCATTGTGCAAGCATCATTATCGATTCTGAAGGTCCAAAAATAGTTTTATATAATTTGCGGAAAAATAAAATCAAAGAAGCTGAGAGGTTTTATTTTATATATTCGAAACAAACTGTCCAGTAATAAAAAATCAAAGCGGTTAAGTGTGTAACGAGGCTTTCAGTGGACTCAAATTAACCAAAGTTGGAAACAAACAAACTCAAGACTTAAAAGCATATTGGAGGCAATACAATCTTTTTATTATTTTCTCACAACGACAATGTCAACGGCATTAGCAACAATATATAGATTAGAACCAAATAAATTCCACTTAGGAATTGGCAGTCTAAACTAACGGTCAAAACATAACTCAACTTCTCAAATGAATTAGGAACTAATTAATAAACTATTCTAAAACTAAAACTCCAAATGATAGGCTTTGGTTTAATTTCCTATATTACCTCTCTTAAATCAAAGTTTTTAAACATAACTATTGGTAATCATCTTCTTCAACTTCTTGAATAACTCCACCTATAGTTTGTTTCTTTGTGAAAATATCCACCGTTTGATTTTCAGTCTTATAATAATCAATTGTAATTTTTTGTCTTAAACCAACTCTCAAATAAAGTGATGCTTGATATCAATGCACTTAGTCCGTCCATTGAGCACCAAATTCTTTGGATAATTTAATTGCTGACTTGCTAACACAAAAGATTTTGGTAGGTCCATCTTGGTGTGTTGTAGAAATCTAAGCATCCTTCTCAACTATAGTATATGCGTAGCACTATTTGTCACTTTTATGTATTCAGCTTTAGCTGTAGACAATGCTACAACTTCTTGCTTCTTGGATGACCAAGAAAAAACACCACTTTCTAAGTGAAAAGCATATTTGAAGGTACTTTTTTGTATCATGTCAACAGCCCAATCACTGTTTGTAAATCTAACAAATCTAGAATTATTAGTACACGAATAAACGATACCATCAGATTGTATACCTCTAATGTATCTCAATATCCTCTTGACTACTTGCAAGTGTGATTGGCGCAAAGACTCTATGAATCTACTAATTAACCCGATACCAAAAGTAATGTTGGGCCTTGTACAAGTCAAGTATCTTAGACTTCCAGCCAATCTTCTAAAATTTGTAACTTCTACAAACTCGCTAGTGCCATATTTTATCAACGCGGATCAACTTTCTTCAATAGGAGTCACAATTGGCTTAGTGGTATCATCTTGAACCTCTTCAAAATATCACATGTATACTTTTTTGTGAAATGAATATTCCACCATCTATTTGAATAGCCTCAGTGCCAAGAAAATATGACATTAAAATCAATCATCTCATCTCTAAATGAATAATCATAGTCTTCCTGAACTCAAAATCGACTTGGGATTATTGCTAGTAAAGATTATATCATCCACATATAAGCACATAATAAGAATATCACTGCCAGAATTACATAATATTCAAGGTACACTTATATGGACATCTTAAAAAAAAAACATGTTTAATAAAGTAAGAACCAATACAAGTATAGCAAACTCGAAGAGCTTGCGTCAAACCATAAATGCCTTCCTCACTTTGTATACTTTACTTTCTTGGCCTCTTTTGTTGTAACGTGCAGGTTGCTCAACATGCACCTGCACTTCAGAAATACCATTTAGAAAGGCAGACTTCACATCCATTTAATGTACCTTTTCAAGAATTATTGGAGCAAGAGAAATAATTATCCAAAAGTGTCAAGTCTTACAACAGGTGCAAAGATCTCAAAATAGTCTATACTTGCCTTTTGTTTGTATTATTTAACAACCAACATCGCTTTGAAGCAATCCACCTATCCAGTTGGCTTGTACTTGGTCTTGTACACCCATTGACTCCAATTACGTTTATTCTTTCTAGTAGATTGTCAACTCCCAATATGCTATTCTTCCCAATGGCATGAATTTAATCATCTATTGCTTGGACCAAATGATCATTTTTTATAGCCTTCTCGAAATCAATTGGATCACAACCTGCAAATAAGACAAATTTATAACATCCTTAAATAAATCATTATCATTGTTAACAACATAATCTTGCAAGCGGGCTGGCAAGTGCCATTGTCACTATGAGTGACTAGATGACTCTCTAAGAGTAGATTACGAAGTAGATTACTATCTATTAGAACCCTCTTCTTGCATCACTATAGGCATTAGTGGGAATCTTAGTGAAAAATCTGACTATTTCTTGGACTAATCCCAATAACGTTGCTTATCATCAGTGGCATCCCTACTAATAATCATCTTCCCTGTATCCAAATTGAACAACTTGTATCCCTTATCTCATGACCATAGCCAAAAACACACTTTTTTCTACCTTGTCATCCAACCTTTTTCTTATTGCATCAGGAACATGAGAAAAAGTAAGATAACTAAATACTTTTAAATGAGAAATATCTAGTTTTTTGCTAGTCCAAACCTGTTGTGGTGTCTTTCTAGAATTATACATTGTAGCATACCTGTTACACACATAAATAACACAAGAAACAGTTTCCACCCAAAAAACTTTAGGTATATTTTTAGAATGTATCATGGATCACACCATATCACAGTTTTATTTTTTTTTCCCTCAACCACACCATTTTACTAAAGAGTGTCTCTAGTAGTTATTTAGTATCTAATACCATATTTCTCCAAAAAAAAATTATCACAAAGTAAACTCAGTGCCTTTAGACTCAGTTCTCAAAATTTTAGCTATGTATCCTCTTTGCTTTTCCACGTACACTTCAAAACTCATGAAAACATCACATGCATGAGATTTATTCTCCAAAAAATAAACCCAAGTTTTCTTGTTAAAATCATCAATAAAAGTAACATAATGTCTGTTACCACCATTTGAAGGAATCTCAACTGAGCACAAATCTGAATGAACTAATTACAAAAATTTTTTAGCCCTCCAAGCTTTGCCTTTTGGAAAAAGATCTTTACATTTCTTTTCCAAAATACAAGTCTTATAGTGCTTTTTTGAAAAATTAATGGCAGGCAACCCAAAAACCATCTTTTTCCTTGCAAGAAAGCTTTGATTATCAAAATTTAAGTGACCAAAATGCATATGCCACAACAAGTATTATCAAAATTTACAAAACTAAAGCAAGATAAATCACCACATTTAATGAAATAGACTATAAACGACTGTGATTCATATTTTCTTTTGTAATTAGACCCAATCGATTATTGCTACAGTTCAATACTATATTTGAAATATAAATCATGCCTCTTTTCAAAAGTTTATCCCAAACTCAAAAAATTATAATAAAGGTTAGGCAAATAGATATAAATTTAGTAGATCCATACTTCAAAATAATACAAATTTTCCCTTTACCAAGAATAGACACCCTTTCATTGTTCCCAAATTTAACATAATATTTAAAATATTCATCCATTTCAGAAAATATATCCCTATTTCTACACATATGATTGCTACAGCTAGAATCAATGAACCAATTTTTTTTTTTTTCATCTAATCCAGAACTAGAACACAAGATTGTCTCATCTTTTTCACCATTATTTTTAGTCACTTTAGTATGCACATCTCTATTATCAAATTTATTGGACCTGCATTCAAATTTATAATATGGAACTGATATTAGGTCTATCAACATAGTTATTTTACTTATTATTTGGACTCTTATTACTATCTCTTTGTTGATAATAAAAACTACATCTACCATCGCTCTAAAATTACCTCTGCCATGTCTATGTCCTCGGAAGTTTTGATTTTGTTGATTTGAATTTTCACATTTCTCTTTCCCCTTGTCTGTTTGTACTTGCAATGCCTTTTCAACTATTTCTTTTTCAACACCATCATCTACCTTCCCGTTAATTCTTTGTTCATGAAGAATTAACGAACCCTACAAATTTTTATGACTGAAATTTGACAAATCTTTTGTCTCTTGAATTGCCACTACCACATTGAGAATATTCTCAATAAACACTTCATCACCGAGATCATGGTCATTTAAAACCATCTCGTTCTTGAGGTCTGTCACTGTAAAAAAATAAGAATCAATCATTTTTTTAAAAAAATTTTCTACAGTGATAAGTTCAAATTTTCTCTTCAGCATTAACAAGTTATTTTGCTAGACCAGGTCAACTCCACAATATGTCTTTGCCAAAATATCCCATACTTGCTTTGCAGTCTTGGCGTTTGTAATTTAATAAAAAATTGACACATTAACAACTTGTTGAAATTGACATAATGCCAATACACTCGCTCTTCTCATTGTATTTGCATCAGCATTTTTTTCAACTTCTTGAAGAACATACCCAAATAAAGTATGTGCCTGAAGAAGGATTTTCATCTGAGTTCCTCAAAAATTGTAATTTTTTCCCTATGAATTTTTGAATTACATAGATGACATTACTATAATTTGCCACCATGACTTCGCAAATAAACTTAACTCTAGATACCAATTTGAAGGCCCAAAAACAGTTATATAATCTGCGAAAAAATAAAATCAAACAAAGCCGAGAGGCTTTATTTTATATACGTGAAACAAAGTATGCAACAATAAGAAATCAAAGCCGTGAGAGGCTTTCAGTGGACTCAAATTAACCAAAGTAGTGAAGAAACAAATTCAAAGCTTAAAAGCATTACTAGAGGGAATATGTTGTACAATTACTATTAAGAACTAGTAGTATTATGTTCTAATGATTAAACTAGAAAAGTAGTAATAGAAAGCAATACAATGTAAAGTAGAGATAAAGAAATAAATCTCTCCTTTATTTTTGTGTTTCATTCCATTCACCTAAGCCTCTATTTATAAGCTTAAGGTTCACCCATTCTCATAACATTATTTGGACATTACATGAGCATATGTAGGTTACATGAGTTACATAGGGTAGTGGGAGTTACATAGAGTAATGTAGAAGGTCATGGGGTGAATCATTGGGATAATGGGAGTTACAAGAATTGATGTGTAGATCATGAGATAGATCATGGAGACCTTAGGTGGACATCCACTACATGATTCATAACACTCTCCCTTGGATGTCCATCTTCAAGAAAAATGCCTCGTTAAAACCTTACTAGGAAAAATCCAGTAGGATAAAAACCTAGTGAAGGAAAAAGAGTACATTTTCCCAAATATGACACTGCCTCCTTAAAAACCTTACCAAGAAAAACTCAACGGGAAAAAAAAAAACCTTGGTTAAGGAAAAAAGTACAGTGTTTAACTACTCTCCCTCTTGATCACATCATTTGACATCTTTCAGTCGACGCAAGTTGAAAATTCCAATCTTATGAACCAATTTTTCAAATGTTGAAGTCGGTAGTAACTTTATGAATAAATCTGCTAGATTGTCATTTGAGCGAATTTGTTGAACAGTGTTCTATCCATTCTTCTAAAGATCATGAGTGAAAAAGAATTTTGGTGAAATGTGTTTCTTTCTATTGCGTTTGATGTATCTTTGAGACAGTTGAGCAATGCATACAGCATGATCCTCGAACAAGGTGATGGGGACTCCTTTGTCCAAATGCAAACCACATGTTCCTCGAACATGATGGATTACAGATCTTTACCAAAAACACTCCCGACTTGCTTCATAAATTACTAGTATCTCAACATGATTAGAAAACATTGAAGTTATGGTTTGTTTCATTGAACGCCAAGAAATAGCAGTACCACCACATATGAACACATAACCCGTTTGTGACCGGGCATTATGCGAACCAGATAAATATCTAGCATCTGCATAACCTATAAAATCGTACTTGAGTGATTTATAATAAAGAGACCCATATCTGTCGTACCTTGAAGGTAAAGAAATACATGTTTAACACCATTCCAATGCCTTCATATTGGTGAAGAACTATACCTTGCTAATAAATTTACGGCAAATGATATGTCAGGGCGTGTATGACTAGCAAGATACATTAGTGCTCCAATACCACTAAGATATGATACTTTTGGACCAAGTAGTTCTTCATCATTTTCACGAGGTCAGAAAGGATCTTTATGCACATCAAGTGATCTTACAACCATAGGTGTGCTCAACGGGAGTGCTTTATCCATATAAAATCGTTTAAGCACTTTAGCAGTATAAGTCGATTGGTGCAAAAAGATGCCATTATCAAAATGCTCAATTTGTAAACCAAGACAAAAAATTTTCTTTCCAAGATGTTTCATTTCAAATTCTTGCTTCAAATAATCAGCAGTTTTTTGAAGCTCTTCAGGAATTCCAATAAGATTCAAATCATCAACATAAACAACGATAATGACAAATCCTAAAGCAGATCTCCAAATTAATAAAATGTATAGACGTACAAGATGATTTTGATAGCCTTCTTTTAACAAATATTCACTAAGGCAATTATACCACATACGTCCAGCTTGCTTTAAGCCATAAAGAGATCTACATAACTTAATTGAGTAAAGATCTTGAGAGTTATGATCATGTCCTTCTAGTAATTTAAATCCTTTAGGGAGTTTTATATAATTGTCATTATCGAGTAAGCCATATAAATAGGCCTAACAACATCCATGAGACGCATTTCAAGTTTTTCACATGTTGCCAGACAAATTAAATATCGAAAAGTTGTTGCATCCATCACAGGAGAATATGTCTCATCATAATCAATACCAGATTTTTGGGAAAAACCTTGTGCAACAAGACATGCTTTATATCGTACAATTTCATTTTTCTCATTTCTCTTGCGTACAAAAATCCATTTATGTCCTACGGATTGCACATCTTCAGGTGTGCACATTACGGGTCTAAAAACTTTCCTTTTACACAATGAATTCACAAGTATTCGGCTTGAATTGCTTCTTTCCATTTTGGCCAATGATCTCGAAGTTTACATTCATTTACAGACCTAGGTTCAAAATCCTCATTATTATCCATAATAGTATTTGCCACTGCATATGCAAAAATATTATCGATGTTTATTTTATTTCGATTCCACCTTTTTCCAACCATGACATAATTTATTGAGATCTCATGATTATTACTATTTTCAGGTATCTGAATCTTTTTTGAAAATTTATCGTCAATCATGTCTTGGGACTCTTCAAGATTCTTTAGTTCTTTATTTTGACCATCTTGATTATTTGCTCTTTTTCTTTTACGAGGAATTTTATCCTTGGAACCGATTGGTCTACCACGTTTCATACGTGCTTTAGACTCATTAGCAGTGGTCGCCTATCCTTCAGGGACATCAATTCTAATAGGAGCATTTACAGCTGGTATATGAGATTTAGTAATTATCTTTGAGCCAGTAAAAATATCTAGCAATTGATTTGCTAAATTTTGCATGAATGAATTATCTTTTGAACTTCCAATTCACATTCTTTTGTACGAGAATCAAAATGAGACAATGATAATTCATTCCAACTAATTTTCTTATCCGGCTTTATCTTCTCTCTCCATAATGTTGGGAAAACTAATTCATCAAAATGACAATCAACAAATCGAGCTGTAAATAAATCTCTAGTCATTGGCGCCAGATATTTAATTATGGATGGAGATTTATACCCAACCTCATTTGTGGGCCTATCTTAGTGTGTTGTGGTGGAGCAATGGAACATACATCGCACTTCCAAAAACTCTTAGATGAGAAATATTTGGATATTGACCATGAATCAATTGTAATGGGGAGACCTCATGATAATTTGTTGGCCTTATGCGAATTAACGCTGCCGCATGTAAAATAGCATGTCCCCAAGCAGAAACTTGGAGTTTTGTTATCGTAAGTAATGGCCTAGCAATTAATTGCTGGCGCTTTATATTTCTGCCAGACCGTTTTGTGTATGAACATAATCTAATTTATATTTTGCGCTACAGGATGTTCAACACTTATCCCAACAGACATATAATAATCATTAAAATCTTGTGAAGTGAATTCACTAGCATTGTCAAGACGAATTGTCTTAATAGGATAATTAGGAAAATGAGCGCGCAACCGAATTAACTCTCCTAACAATCTTGCAAACGTCAGGTTATGAGTTGATAATAAGCATACATGTGACCATCTCATCGATGCATCAATCAAAACCATAAAATATCAAAATGGTCCACAAGGTGGGTGAGTAGACCCACCCTTATGTATGCGTTCAAAGAATACAGGAGATTCAGTTTAAACTTTTAATGGTGATGGCCTAATGATCAACTTGCCTTGAGAACAAGCAGCACACGAGAATTCTTAGATCGTAATACTTTTTGACCTATTAAAGACTGATCACATGAATTCTCAAAAATTCTTCACATCATTATAAAACCATGATGGCCCAACCAGTTATGCCAAATAATAAATTCATCATGATTTGTAAACTTTTGGTTTCTCATAGTTACATACGATTCAACTACACTAATATGTGTCTAGTATAATCTGGAGGAATAAGAAGGTAATTTTTTCAACACAACTTTATTTCCAAAAACAATACTTGTAATATACAAGTATTCAATGTTGCTTTCACATGTAGTCTCAATATGATATCCATTTCGGCGAATATCTTTAAAACTCAATAAGTTCCTTTGAGATTTTGAAGAAAATAATGCACCATTAATGCAAAATTTTGTTTCTCTAGGTAAAGCTATAGTTGCTCTTCCGGAGCCTTCATTCAATTTGGTACTACCAGATATAATACTAACATAAGTTTCTTTCATTACTAAATAAGAAAAATATTTCTTATCTTTGAGTATGAAGTGTGTTGTTGCACTGCCTGCCAAACATAATTCTATGTTATTAATCATTCAAATGTCTATACTTTTCATCAAAAGTAAAAAAATTCCAAAAGAGATGTTTTTTCTTCTGAAGTACAATATTTATAAGAAACATTGAAAAAAAAATTGAAATCAACAATAAATATTTTATTTAAAAAAACATCAAATGGAAATTTATTACATTAGAGTAGTTAACTAAAATAACCTATTCTTAGACATTTTGTTCAGTAAACAAGTGACTAGTATCACCTTCAGGGTGATTGACAAAAAAATCAGCAACATCCAAAGAAGTAAAATCAGTAAAGCCATTGCCAGCAAGACCATGGTCAACATCATTATCTTTTTCTCTTTTTTCTTTAATGATTCTTGATAGAGATCAACAATTCTTCCATTTCTGGTACAAGACCAATGGCCTTTCATGCCACATCGATAGCACTCATTATCTACTTTCTTTTTATTTTGGTTTCCATCTTTCTCATCACTATTCTTCCATTTCTGGTGGTGAGTTGTGTATTTGGAATGACCACTGCGATTATCAAAACGATTTCAACCACGTCCTCGACCACGGCCACTGCCTCGATTTTGTCTATTATTAGACTGCATGGCTATCGCATTTGCTTCAGGAAATGGAGCAAAAATGCACCAGTTGGATGGGTTTCATGATTTTTCAACAAAAGCTAATTATTTTGTTTAGCAACAAGGAGACAAAAAATCAGTTGAGAATATTTCTTAAATCCTTTTTCACGATATTGCGGCTACAGGAGCACATTAGAAGCATGAAAAGTAGAGAATGTTTTCTCTAATAAATCCTCATCAGTTACTTTTTTTTCACATAATTTCAATCAAGAACTGATTCAAAAAATTGCTTAATTAAACTCACTTGCAATTTTGAAATCTTGCAAATGTAAATACATCCAATCATAACAAGCTTTTGGAAGAATAATCCTTTTTGATGTTCATACCTCTTCTTCAAACTAGTTCACAAGATGAAGGGATCCTTTACCGTTAGGTACTCATTTTTCAACCCTTCATCAATGTGGTGACGAAGAAAGATCATTGCTTTGGCCTTTACTTGATTTGTGGCTTTACTGCCTTCTTTGATGGTTTCTCCAAGATCATTTGCATCTAGATGAATTTCAGCATCCTAACACCCATGATAAGTAATTCTTTCCAATGATATCAAAAGCCACAAACTCAAGTTTTGCAAGATTAGCCATAATGATAATTGAAATTAAAAAACCAAACAAAACTTACCCAACTAACTGAATGGAATTGTTAAGAATTCCCAATAGAAGTTTGAGAAATTGGCTTAGAGAATTGTACTGATAACGTGTTATAAAATTACTATTAAGAACTAGTAGTATTATGTTCTAATGATTAAACTACAAAAGTCGTGATAGCAAGCAATATAATGTAAAATAGAGATAAAGAAATTCTCCTTTCTTTTTGTATTTCATTCCATTCACCTAAGCCTCTATTTGTAGGCCTAAGGTTCACCAATTCTCATAACATTATTTGGACATTACAGAGCATATGTAGGTTATATGAGCTACATAGGGTAGTGGGAGTTGTATAGAGTAATGTAGAAGGCCATGGGGTGAATCATGGGGATAATGGGAGTTACAAGAATTGATGTGTAGATCATAATCTAGGTAGATCATGGGTGGACATCCACTAAATAATTCATAACAGAATACGATTTTTTTATTATTTTCAATAACAATGTCAACTGCAGTAGGAACAATATATAGATTAGAGCCAAATAACCAAAGTAGCAGACTATTCTAATGCTAAAACTTTAAATGAAATAAAATCAGACTTTGGTTTAATTTCCTACACATCCTAACTATTTCGTAATCATCAATGGACGAATCATATCCAAATCCATAAATCAGGAAAGAAATATTCCACAAAAGACAATTTTTACCCTGCTCTCCCGTGGGTTTGGATGTGGAATCAGAATAATTTTTTTGATGCTGGGATTCCATAACTAAAAACCATAATAATCATTATAAATAGCCAGGAGACACAAACCATCACAAGAACACACGCGGAAACCATCATATTCCATAAACTACTTCTCTTGGGGTGGTCAAAGAGTAGTACAAATCTAGTATTGTTTCCATCATCAAGACATGCATCGACGACATCTACATTGAAAACAATTTTCATGGATTTCAGTTGGGCTAGTAGGACGATTTTTTTGGTTGATGATCAAGGTTCATTTTGAATAACTGAGGACTTTCTATGGTGTTTTGCTCATGGTTCAAAGTTGCGGTCGCAGTGACGGTTGCGAAACGTATTGTTCCGCATCGGTCTCGATATATCAGCCGCATATCGAGCAATAAGTTAATTTAAAAATCAAAATTGTATTTAAAAAAGGTGAGAATTTTTTTTTTAAAATATAAAAGACAATAATAAACAAATGAACTATAATACATTTTTTTATGATTATAATTCTAGATTTAATGATGTTAATTGAACTTAATTTGATGTTAATCAAACAAAATTAAATTTGATTAAAAACTAAATGAAGATAATCGAACTTCTAAAATTCTGCAGGGAGTCTATATATAATAAATTAGGGAAGAACTAAAGAAGTTAAAACTACTAGGGATTGACTGAGAGTAGACTGCAAGTTGATGCCCCAAATCACAATTAATGAATAACTATATGTGTCATCTTCTACCATCAGTGATCAGAAATCCAACCAGCCAAACAACCTATTATCAATTTCTAAATCTTCCATACTTCATCGAAAAGGATCAACTCAAACACCTAAAAATCTATCCATAGAACAACAAAAACTCCAAAAACTCATGAGACTCCTTATAGATCTACTACTATTTCATTCAAAAAAGAAATAAAAACATGGTTTAGATCTACTGCTATTTCATTGAAAAAAGAAATAAGCCGGAGCTAGCTTAAGCTGCCGTTCAGATCATCACTGGTATGCCATTACTTTACTTTCGTTTAACACCTGGAAGTTTCATTCTCCTCCGATTCATGAATCGACTCAAAAATATCAGGATAGTCTCTCCGAGTTTTTGACTTGGTGCATCAAATCTGTTTAAATTGGCCAAATCTCACCAAGTTACCACCGATTCTAGAAATCCGATAAGAAGCGGTGCATCATCAGACCGTTGTTCCGGTCACGACTCGGTCGAGTCTTTGATGCATGGTTTTGAAAGTTCTGGGATTTTCATACGCATTTGAAGCATAGGATAGACTTTACTGGCAGCTTTTCAAGAATACTAATGATAATTGGCCCAACCCCACTTTCTATCACTAACATTTACTCGATTTTCACTTGCATTCTATACTTATATTTTGGACAAATTGTAACTTGAAATTTCATATTTATCCCATTTCGAAATAAATGCATAACAGACACTTGTTTAGATGTGTATTATATTAATAGAAATAGTCATGACTAATTATACTTTGCACCCTCTAATTTATAATCAATTCTCATTTTATACTTCCAATTCTAAATCTTGAACATGTTACACACCTAACTCTTAGATTGTCTCACTTTAGCTTAATTTTTAATAGTGTTAAAAAATTTACACATGTTCAAATTTTGGTGCGTGGTGTGCATGGGTTGAAACATTGATTAACTTTAGTAACAGTGTTTAAAATTGGAGTATAATGGATAAATCTAAGAGTTAATGATGTAATAAGTCCAAAAAATATAAAGTGTACACTGTAAAGTGCGAGTTGAAATAAATTAAATGGTGCAAAGTGGAATAAGCCCATGATAATTTCATGGGATATGTAACACGTGATCAGTTGAGGAGTTGTTACGCTAAAACTCTCTTACCTTGTTACAACTAGCTGGAAGCGAGAAAGTTGTGGGAAAAATAAAAATAATAATCAGGGGGACAGATAAAACTCTCTGACCTTGTTACAATTAGTTGGAAGCGAGAAAGTTGTGAGAAAAATAAAAATAATAATCAGAGGGAGAGGAAAAACTAAAGATTATGATGTCATATGTGTGTATATATATACATATATATTCTTTTTAATATTTGAAATCATTTTCATATTCTTTGAATTTTATTTAGAAATAGGTTGGAGGGTGAACTTATAGGTTGCATTGGATGGGTGGATTTGAATTGTATGATGGATTTTAAATGAATAGATTTCAGATGAAAGGATTTCAAATGACATATAATTTAGGTAAATTTGAATCATTAAAATATTAACTCTCACACTCAATAGTTGGTGAATTTCAAATTTCCAACTAAACTCTTTAACTTATTTAGACTTTGAATAACTAAGATGGATTTTAACTTAAAATCCAAATTCACTAACTAAATTCCTCCATCCAAACACAAACCATTGGGAATGCAACCCTTAGCAGGAAAGAATAGTATACCGCTTTCAATGTTTTAGGACAATAGTTTCAGATGAACGTACAATAAAACTCAACGGTTTGGTGAATTTCTAATCGCTAACTAAATTTTTTAAGTTATTTAGACTTTGAAGATGGATTTTAATTTAAAATCCAAATTTACTAACTAAATCTTTCCATCGAAACACAAACCATACGTAATGCAACCAAGGAATGAATACTATACCACTTTCAATATTTTAGGCAATAGTTTTAGATGAACGTACAATAAAATAATTTTTAGTTTTAATAATTTTACCAATATTTTTACCTTTTCCAATAAAACAATTATCTAAAACATTATTCTAATTAGGGGTGGATGCAGAAATTGTCCCTTGAGGGCATAAAATTTAATAGCCACATAATTATTAAGATTAACTTATATTTTTCTAAAAAATTTAGGGGGGCGAAATATAAATTTTATAAGAATACAAATTAAATTTTTAAAATTCTTAAGGGTAAAATTTATAATTTTTAAAATTTTGAATCCGTCCCTCACGGGAATTGGATCCATTTATGTGACTTTTAGTCTAGGATCCCTTCGTCCTGGTAAAGAAAAAGAAAAAGGTAAAGGTAAGGGTTGTGTATTCCATGTTCATCTCATACCCCCAAAAAAAAAAAAAAAATAAAAAAAACCATTGCTGGTTTGTTAAAGAAATCCGATTAAGAATCCTACGGGTAAACAATAGTTTCGATGATTACACATTTAAACTATAGAAAAGCTTAAAAAATTGATAAAATTTAATCTGGTGGAACCAGTTTGGTAAAGAAACCAAAATTTGGGACTGTTAATGACTGCTATTATATATATATATATATATATATAGAGAGCATGCAGAGACACACACATAACATTAGCTTATTAACTATTATCTAGATTTATTGTATATTGATTTTACTAGCATGTTTATAAATATAAACATATTGTACTTGTATATTTGAACACAATTCTATCAATACACACAATTTTTTCAATTTTGTTTGCCATTCTGACATGAACGTTTATAAATGTGGACCAACTGACTTAATCAAAAATTTCAAACTATAGAACCATTATTTTTTTTAATTCATGGAATTATAAGTAGGTGGCTTGTGTTATTGTCAAGAAACTATAAATAGCAGATGTTTGATGAAACTATAAATAGGAGGCTTGGGATATTGTCAAGAAGGTAGTGCAAATTTGGTGGCAAATGTAATTTTGGTAACTCTTGATGATCTTGTAGAGTTATAGGTGAGAATGTTGATCATTTTAACTAAGAGTTCGGAATGAAGCCAGAAGTTCCATCCTTAACTTGGTGACAGAACCTTCCTTAGATCTCCATACAATATATATATATATATAGTATATATACACACACACACACACACATTCTTTTGCTAGATGTAAACCACATACCAAATATTTTTTATGATGCAAAAATGTGAGCATTTTGTGCATAGCTGTGGTTCAAAAAATTTTAAAGTGGGTGTCATTGATTTTTTAGTTCAAATTCATTTATATCATTTTAAAGTAAATCTTTTCATAATATTGTGAGGAATTTAAACAAAGAAATATGACATTTACCATAAATTTAATCCGTCTAAAAATTTTTGGATTTCAGCTGAATTCCAACCCAACGACTTGATCTGTGTTCACTGACACCTATTTTGCATGTAGAGAAATTTGACCGGAGTGTCAACTTCGGAATGTGGCAGCTCAAGATGGAGGCTATCCTGATCCAAGATGGTGTGGACATAGCGCTTCATGGAGTGGAGAAAAAGCCAGAGAAGTTGTCGGTGGAGGATTTTGAGGACCTTGATAAAAAGGCCAGATCAGGTATTATCCTAAATCTCTCTGATGAGGTTTTAAGGGAGGTCGCTACTGAGACGACAGCCAAAGGTATGTGGGATAAACTGAAAACTTTGTATGAAGAAGACAATTGAGAATCGACTCTATTTAAAGCAAACCCTTTACATGCTTCGGATGACTGAAGGTACATCTATACTCTCACATCTTGATAAATTTGATTCCATTGTTATGGATTTGGGGAATATAGATGTAAAAATTGATGATGAGGATCAAGCCCTTTTGTTGTTATGTTCCCTTCCCCTATCATTTAAACACTTTCGTGATACTATGATTTATGGTAAAGAAACAATCTCGTATCGTGAAATTAAGTCTGCTTTAACAATCCTAAGTGCAAATGAGATAGGGATTCAACTGGGGAAATATGTCTAACATTAGTGAGTGCAGGTTGAAAAATAAAGATAAGCATGCGGATAAATCTAACCAGAAAAATATTGATACTGCGAGGCTAGTGTTGCAGCTGATGAGAGTGATGGAAATATTTTCTTTGTCACTGATGACAGAACAAGGTCTATAAATGAGTGGATTTTAGATTCGGGGTGCTCTTATCACATGTGTCCCAATAGGGATTTATTTTTCACTTATGAATCTTGTAATGGTGGAATTGTTTTGATGGGTAACAATGCCGTTTGTGATGTTGTTGGTAAGGGTACAGTCCGAATTAAAATGCATGATGGTATTGTGAGGACACTCACTAATGTTAGACATGTTCCTGATTTGAAAAAGAATCTCATCTCCTTAGGCACCTTAGAATCTCTTGGGTGCAAATATGCAGCTGAAGGTGGAGTTATGAAAGTTTGTAAGGGTGCTCTTGTTATTATGAAAGCTTGCAGGTCTGGTACTTTGTATATTTTGCAGGGTTCTACTGTCACAGGTTCCGCAGCAGTCTGGCTTCATCATCTTTGTCTAATTCTGACATCACTAAATTATGGCATATGCGTTTGGGGCACATGAGCGAGAAAGGCTTGACTATGTTGAGCAAAAAAGGACTTCTTTGTGGGCAGAGTACCGGGGCGATGGATTTTTAAACAATTTGTATGTGCTAGCACAGACTATACAGATGATATAAAAATGGCGTGGCTGAACGTATGAACAGAACTCTTTTGGAGAGAGCCCGTTGTATGATCTCCAATGCAGGGTTGACAAAGGACTTTTGGGCAGAGGCGATCTCTACAGCTTGTCATATTGTGAACCGAGCTCCTTCTGCAGCAATTGATTTCAAGACTCCTGAAGAAGTTTGGTCAGGTACTCCTGCTAATTACTCTGACTTGAAAGTTTTTGGGTGTCCAGCATATATGCACGTAAATGATGGAAAATTAGAGCCTAGAGCTAAAAAGTGCATTTTTCTTGGTTATGCTTCTGGGGTGAAAGGCTACAGATTATGGTGTCTTGATCCCAAATCCCCAAAATTTATAATTAGTAGAGATGTTACATTTGATGAACTTTCTATGATATCTTCAAAAAGACAGATTCTAACTCCTTCTCTCATTTACGTCATATATGCTGGACACCCAAAAACTGGAGCATAGAGTTTGGTAACATCTCTACTAATTATAAATTTTGCCTGTATAAGAAAAAGACAGTATAACTCATTCAGAGTCTATTGAACAATCTATAACCAGAGGAGAGGAACATTCCATTGCCAAGGATAGATCAAGGAGGTTGAATCGAGACCTTTGCAAATATGCACCATTAGTAATCCTTGTAAGTACGTTGCCTTTTTACAGATGGAGTTGGTGAGCCTTCCACCTACTTTGAAGCAGTTTCTTGTGATAATTCAGCTAAGTGGTTGGTCGCTATGAATGAAGAAATTGAGTCTCTATAAAAATAAAACTTGGGTTCTTGTGAAGCCGCCTTTAGGTAAGAAAATTGTTGATTGCAAATGGGTCTTTAAGAAGAAGGAAGGTCATCCAGGGGTTGAAGATACAAGGTATAAAGCACGATTGGTTGCAAAGGGCTATAGTCAGGTACACGGTATTGATTTCAATGATGTGTTTTCACCTGTTGTTAAACATAGTTCTATTCGTGTTTTGCTTGCCTTAGTTGCCATGTATGATTTGGAATTGGAGCAACTTGACGTCAAGACAGCTTTCCTACATGGTTCGAACTTGAAGAACAAATTTATATGAGACAACCTCAGGGATTTGAAATTGAAAGAAAAGAAGACCATGTTTGCTTGCTAAAGAAATCCTTGTACGGATTGAAGCAGTCTCCAAGACAGTGGTATAAGAGGTTTGATTCCTTTATGTTGGGTCATGGTTATTCAAGGAGCATGTATGACAATTGTGTCTATTTTCGAAAATTAAATGATGATTCTTTCATTTATTTGTTACTTTATGTTGATGACATGCTCATTGCTGCCAAGAGTTCTGTAGAAATTCACACTTTGAAAGCACAGTTGAGTAGTGAATTTGAGATGAAAGATTTGGGAGCAGCTAAGAAGAATCTTGGCATGGAAATCAAGAGAGATCGAGGATTTATATGAAATTGTTCTTGACTCTTATGACATTATTTTGTATAAAGTTTTGGAGTCTAGCATGTGTATAAGAGACAGATTATATCACACCGTCAGAAATGAGATCCACCATTAGCAGGTATCATGTCTTGTCCTGGAAAAGAACATTGGCAGGCTGTGAAATGGATTCTCAGATACTTGAAAGGTACTTCAAACACTTGTTTGGAGTTTGGGAAAAATAGTGACACTTTGATTGGTTTTGTGGATTCTGATTACGCCGGGGATCTTGACAAAAGAAGATCACTTGTGGTTATGTATTTTGCGTTGGCGGTTGTGCAGTCAGTTGGAAAGCTACTTTACAACCTATTGTGGCATTGTCTACAAGGAAGCAGAATATATGGCCGTGACCGAGGCCATCAAAGAAGCCTTGTGGTTGAGAGGTCTGTTTGGCGAGTTGAGTCTGCATCATGGTGTTACTACAGTTTATTGCGATAGTCAAAGTGCAATTCACTTGACTAAAGATCAGATGTATCATGTATCAAGTGAGAGGACTAAGCACATTGATGTGAAATTTCACTTCGTTCGGGATACTATTGCTGAGGGAAAAGTTCTTGTTCAAAAGATCATTACCAAAGATAATCCTGCGGACATGTTTACGAAACCTCTTCCAGTTTACAAGTTCAAGCAATACTTGGATTTGGTTGGCATTCGTTGTTGTTGATTAAGCCCATTGAGGCTTTTGTGGAGGAGGTGGAGCAAGTTTGCTATTTTACTATTTTGTGGATGTGGGCACACGCCAAGGTGGAGATTTGTTATGTGGCTTTTGTCCCACATTGATTATTTTAAGGAGAGTTATGTAGCCTTGGTCTTATAAATAGAGACCTTAGGCTTTGGGCTTTATACACCAAGCACTAAACATAAGAAAGCTTAGTGGGCTATTGGGCCTTATTGGTCATTAAGCCTTTTGTCTTTATTTTGGCTTTTCTTGTGTTTTTGTACTAGTGCTTTTGTAGGCTTAGGAGCACTCTCCTAAAGCTTTTGTATATAAGGATTCTTCTCATATAGTAAAATTTTTGCTCGCCTTCGCCCGTGGACTTAGGTCTTTCGAAGAACCACAGAATCTGGTGTCTCTTTTATTTTCTCTATCTATTATTTTGTTATCGTTTGTTTCGGATTGGTCTCGAACATTTGTCAATTTCTTGGGACACTTCCTAACATGTGTCACTTTTTTTTTTTTTTTTTTTTTCACCCTGAATATAGTGAAACATTATGACTTCATCAAATAAGTTTTTTGTTTAGTAATTTTGACAAATAACTGAGTGAATCTTAATTTGAATTTACCTAAAACCAAAAAAATCAATTCATTGATAACATCCTAAGAAAAGTAGTAATATTTTATCATCTACCTTGTAGTTCATAGAAAAGTTTCCTACTCATTTCATTACTTCTTGCAAGTCTTCATATTGATCGCCTTCGTCACTATCACCCATTGAAACTAAAACTCGCCTTAAATGTTAGGGCTATATAGAAATTAATAGGGACCCAATCATCTTGAAATTGTTGTAGAGGCATTACTTCCTTTACCGTTCCTTTTTTAATATCATACACCAAGAATTCAAGTGTAGCAGATATCTTCTCAGCAAAATATTGCCATTTGTATAATGCCCGAAAAATTGTCTCATTAGTCCTTCAACTATTTCATTAAAATTAAAATGGTCTCCCACCTTTAATTTAAGCTGAATTTGTCCCTAAACTAAATATTTATATCCAATTTGATTCTTAAATGGTGGCTCTGCCCAAATCATAATTTTTTTTTTTTTTGGATTTTGACTAGTGTTGACAAGGGACATAATCGTCAAATCATCTGGTCCTATAATTTTTATTTTTAAAAAAATTACCTCATTAGTCTTTCAACTTTTTTATTAAAATCAAAATGGTCCTTCAACTTTAATTTTAGCTGAATTAGTCCCTAAACTAAATATTTGTATCTAATTTGATCCCTAAATGACAATTCCACCCAAAACATGAATTTTTTGAATTTTGACCGGTGTTGAATAAAGGCATAAGTATCAAATCTCTTTAATATTTGATCCTGTGATTTTCATTTTTAAAATAGTTTTAGACTTTACAATAAAAAGGCAAATATATTACATGGATTAATGATGGTCTAGAGGTTAAGTGTTTGAGATTTTCTTTCGTTGTTAATGCGCGATCGAAACATACCACCATCATAGATTCATTTTTTCTCAAAAATTTCATTTCATTTAAAGAAAAATCCTAAAATCGTCCTTATCTTACTCCCTACACCAATGCACCAACATGTTACCCTTCCATCCCCTACCAATGAAGTTTCCCTACTCTCATTTGTCTACCACAACCCACCCCCATCTTTCTTTTCTCCCTGCCCCCATTCCTCCACTGGAACCATCACCAATTCCTACCCCTCTTAATCTTATCCCCTCTGCCATTACCGCTACCATCTCTTCCTTTCCCATCACTCTCTCTCCTTTTGCGCTGCCTCGACCATTCTGTTGCAACTATTACCATTTTATGTCCCTCTCACTTCCCATATCTTCCACCTCTAGTAGCTTGGACTTCACTCTACAACCTCCATTTATTCCTTTTGAAATACGTCTATACCACAGATTTCTTTGAAATTTGATCTATAACCAATAACTTTCTCTAAAAGCATTACTCGATTTCTTTCACCTCCTCCCATTTCTGACGGTGTGAGTATAATGGCAAAGATGTAATTATCTTCTAGAGGAAACTCTATAGATCAATTTTAGAATTGAAGATAAAATGAAAATTATCTGCAATTTGTAAAAGATATCATAATAGTATCATCAAACTCCTAGGCGTTTCTGTTTCTAACAATCATAGGATCAGATGATTTGACGATTATGTCCCTAGTCAACACTGATTGAAATTAAAAAACTTTATATTTTGGTTGGAGCTATCATTTAGGGATTAAACAGAATACAAATATTTAGTTCAAGAACTAATCTAGCTAAAATAAAAGTTGGGAAACCATTTTGGTTTTAATAAATTAGTAGGATGATAAATGAGGTGATTTTTAAAAATAAAAACTCATCTAGAACCAGATGATTGACAGTTATGCCCTAGTTAATAACAGTCAAAACTTAAAAAATTAGGTTTTGGGCAGAGCCACTATTTAGGATCAAACTGGATACAAATATTTAGTTCAGAGACTAATCCAGTTAAAATTAAGTTGGGGGACCATTCTGGTTTTAATGAAATAATTAAATGATTAATGATATGATTATCTCGTATAATGCCTAATAGTTGCAATTTATGAAACGTTCTTCTTTCTAGTGGTAATACTCTGTTGTCATATGCGACAGACTTCATCCTAATCCAAGAGCTACTAAAACCATAATCTATCATTGACTAGATCTCAAATTTTTTTAAATTGCCAAAAACTTCTTCGTCTCAATTAATTACTAATACAACCAACACAAAGCTCTCCCCCAAAACATTGACGGATCCAAAAATAATTTTTAATGGGGCACATGTAACTTAGAAATATTATTATTTTGAACGATAAGGCAAGTAAAATGGTGTAGATTTGAAGTATTAGAGGCTAATTGAAATTTTGTTTTTTTTTTAGGAGAAGATGAGATAGAGTTGATTGAATTTAATTTTTTGTGTGACAATTTTAGTAAGAAATTTTGGTGATGGTGAAGAAGATTATAGGATTCCTATCAACTAAGGTCAAAATATATTTTTTTATTATTTTAGTGAGACATGAAACTAAATATTTTGAAAAGTATACATAATATATGCATACAATAATTAGACTTTTGGGGCTAGTGGGGACACGCGCCCCCATCCTAAGTCTGTTGTGCCCCCAAATCTATCAAAATATTAATCCTTGAATGAGGGAGTGGTGATATTTTCATAAACTTTTCCTTAGCCAAATTGAAGGCTAAAATTACACCTTTTTTTCCCTTCTTCAAATTGTTACCCATTGTAAGTCAGGCCTTGGTATTGTTGCTAGGGATTCTTCTAGGAAGTTACTATGTACTCGGTCTTCTCCATGTTGGTATTCTTCTAATGATAAAATTTTGGAAGCTAATGCTATTAGATATGCTATTGCAGCTGTTCAGGCGCAAAAGTAGTCATGGAGGTGTATTCAAGTGGAATCTGATATATTATCTGTTATCAGTAAGCTTGAATAAAGGAATGCTAATGATGTTGTTTAGGGGTTGTTTTGGCTAACATTCTAGTGTTACCAATTCATTTACCTTTTGTATGTTGTCTTTTGTAAGGAGATTGGGTAATCAAGCTAGTTATAGATTAGTTTCTTATGCTTTAAACATTTGTAATGATGTAGGTCATTTAGTCATTAATTAGTAGTCAATAAACTCTATCACTCGACACAAAAAAAAAAAAAAATGTTAGCTATTGCATGAAAAAAGCCATTAAGAAATACTAATTCCATTTGACAATGTCTCAACCAATAGTCCAGAATATTTTGTGCGTCCAAAAATTCATTCTCACCTGATCATCCAATAAGAATATGTAGAGACCTGACAATATTGTCTTAACCAATAAGATTATGTCTCAACCTGATAATTTCTCGACCAAAAAGAATATGTATGTAATCAATAAAGTCTCTGTCTCTTGATAAAAGATGTACACTATTGCATGAAAAATGTAGAGACCGCCCGAAACCTATTGATAAGGTGAATTGACCGTTTGCGGGTTCTTACCAGGACTCGAAAACTAAAACTTTCAATTTACAAAGTTATAAATCTTAACTTTTTCCCAATAGAATCAAAACTTTTGCAGACACAAATATCCTAAAGCATTAATCTGAACTAACATGATTCTGACCTCTATGATAAAATTTACTAATCTCATAACAAATGCAAACAAAAGATTTAGTACTTATATCGACAAGTCGATTCTCACTTTGCTTCTTATCGTCATTCATCATGTCAATTTATAAGTGCAAAAACTCCAAGATTCAATGTTGATAACCAATCCTCTATTTGGAATGTTTTTACCATGCTAACTCCTCATATTAGGTCTTCTGTTCTAGAAACATCTAAAAATCTTTGATGAATTAAAGCTTACTAAGATTCATAGTTTGTGTGCAAATGATATTTTCAATACATAATTTGAACAATTTCATTATAAATTATTTCTCAAAATTTGTGCTAGAGACATATAGTTTTCCAAACTCATGATAGAGCTCTAATACAATTATTAATACCATAACGATTTAAGCAACCAAATTTCTTTCCCGATACTTTCTCCAAGAGAAGTCAAGCAAGAGATTTGTTAAATTCAACCACAATATCTTTGTATAACCCTTTTTGTTTTAAAACATCCCTAATACATCCTTAATAGAATATTGAAGCATTAAAATTTGCAATATAGTCAAGATACATATTTAGAAGGATGTTCCCAAATAACAACAACTACACCTAGTATCATCGGTTGGCATTATGCCACACTTTAATGTTACAACCTTACCAGATCACTTTACCCAACTTATATCCCCTTACGGGTTGTGCGTGACTTGAAACTATTGCAACACTCCATTAATCAATATTTGGCCAAAATCACTTTACATATTCAGAATATCTAGAACACTGCACGTATTTTATACTGAATAAGGTCTATACTAAACCTTCTAACCTTAATGGATGGAAACTGATAAGTTCATAATTGTGCTGTATTTTATGTGTCATTTACCACATTTTTATGTGTTGTAAGCAAGATTTGAGTTATTACTGACTTAATTTGGTTATTCATAGTTTTTGTAGGGTTAAAGTGAAAAAGAGCTGAAAAAGATGGAAAAGATGAAAGAAAATGCTAAGGGCAGCACATGCACGAGTATGAAGCCATTTTTGATGCTGTTTCGTATTTCAAGCATAAAATTTGAGTCCAAACTCTCATTAAAATGATTTTGGATGATATAGAAAGATATTGAAGAGTTCTACAACTTTTGTGTTTTGAGTTTTCCATGATTCTATTGGCATCTTATTCAAAATTACAAAGTTTGAAAACGTGTACCGGCGAGGAACTATTCTGGCACATTTCTGTAGATTGAGCATAACTTTCTTATCTGAACTTTAGAGTTATAACTTTTATGTTTTGCATTTTGCTAATTTCGGTCTTCATCAAGAGATCAAAATCGAAACCAAAATTGAAGCCTAGCACATATGCGTTGGGTTTGAGTAGTGCATGTGTTCTGGGAACTTTTCAGCACTGCCTAGGGCGCATATGCACCCAAAATAGGCAGCACATGTGTCCTCGAAATAGCAGAATTGCGTATTTTTTAGTTTTTGACAGATTTCTTGGCCAAATTGGACTCTTTTACACCCGATTTCACATTCTTATCTGTAGACCTTAATTGTAACCCTAAGCACTCATTGTAAATACCCCATTTAGGGTAAGAGAAAAGATCGACACTTTTTTTTTCTTTTGGTTAGGGTTTTTAGCAGTTGAAATTCTTCTTTATTCTTTTATGGCACTTTGTGCCTAAACCCTTTTCTTGGTAGAGGGAATTGAAGCCATGGTCAATTCTACAAAGTTGTGAGACTTCTTGTGCTTGAATTATTCAATTTTATCTCAACTATTGATTATTTTTCTACGATTAATTTTATGATTGTTCTTTTTAACTTATTATTGCTGCAGAATAATTAAGTAATTAGAATTAATCTATAGATAGATCGTTTTAACCGCTTGTGCTTAATTTAATATGTGAAGCAACTGAATTTGATAATTACTCGATTAGTGTTATTGAATTTAGGAAAATTAATCATCTAATTGGCATAACCGCGTGTGTTTATGTTTAATTAGTCTAATTGTTCCTATTGATTTTAATGCTTCTATAAATTAATCTTTGGCACGTGTCTGGGTTAAATTAATGGTTAGGGTTAGTTGGATCGCGTGTTGAAAATTAACCAACTTTTGAAAGAAATAAGAATCAACTTTTAGTATTCAGTTGGGTTAATTCTTAAATTAGTACTTGATATGAAATTGAATTATCTTGTGTGTCAAGGACTGACTAGTGAAATTGCCATGATGGATATGACCAAAACCAAGACTTTTCTAACATCGAATTTTCTTCAATTATTTTCTTGTTTTAGTTTTATTTTGAAAGCATTCAAAACCTTCTTTTCCATTTAGCAGAGACAAGAATAAACTCCATTTTTTGTGGGACGACCTGTACGTACCACTACTACATATTGAGAGTTGTTAATTTTGGGTGCCTATGATAGTATACAACTCCGCATCGTATTATTGCACACCAAAAATTTTGAAATTACCCCACACTTAACCTTTGATCGTCCTCAAGAAAACATAAAATTAGAACATTTAAGCTTAGCACATTTCACTCAACATATTCCCCTAAATATCTACATAAATAATCAATAACCAATCCAGCAATCAGAGTAGTGTATGAACCCAAGAGCTCAAATGTTAATAAAAACCAAAACATGATATTTGTGTATATGTGTGTATAGCCATTCAAAAATTTAGATTTGTAAATATCTAGATTAAATCATAAAGACCCTATAAATTTTTTCTAAACACACCATAGTTCACTCTTCTTACACCCTTCCACTAATCTAGACAACCGATTTTATTTACATGCGGTAGGAATTTTAGCTCGAACTATAGGTTAAGATATTAGTTATATAGCCAAAGAAGGGAGAGAATATAGGAAATAAAAACAAGAGCTTTATAATAATGGTAGTCATACATTAAAATAAAACTTCTCTTCACATGTGAAATATCAAACATCTACAACCCCACACTTGAGTAACAAACACCCATGAAGAATTCTGCACAACCAAACATACCAAACTCTCTCGAACATATATACATCACATCATCATTTAATTTTTCTATGTCCGCTCACAGTACGGGTACCAGTGATAGGCACTACCCACTACATATAAACTCACAGTTACCAGAGATGGGCACTACCTGTAAATACAGGTACCAGTGATGGGCACTACCTGTATATATAAAAAACACGCAGGTACCAGTGATAGACACTATCTGTAAATATAAAAAACATGCAGGTACCAGTGATTGGCACTACCTGCATATACCAACACTTCCATATTTATTTTTTTTTGTCTCCAAAATTTTTTTCCCAATACCCTATTTCACTACAAAAATGTAGATCACTCACTTCTCACAAACTTTCACCCTTATATTCCCTTAACAGATAATGTGCACCATAAGCTCTTAAAGGGAAAAACTTAGGATAAAACAATGAAAAGAACATTAAACTCAATAAGGGTAGGTAAATTGAGTTTATGTGAAAGAAGGTGAATGATGTTTCTCTTCACAAGAATAAGGCTCAAACAAGGCAATTAAAAATAAATTGTTAAAATAGTTGGCAAGAAAGGCTCAATAATTGAAAAAAGGCACTACCCTCATTTTTAAATTAAATCAAGTTGTCTAAGAATTAGCTTCGAAAATGTAATAAAATGAGTTTTTGGGATGCAACATAATTGAGTCTACATAAATTTCTCTAAATATCCCAAATCAAAAATTAAAGTATGTCTTAGTGCTCAAAAATCTTGAAAATCA
Organism: Cinchona pubescens; assembly: GCA_025175665.1. Classification (NCBI taxonomy): domain Eukaryota; kingdom Viridiplantae; phylum Streptophyta; class Magnoliopsida; order Gentianales; family Rubiaceae; genus Cinchona; species Cinchona pubescens. The sequence continues at coordinate 1,562,679 of JANKKI010000256.1, read as the reverse complement.
TTAATGAAAAATATTAACACTGACTACTCATTCATGCATGGTTCAATTATTAATTTATTATGCAGAAAAATGATGAAATATGCTTAATAGAAATTTTGAAAATTTTTAAAAATTTGGTATAATGGCCAATTAATCCAAAAAAATTTCAAAAATTTTAACAAACTCTCAGATCAAAGGAAAAATCAAAATACATTGTAGCAAAATCGAACAAAATACACCAAACAACTTAAAAATCCAAATAAATCTCCCATTCCACACTTAAAAATAAGCATTGTCCTCAATGCAAAAGAAAAGTATAATGGGAAAAAAAAAAAGCTTCTCTAGATTCAATTCGAGTTTGGAGCAAGAAAGCTGGAGAATACTAAACAAAATAGAACAAAACAAATAAATAATTCCCTTGAGACAATAAGAAATACAAGAAAATATTTGAAAATAATCCTACAATAATCAAGAAAAACTTACTCACTTAAGGGAATACACGACAATAAGAAACGAAAACACCATGACAAAAATGAAACCTAACTAACAAGAATGAATGTCTAATATAGTTTTGGAAATCAATGAAGATAAATATCAAACAAAGAAAACGGCCAAACACATATGGCATAAAAAAAACTCAGGGAGCGTAAGTGGGGCCCCAAATCTTGCGAAAAAGGAGGAAAGGGAGGAAATGTAGAAGGGTCCTCTCCTTGCTCTCTTTTAAAGGACCATTTTATCAGCTTAACATATCAATTAAGTCGATTTCCTACACTAACAACATAATAAAACTAAGCTAACACTAAAAATAAAATAAACAAAATAAAACTTCAAAAACAAATAAACAGAATAAAATGTAAATGAACATGGGTTGCCTCCCATGCAGTGCCTTTGTTTACTGTCGTTGGCTTGAGTTTGAACAAGATGGTCGGAATAACCATCTCTATACCAGAGGAAAGATAACTCAATAATTTTTAGCGATCGTGCATAGGCGCTCTCCTTATAATTGCTCGCCATATACTTATCCTCAATCTCCTTCTTGACTCCATCAATTATAAACTCAACTCTGGCACCATTGTCGTTTATGTAAACCAACTTAATCCCTTCCTCATGGTCCTTGGGAGACTCGAAGATATTGAACTCTTTACAAGCCACTAAAATCATAGTCTTCAACTTTTAAGATCGATCCATAAGAGAATGTGGGGTACAATGGCACCAGAATAAAATCCCTATTAATAGCCAAGTGGGTATCCTTCACAGTAGTTAGAATCTCTTGTGTTTCGTCTATAGCTAAGCCTAAAACCTTGATTGGCTCTTGCTCTGGAAGATCTTGAGGCACTGAAATCAGAGTCAATGAACTAGAGTTATCCTCAATAGGCTTCACATCTATTAATCCCATTTCTAGTTCTTCCTCATTTCCTTCATCTTCTCTACCCTCAGTCACTTGAGATTCTAGTCTACTTATGGAAGAATTCAATTGACTTAGTTGATGCTCCAAACTTTGTAGACTGGCTCCTGTTTCCTGTTGAAATTGCAAAGTATTAGCGGCAAGAGAATAAATTAATTCTTCTAAAGACATACCAATTTGGGTGTAAGGTTGTTGTAGCAAAACTGGATATATAGACGGAAGATCTTGTGATGGATAACCAAACTCAGGATAATCCATAGACTATCCATCCTTGATTGTACTTATACGTGTAGGGGTCATACCAAGGTTGTCGAAAATGAAATCAAAACAATAAAGCTCATGCGAATTGGTAACCATGATAGAGATCAAAAAAATATCAAGTAATAAGTCTACACTACAAAATTAAAAAAAAAAAAATTTTCAAGCACAAAAATAAATCAAACCTTTCCCCGGCAAAGGCGCCAAAATTTTTGGTATGCAATAATATGATGTGGAGTTGTAATGTTGTCGAAGGCACCCAAAATTAACAACTCTCAATATGTAGTAATGGTGAGTACAAGTCATCCCACAAAAAAGGGAGTTTATTCTTGTGCTAAATGGAAAAGGGGGTTTTGAATGCTTTCAAACTAAAACTAAAACAAGAAAATAATTGAAGAAAATTCGAAGTTAGAAAATTCAATGTTAGAAAAATTTTAGTTTTGGTCATATCCACCATGGCAATTTCACTAGTCGATTCTTTGCACACAAGATAATTCAATTTCATATCAAGTACGATGTATAATTGAAAAATTAACTCGAACGAATACCAATTCAAAGTTGATTCTTATTTCTTTCTAAAGTTGGTTAATTTTCAACACGCGATCCAATTAACCCTAACCATTAATTTAACCCAGACATCCGTCAAAGATTAATTAATAGAAGCATTAAAATCAATAAGAACAATTAGACTAATTAAACATAAACACACGCGGTTATGCGAATTAGATGATTAATTTTCCTAAATTCAATAACACTAATCGAGTAATTATCAAATTCAATTGTTTCACAGATTGAATTAAGCACAAGCGGTTAAAACAATCCAGCTATAGATTAATTCCAATTAAATAATTATTCTCCAGCAATAATAAGTTAAAAAGAACAATCATAAAATTAATTGCACAAAAATAATCAATACTTGAGATAAATTGAATAATTCAAGAGCAAGAAGTCTCACAACTTTGTAGAATTGACCATGGCTTCAATTCCCTCTACCAAGAAAAGGGTTTAGGCACAAAGTGCCATATTAAAAGAATAAAGAAGAATTTCTACTGCTAAAACCTAGCCAAAAGAAAATAAAGTGTCGATCTTTTTCTCTCACCCTAAATGGGGTGGAATTTATAATGAGTACTTAGGGTTACAATTAAGGTCTACGGATAAGAACGTGAAATCGGGTGAAAAAGAGTCCAATCGGGTGAACAAATTTGTCAAAAACTCAAAAATACGCAATTCTGCTCTTTTGGGCGCACATGTGTTGCCTATTAGGCAGTGCTGAAAAGTTCCCAGCGCACATGTACTGCTCAAACCCAGTGCATATGCGCTGGGCTTCACTTTCGGCTTCAATTTTGACCCTGATGAAGATCGAATTTGGGAAAATGCAAAACATGAAAGTTGTATCTCTATTTCTTAGCTTTCCAAAACATATGGAATTACCTCAATTGGAACTGACATAAGAAAGTTATGCTCAATCTACAAAAATGTGTCAGAATCGATCCTTGCAGGTACTCATTTTCCAACTTTACAATTTTGAGCAAGATCACAGCCTGCCTATAGAATCTTGGAAAACTCAAAACACAAAAGTTGTAGATATCTTAAATAGATTTCTAAATCATCCAAAATAATGTCAATCAGAGTTTGGACTCGAATGTTATGTTTGAAATTCGAAACAACATCCAAAATGGCTTTATACTCGTGCATGTTCTGCCCTTAGCATTTTCTTTCATCTTTTCCTTCTTTTTTAGCTCTTTTTCACTTTAACCCTACAAAAACTAAGAATAACCAAATTAAACTCAATAATAATTCAAATTTTTCTTACAACACATAAAAACGTGATAAATGACACGTAAAATATAACAAAATTATGAACTTCTCAGAAACGTGTTGAAGTGGATTTTGGATCAATTGTCGGCCTAATACCTTCCCGACCACCCTTGACCACAACCGATTGGGCCCTATTACAATTCACTTAATTGAAAATTTATACTAGTTCTAGAGGTGGCTCACGATCTAAATTATTGTGGCATTTAGTTTGTATAACTTCTAATGATCAGATACATGTACAATTAAATAAATATGTGCAGCATATACAAAAATTTCAAATAGGATTCCATATTAGATCAATGATAACATTTCCAAGTCAATATCAATAAGTCCTCAAGTTGTTCCACTAGACTTTCACACATTTTTAATTAAAATGAACACTAACATAATGAACAATCTCAAAACAGGCTTAAAATGAGAACAATTAGCATTCAATCTTCCAAAACCTTTGCACATATGGCAGAAATATTATGGAATACCATACCTATTTATTAACTAGTTGAATATAGTATACTATGAAAAATATGTTTTCAAACTATTAATCTCAAAATATTAAGCAAAAATTGACAACAAGAACCATTCCAATTTAATTAAAGAAAAATGAGTTACAAACATAATGGTATAATCTATCGTTGTAAATTTCAGTTTTGACAATAACTCTTAAAATTAGAATATCCCGAGATTTATAATTTGTATTACTATGTTTTTTATACGAATGAAAATTAGATTCGAAATTTCCAAATGTTCTAAGAAGACATTAGTTGTAATTAATAATATAACCTGCTCTAAAGGATTGCACAAATCAAAATGAGTTTTGGAACTTTATTCTTCAAACAGATTTGTAGAACCAAAACAGCAGTCCATTTATAAGGTTTAATGGTGTTTTTAGAAACAGAACCAGAGGAAATTTTTACACTATTTCGAAGATCTGTGAGTTTAGTTTCAAACGCCATTGACTCTAAAAGATTTATTAAACTATTCAAGTATGGAGAAAGTTAATTTAATTTCAAAGTAAAATGTCTGATATATAGTTCATGAAGAAGCAAATTTATTTATTTTCATGAATGAAAACTTTTGACATTTCTTCTTGGCATTCCAAACTATTTTTCTTTTAAAATGATGAAAGATTTGGATAAATATTTATAATACCAAGAATATAATTGGAAGAAAGGTTTGAAATATCAATATAACTTGTATACTTCTATTAGTGTTTTGCTTCAAAACTAATATCATTAGCCCAAAAATAATAACTTTAACAAAATTAAGATAATTTCTTAGTTAAAATAACCAAACAATGTTTTTAACCATGACATGACATTCATCAATACATAGTACTTATTTATTCCTCTTAGGTTTTATATGTACAAGGTATGATAGACAAAATCAATTCTTATAATGCAAAGAGTTATTTTTAAGAATATAAAAATATAATTCTATTCACTATATACTTATGAGTTTTTGAATTTTTCATGATATTCAACATAAAAGAGAAATTATATATATGAGCAAATATATACATAACAAAATTTATATCAATAATACATCTACTCAGTAGTATGTTGATATATCCAATATTAGAATAAAGAGTTATATAATATATACACACACATATTTACAAAATTACAATGGTTAACATTTTATCATTATACCGAGAACAAAAGATTTGAGAAGTATTTATTCATCGCTTATATTCATAATTTTGACAATAACATGAACTTTACAAGTATTAATGCACTGATATTGGCACTCCATAAATATGGTAACTAATTTTACCAATCAAACTAGTAAGGCCTATATCACTTATGTGTCTTAAGTTGATTATATTCTTGAGATTTTGAGAAAAAAAATGTTAAACTATAAACACATATATATTCTTTAACCGTTCCTCATTTTCAATTATTATATCTTGAAATCATGTAAAAGTTAATATAATGGCATAAGACAAAATTATTCACATCTTTATCACATTTTTGTGCAAACACTTTTCATAATTATGTGTTGCTAGTTTTGAAATATAATTTTTAAAAGCAATGCTCAAAAAGTATATAATATATGATATGCACTTCAAATATATTTTGAAAGGAGTACTTACCTTGGGCAAAAACAACCTACTAATCCAATTGCAAGTGAATAGCCTGATAATGTCATCCTTGATCTATCTTGTTTTGATTTGACTATTTCTCAAGTTTTTTCTTCTTCTTTTTTGTTTAATCAAAACTCCAACTGGATTTTCCTTTGCTTATACCTTTCTTAGCAACATTCGATTACTTTCAACCTGGCTAGTTCTATAATAGCATACTACTAAACCTTGTTAATCCCTTTTTCTTAATCAAAATCCCGTGATACCCCTGATTTTATTAATTTCAACAAGCATTGTTGTACATCCTACTGAATTTATCGTACATATAAAAAAGTTATGTTAATTTTAGGTGGCATTAAAAAAAAAAAAAGAGTTAAAGTGGGATGAATTTGAGAGTATGGAGTGTAAATTGTCCAAAACTAAAGTTTTAAGATGCAAAGTTAAAATCGAGTATAAATTGAAGAGTGCAAAATAGAATTAGCCCTTCAATCAAATCTCTTTTATTCATGCACATATTTTCTTTTCCTGATTTCTTATTCTTCTTCTTCTAATTGACCTGAGCAGCCATCTAATACCAAAAATGACGACAACAACAGTAGCTCCAACACCTTAATTCGGCAGCTCATCTGATTGTTACCAACTATAATTTCAATAATTTAAACATGGCACTGCATCCCTTTGAATATTCTCCACTACTAGAAAAACATATTTTAGCAACCGATTTTTTTAAAAAATCCATCGCAAATCAATTTGGTGACGAATTTTTGAACGAAAAAAATCCATCAGAATATTACTCATCAATAAAATTTAGCAACTGATTTACCAACAGATATTTCCGTTGGAAAATCCATATATGGTACATGAATACCAACTTGGAAGTAGTTTAGCGACAGATTTTTCGGTTGCCATTTTTAGCAACCGAAATATCCATAGCTAAGTACCAAATTAGTGATGGATATATCAGTTGAAAAAATATATTTTAAATGTAAAAATAATGTAGCGACAGATTTTTAAGTCGCTATTTTTAGCCACTGAAAATTTCGTCGCTAATGGCACTTAGCAACGCATGTATCCTTTGGAAAATATATTTTAAAAATAAAAAAATCTTAGTGACAGAAAAATTTGTTGCAAATTTCAAAACATTAGAAAATAAAAATATTAATACCATTAAATTCTAAACTTGCGAACAACAAGAGACCAAACATAAACCAAATACCATGCAAACATTCCAATAGCCAAATATGCATCCAAATATGTCTACAGCCACCATAAATTAACTACATTAATAAGAAATGTGCCCTGAAATGAAATCTTTGCAAACAAAGTAAAAGTAACAAAATACAAGTAAATAAGTAGAAAGATTATGAACTAGTACAAATAATAATTCGTAGAGGTCACTCATCCTCCCCATCTTCCTCATTATCCCCTCCACCGTCTTCATCTGCATATTCATTTAGTTTGCATGCCTAATCATTTTTTAATCATCAATAGATGAATATATCCGAATCCTTAGATCCGGAAAGAAAATTTTGTAAAAAAATAAAATTTCTTTACCCAACGCTCACTTGGACTTGGGTGTGGAATCGAATTGGGTTTCCTTGTGCTGGGTTCCATAATGAAAAAATAATAATAATCATCATAAAAAGCCAGGATAAAGAAACCATTAAAAGAACACACGCACAAGCCACATCATAATCCCTAATGCAGGCAACTTATCTTGGGTTGTCAACAAGTAGAACAAAATTCTGGTATTATTTCCATATCAAGAATACATCGACCAAGTCTACATCGGTTTTTATGTATTTCAATTTAGTTTGTAGGACGATTTCCTGGGAAGATTGATGATCAAGGTGCATCTTGGCAAACTGAGAACTTTTTATATATGGTGTTTTACGACGATTTGCATATGCACTTAAAGAACATGAGGGACTTTACAGGAAGCTTTTCGAGAACATTAATTATAATTTCATGTGGTATGCATGACAGTATGATAGTTTGATAAAGTCCATATGCTAGCTCTAAGACTATGACTTTGTCACACCTAACTGAAGGCGAAAAAGTTTCGAGGGAAAAAAATTAGGAGGAGAGAAAAAAACTAAAGATTATGAAGTCATATATATTTAATTGCTCTAGGATTTAAAATTTTAAAATATAATTAACCCACAAGAAAATTAAAGCAAATAATTCAAAACCAAAAGTAGCACGAGATAGAAGAAAGCAATGGCAGAAACCACATAAACCAAAACAGAGAATGGCTCAAAGTTTGGCTGCAAAATCAAACGCATTTTTTTTTATTTTCTTGAAATTCTCAATGAACAAAGCAACAACAATCAATATTTTAAAATAACTCTGATGGCCACAGCTACATACTTGACCATATGTAAGTTTTTACTGAAGCAAAACTAAACTGAGTCATTATTGGATTTGGCCCTACTAACAAATCAAAAACCTATTTGGATTTAGACTCACAAGCCTAAAACAATTACAAATAGAATTTAATAAATAGACCTAATTCCTATTGGTACTTAGTTTAACTCCTATATTATCTCTCTTAAACCAAGATCTTCAAATTTGAACATGCCTGACATTTTCTTCAACTTGACAAATGACTCCAACTTCAACGGCTTTGTACAAATGTCAACAACTCGATCCTCTGTCTTGTAATAATCAATGACCATTTCTTTGTCTTGAACCAACTCACGAATGAAATTAGAATTAAAACTTGATATCAATGTGTTTGCTGTGCAGATGAAAAACTGGATTCTTAGTCAACTCAATGCAAACTTGCTATCACAAAATATTTTTGTAGGACCCTCTTGCTTGTGTTGTAAAAACTCAAGCATCCTTCTCAACCATACCGCTTGAGTAACCCTACTTGCTGTTACCATATACTCCGCCTCAACTGTACATAATGCTACCACTTGCTGTTTATTTAACGACCATGAAAATATACCAGTACTCAAATAAAATGCATAACTCAAAGTACACTTTCTTTGAATCATGTCACCAGTTCAATCACTATCTATATATTCAACAAAGCTAGTATCATCAGTATGAGAATAAAACATACCGTCAGACTGCGTATCTCGGATGTATCTCAAAATCCTCTTACCTGCCTATAAATGGGATTGGCGTAGGGACTCCATAAATATATTAATCAAGCCAACTCCAAAAGTGATGTCAGGTCATGTAGAACTCAAGTACCTGAGACTCCCAACAGCCCTAATCTTCTAAAATAAGTAGCATCACCAAAATCACCGGTACCATCATTTGTCAATTTCAATTCTTCTTCAACTGGGGTCATTATTAGTTTGGCAGTATCCATTTATACCTTTTCAAAATATCACTAGCATATTTTTTCAGTTAAATAAAAATACCATCATCCATTTGACAAACTTCAATAGCAAGGAAAAACGACGTTAAACCCAAATCTGTCATCTCAAAATGGTTAATCATAGCCTACCAAATCATCCACATATAAGCACACAATGAGAACATCTCTACCTGGATTGAATTTGATGTACAAAATATGCTCATATGGGCGTCTTTGAAATCCATGATCCATAAAATATGAATCTATTCAAGTGTACCAAGCCTTAGGGGCTTGTTTTAACCCATATAATGCCTTTTTCAACGTATAAACTTTATCCTCTTGGCCTCTTTTTACATAACCTGCAGGCTGCTCAACATAAACATCTTCTTCAAGTTATTGGTAGCAAGTGAAATGTTTCAATCATTCTAATAGTGTCAAGTCCAGCAACAGGTTCAAAGACCTCAATATAATCAATACCTACCTTCTGCTTGTAACCTTTGACAGCCAACCTCGTTTCGTAGCGACCCACCTCTCCAATTGGTTTGATTTTGGTCTTATACACCCACTTGATTCCAATTGACTTCTTTGTTAGCAGAAAAGTGGTCAACTCCCACGTATTATTTTTTCAATGGCATGTTTCTTCTTATCCATGGCTTGAATCCAATGATCTTCTTTGACAGTTTTCTCAAATGTAATTGGATCACAATTTGCGAACAATGCAAAATTAACAATATCTTCATTAGACACATCATTATCATTAGAAACAACGTAATCCTGCAAATGAGCAAGCAACTGGCACTGTCTTTAGGGCGATTGGATGATTCTGCTATGTAGATTGCACTACTGGCTAATTTGGTTGTGCACTAGAACTCCCGTCCTTCACAATCGGAATCACTGGTAAAGGTCTTGATGATGGCACGGTAAGTACCCTTTTTGGACCAATCTCAAGCACCCTACTCATCAAAACTAACATCTCTACTGATAATCACTTTCCCTATATCAGGATTAAGTAAATTGTACCCCTTTGTCTCATGACTATAGTCAAGAAAAATACACTTTTCTGCTTTGTCATCTAATTACTTCCTCAAAGCATCAGGAACATGAGTATAGGCAAGATAACCAAATACTTCTAAGTGAGAAATGTGTGGTTTCTTACTAGTCCAACACCTGTTCAACACATAAATAGCACAATAGACAACATCTGTCCAAAAACCTTTAGACATTTTTTGAATGCATCATGGATCTCACCATGTGCATCACAGTTCTATTTTTTTCTTTCAGCCACACCATTTTACTGAGGAGTATACCTAGCTGTCAATTAATATTTAATGCCATGTTTTTTTCAAAAAATCATCACACACAAGAAATTCAGTGCCCCCTATTCGTTCTCAAAATTTTAATGAAATAACCACTTTGCTTTTCTATATAATACTAGCACTGAACTCTTGAACACATCACATGCATCAGATTTACTTTTCAAAAAATATACCCATGTCTTTCTGCTAAAATCATAAATAAAGGTGATAAAATACTTACTACCACTATTGGAAGGAACTTCCATTGAGCACAAATCTAAATGAATCAATTGCAATGATTTTTTTGCCCTCCATGCCTTGCTTTTTGGAAAAGGATCTCTATGCTTCTTTCCCAAGATACAAGACTCACACTGCTTGTTAAGATAATTAATACAAAGGCAAACCAACAACCAAATTTTTCCTTGCAAGAACTTTCAAAATCCCAAAATTTAAGTGCCCAAAACACAAATACCAAAGACAAGTCACAAAACTAAAGCAAGGTAAATCACCACAATTTAGAGAAAGAGGTCACAAAAGACTACGGTTCATATTTATCTTAGCAATTAGTCCCAATTTATCATCACTGATAGTACTAACACCATGCATAAAATGCAAATCATATCCCTTTTCAAACAATTACCACAAAACTCAACAAATTATTATATAAATTTAGCACACAAAACACATCAAATATAAAATTAGAATACCCATCTTTCAAGGTAATACCAATTTTTTCCTTTCCTAAAATAGGCACTTTTTCATTATTTCCAAATTTCACAAAAGATCTAAAAGATTCATCTAAATCAGAAAATAATTTCTTTTTCCACACATGTGATTGCAACAACAAGAGTCAATAAACCATCGGTCCCAGAACTAGAGAACAAAACAATTTCTTGTTTATCACCATTATTTTCAGTCACATTAGCATGCACTTCTCTATCACGATTTTTATTATGCCAAGATTCATTTTGCTAATGTCTAGTTTTACCACAACAATAACATCTAATTTTAGATCTATCAACTCTTTGAAAATTATTATTCGGTTGATTATTCTATCGGTCCCTCCTAAAATCACCATTATTATTTCTTTGCTGGTAATTAAAATTACCTCTATCACGACCTTGAAAATTGCCTCTACCACCACGTCCTTTAGAGTCCTTTGAAATTTTGACCTCTTTGATTTGCTTCAACCTAATTCACCATCTCTTTCTTTTTGTTTGGGTTGATCTGCCTTGGCTTGCAATGCCTCTTCAACTGTGTCAGCTGTTTGTTGATTAGGGACATCACATAATTTACCAATTCACCTTCCAATACATCGAGTTTCAAAGTATGGTCACCTCAAGAACCATTTTTTTGTGTGAAACATTGTACTCAACGACCGTAGGATTTTATCGACAGCATTAACTTCTTCAAAAACTTCACCATTAGTTCTCATATCATTGGCAAGATCATTAATTCTACTAATAAAATCTTTAATTGGCTCGTTTGGTTTCATCCAGGCCAACACAAAATGTTTCTTGAGCTCTTGCAATTTAATTTTTCTTATGTCAGCAGTATTACGATTTGAATTCACCAAAATTGTTTAGACTTTTTTACAGATTCATAAATTTATTGAATACATGCAACTGGACCTTGGTATTGAGGCAGAGACGTACCTTGCATTAAGAGATCCAATTGTTGATTTTTCTCTAACTCCTTAATTTCTTCAGCTGTCAATTGTGTGCTTTCTTGGGGTTTTTCAAATCCTTGATCAACAATACGCCATAATCTAATACAAGAGAAAAAATCCTTCATCTATTTTTGCCAAGCCTCAAACTAATTTTTTGCCATCAAAGACAAAAATAGGACAATTCTGTAAGATATATGAACTATTCATGGAATATTTTTTTTATCTAGGATGACACAAAGCTCTGAAGCTAATTTGTAGGATTCAAAATTTTAAAATATAATTAAGCCACAAGAAAATTGAAGCAAATAATGCAAAAAAAAAAAGGTGGCACAAGATAGAAGAAAGCAATGGCAGTAACCACATAAACCAAAATAGAGAATGGCTCAAAGTTTGGCTACAAAGTCAAACATTTTTTTATTTTCTTGAAATTCTCAATGAACAAAGCAACAGGAATCAATTTTTTAAAATAATTCTCAAGGCCACAGCTACATCCTTGACTATATATAAGTAAAATTTTATTGAAGCAAACTTAAACTGAGTTATTATTGGATTTGGCCCCACTAACAAATCAAAAATCTATTTGGATTTAGACTCACAAACCTAAAACACATACGAATAGAAGTTAATAAATGGAACTAATTCCTATTGGTACTTGGTTTAACTCCTACAACAGCGTTATACGTATTAGTCTTTTAATATGTGAAATGAATATCCTAACAGGAAATAGAGTTATTATTATGAATTTGGAGACCTAATAAGACTAAATTGGCTAAAATTTTAGTTAAGAGACTATTCAGCTATAATGAAAATGTTGGAGGACTGCTCAAATGATTTTTTAAAATTAATTTCACATTTAAAGTATCAAGTCTAGGTGATTAGATGCTTTGGGTCCTAGTCAACACCAATAAAAATTTAAAAAAGAAACTTACTTGCCATATAGGGACTAAATAGGATACAACTACTTATTTGAGGTACTAATTAATTAAAATTTATGTTGGAAAATATTTCGATTTACAATGAAATAATTAGAGAACTATTTGCATAATTCGCCTTGATAGTTTTTTTTTTTTTTTTTGGTTTCGTTAATCTAATTGTAAAAAATCTCTCTGTGCATGTTAAGAATAAAAATTGAATAGACTATCGTTCGACTCAGGGCAAAAGCTCAACTTAATAAATAGGAATTTACTTTTGAACTTGTTTGCAGCTGAAATACTTCCATGAAATTCACTTGATTATGGTTGAAAAGCTAACGGCTCTTCCTAAAATTTTTTTACATGAATCAAGTTTGTGACATACTGTCATGCACTATATTATGTAATCGGTTCATTTGCTCTTTTTGATATCTACAAGTACTAAACTCTGCATTGTGAATGTAATCTATGGCTCAAATAGGCGGCTTAGATATTGGCAAGAAAGTTGTGCAAATTTGCTTACAAATATAATTTGGTCACTTTGGACAATTTCGAGGTGAGAGTGATCAGTTTAAGTTTAAGAGAAATCCAAAATGAGGTTTGCCAGTGGTGACAGAACACATCTCCATGCAAAAATTATGTCATGTTGCGAGTAAACCACATATCAAATATTTTATAATGATGTAAAAATGTGAATGATAAAGAAGTATAGATTGGTGACAAAATATTTCCTTATAGATCCTCTAAACTTACAGAAAACAATGCGTGAATATTTTGTGGAGATGGTAGGATATTAGCTAAATTCCAACCTAAGGAATTTTTTTTATGTTTTTTCATCACTATTTTGCAAGTCCACAAATTCCACTGCCCTGTTTGGATAATAAATAATGGCCATTATTTGACAAATATTATTTAATCAACAAAAAATCATATTTGGTTTGCAAATATTATTTGGTCATTATTGACCAAATAATATTTCACACTATTCATATTTTGTCCTATTTATTATTCATCCTATCTTTTATTTGGCATTCTAAATGTACTATTCATCATACTCTGCTGAATAATTAGTAACAAATCCGTAACACAAATTGAACAAATTAAATGTATGACACAGCAGTAGCTTTCAGTTTCTGATATGTGTTTGAATATTCGAAAGTATATATAGTCCAAAGTCCATTTAAAATGAAGTGAAATTGACTGAATAATTTAAATTAGTGGTTAACGACTATAAATTAGAAATATTAAGATCGGATATCCGATATTAAAAACCATTCGAGGTTATCTTCCAAATGACGGATTGAATGCCTGCATTAAAAGTTCTTCTTTACTTTTCAGACTTCACCTGTAACTTGAAATACTCACACGTCGAATAGTATAGAAAGAAATCAAACCCTCATTAATTTAGGTCAAAAGAAGTTCATCTACCAACGGATTTCATGGGGGTTTTCGCAACTTTTGACTATAAATATGATAATATGAATTGAAAGTTTGCATCAAGAAAGTACCTCTTCTGTCCTATTTATCTTTCTATGTAAGTTTAAATCCCTTTCAATATTTAGAAATTATCGTTAGATTTACTATGTTTTTGTGTCTATTGCTCAATACATGATAGGATGGGATAGAGTAGTAATGAAATAGGTAGCACATCGCAGCACTGTGAAAGAGAACACAATAGTGTGAAAATAGGATGTTTTTCATGTAGGATAGTATAAATAAATCCTTGACACCTTATCCAACCAAACTAAAGCAAGGTTGAATGCAATTGAAGGAAAGATGGACGCTGTTGCTGTTAGGGTAAACCTTCTCGAGCATGATATGTGACTAGTGATGAATGAAGAGCAACGGGCAAACATGGGGCTTATGAATGAGCAAAAGAAAAGCAACCAATTATTGATCCTATGGAAGACGTGGGACTAATATGTGGTAAACTAAATGTTAGAAAAATACTGTTGTGTAACTATGCATAACATTATGCTTTCTTTAAAAAATAGTTAATATTAGTTTATCTGTAATGTAGTTGTAATTTCTTGTTGGTAGATCTTGTAATTCATGGAGATGGTTTAAGTGGTACTATGTAAATTGTCTGTCTTTTGTATGTGATACGTGTCGAACCCTATAATTCACAAATTAATTACGTACTAACACACGTCTCCGCAAGCGCACAGGTCGGGTAGTTGTGTATAGGAACTAAGGATTGTTCCCACGAGAATCAAATTGCATAAATTACCAAATAACTAGTATCGATTACTATTTAGACAATCACAAATTGAAAGGAATTGTTTTTGAATTTTTTTATAAAAATAAATTAAATAACGAACTAACCCTAAAAAATTATGGAAAATAAATTTGCGTGAATTAAACGATGAACTAACTAATTTAACTTACGAAATAATTAATTGACGAAATCCTAACTAAAATTAATGCAAAATCTAACGAAAGAAAATTAAAATAAATAACAAAATTAAACTAAGAACTAATCATAAATTAATATTAACTAAACTATGCAAAAAGAAATTAAATAATTAAATAGCAAAATTGAAGTGAAAATAATTAACTAATAAATAATAGAGCGTACTCGAACCCTCTGAAGATTGTCACAGGTTCACTGAAGAATCCACAAATGTCCAAAATCAAGAATTATATTAAATTCATGAACAAATTCTTCAAATCAAAATTTGAAAATTTCTAAAGAAATTAATGCAAGAAGTATAAAATTGTCTAGAGAGAACCCTAGCGCCTACTCTCAAAAATACCTAAAACCTAATTCTCTCCCAATCAAACTTATGAGAGAAAATGGCTATTTGTAGAAGTGTGTGGTCTTTTTATTAATAAACAAGTTTTGTAGCCCACAATTGCTTTTGTTCAAAATCTTTGATGGAAAATGTTTGACTTAAATTGCATGCCACGTTGGACTACTTCCCATGAGCTTGTTGCTTGATGATTCCTGTTGCAACTTGGCAATCCTTGCTGCAGCAAGGAATTCCTCTGCCAAAATTCAGCCAGGCTAGATTGAGCCTGGCTTCATCTTTTTTATTTTTTTATCTATTTTTTCTTCCTTATTCAGGAATTCAAATATTCACTTTTAGACACCCAAAAACCCTTTCCTGCATAATACAAACAAATGAATATTACCATAACATAATTTTAACACTAAAAATTGCTAAAACACATTAAAACACGCAAAACCTAATTTTAATCTAATAACCCTAAATCATTCACAAAACACTTAAAATTAGGGTTACAAAACATCAAATTAGGGTTCATAGTAAATAAATTATCCCCAAATTTTTAGAATTATCAACTTCCCCCAACTTAATGTTTTGCACATCCCCAACAAAACAAAAGAAAAAGACTAAAACAATAACACGACCACTAATAAAAAGAAATCCACACAAAACTAACTCTTCCCATGTATCAATAATAAACCTTTTTTAATGAAAAATTCAATTGAATTGCACACACACATAAGAAAATTCAATCTATAATCCCATATTCATCATGACAATGCAATCACTTACCTCACAAAGAAAAAGTATGGAAAGTAGCATCACTCCCTAAGATGTCTTGACAAAACATATATTAACCACATTTTAACAAGTGACAACGTAGTCAGATATTCAAAAAGATGTTTCCATTTCTGATAATCACTAATACAAATTAATGCAGATCAAAGATCAAATAGGACTTTCGGCTTGTAATGTTGGCTAAGGAACAAGAGTAGGGTAAATTTAGAAAAAGTACCTAAAATCGCCATAGTTACATCACGCGATGACATTGAACCGAAATCCCAAATACATGTCCGAGCCACATCATCATTTAACCAATAACTTTATCCAACAATATAGAGGCTACAACATGCCCTCTTTATTCACAACAAAACAAAACTTGAACTTGAAGACACTTCTTTTTTTTTTTTCTTTTCAATTTTTTCTTTTTTTTTTTTTTTTTTTTTTTTTTTTGCAAAATAACAATAATAACAACAACAATAACAATACCAAATAACATTCGCAAAAACTTTATAACCAATAGGGACATCACTAATCAAAAAAATCGCTTGAATTTCCAATCCCAATAAACAATATATCTCAACCTTGCACCAAATACGACTTAATAGTATTGATGTCATCAACACTAACTAAGGTGATAGGCCGTAGAAAGATGGGGGAAAAAAAAAAGGATACAATGGGCAAATAATGTGGTTACCAATGAAAAATAGGCTTATAGGCTCAAAAAAGGACACAAGGGATAATTATTAAAAGGGTAGGATTTTTAGGCCCAAACGATACAAAGAAATTGCCTAAAGCATCTCTTCAGTCCAAACTTCATTCATACTTTGCAAATATGAAATGAATCCGACTAATAAGTTACAAGTTAAATCCAAGTTACAATAAGTGGCCAAGGATATCACTCATTTAAAAATTAACGAAACTCTCACACATCCTCACACATTGTCACACATTATCATATAAAAGTGTTGTCACATTCCATAAATCAATGGGATTAAAGAACAAAAATTCTATATACGCATATGGATTCAACAATTCAATTTTTTTTTTCAAAAACTATTGATACAGAAAAAAGCCAATTAAGTATAGAAATTGTCCTAAGAC
Organism: Cinchona pubescens; assembly: GCA_025175665.1. Classification (NCBI taxonomy): domain Eukaryota; kingdom Viridiplantae; phylum Streptophyta; class Magnoliopsida; order Gentianales; family Rubiaceae; genus Cinchona; species Cinchona pubescens. The sequence goes on along the minus strand of JANKKI010000256.1, from coordinate 1,545,338 downwards.
ACAGTTAAACAAACAAACAAACACTTAACCCAAGCACCTAAAATAACCTGTCCAAAACAATCTAGATGATGAAAACACACACACTTCAGCATAAAACGCTCCCCCTAACTTAAGTAAAACATTGTCCCCAATGATGTCACAAAAGTAGGTGAAGAAATAAAAACTAACACACAAATAGCACTACAACACCGCAACCAATGTATGCACCACAAAAATCATAACAAATGTCAACAAAATAAATACTTAAAAATTAAGGGCAAAAACTTTACAAGTAAAATTACTTGCCCACAATGTAAGCACTAGGTAAGAATCAAAAATAGTAATTGACAAGAAAACGTTGATTCTTACTCAAACCATCAATTGCAGAAAAATTAATAGTGGAAAGATCTTACTTGAACCAACGAAAAAAAGAATTGGTGTTGAAAAACTCCCTTGGTGAAGTAGAATAACCTTTCCCAAATTTGATTGGAAACCCTTGGCTTGATAGAGAGAAGAGGCCAACAAAAGATAATGGTTTGTGGTTAAAGAAAAGAAAAGATTGTGATAGGGTGGAGAAACACTATTAGAGAAAAGAAGAAGAAAAATAGAGGGAAAATGAGGTAGTGGTTGTGATAGGGCTGATGGTGGAGGAGTGAGAAAAATCTAAGAGAGAGAAGAATGGGGTGGGGATGGATAAACAAAAATTATGATAATGGTATCAGAAAAATAGGATGATATACAGTAGAAGATATGGGTGGTGGAGCTTATGGTGTAAAAGAGGAGAAAGAAAAAATAAGAGAGAGAAAGGAGAAGAAGAAGAAGAAGAAGAAAAAAAAAAGGGAGAAAAAAAAATTTATTAAAAACAATAACTTTGCTTGCTTCAGTAGGTATAAGCTCGCTACAGCAAGCTTATGCATTATTATTTTTTCGAATTTTCTTTGATTTTTTTTTTTTTTTATGAATCCACTTCGACTTTCACATCCAACCTACAAAATAACATATACTTTATTAATATCATATAACTTAATAAAATTAAATCATTAATATCAAACTAAACTACTAAATAGTAAAGCAGAAAAATATATAAACTTGGGTTGCCTCCCAAGAAGTGTTCTTTATAGTTTGAATGGGACGATCATTTGATATAATAAAGGATGCATGGCTATCCTTTTCCTCTTGGTCTCCATGGATAGAGATTTACTCCTTCTTTTTTTTCACTAAGCACTCTTTGCTTCCGTCATTCGAGTGGATATGTCCTTTCTTCTTTATAGCTTTGGCAATAGTCAAGGGACCACACCAACCAATTTTATACCAATGTTTCTTTTTCTTCTTCACCTTAGCCTCCACATCAAATTTACTATGGTTGGTACACACCACTTGAATCTTATTCATGTTAACATCAATGTTTGATGGTTTATCCTTGAAGAAATCATTCCACTCGTCCTTCACCTTAGAGGAATTGATTTCCTTCACTTTTGACTCTTGTTCATCCAACCTGTCAAGAAAAAATCCAATGAGTTGACAACATAACTTTCTTTCAAATTTAAAGCATTTTCATATGATTCAAATACATTAAATTCAACAATCTCATTTTCAACTTGCAGTTCCGATCAACTTCCCTTGACTGACATCAATCACGGAATGAGCAGTGGCCAAAAAGGGTCTTCCCAATATTAATTGGAATATCGGTAGAATCTCACATATTAAGCACTAAAAAGTCCACAGAGAAGATCAATTTATCCACTTGTACCAACACATCTTCCAATATGCCAGAAGATCGCCTTTGGGTTTTATCCGCTAATTGAAGAACAAGTTGTGTAGGCTTGGCATTTATGATTCCCAATTTATCATAAATTTTTCTAGGAATAACATTGATGCTTGCCCCTAAATCACACAACGATTGATCTAAAGTATGACTCCCAATGTTGACTGAAATTGAGAAAATCCCAGGGTCTTTAAGCTTTGGTGGCAATCTTCGTTGCACAATAGCACTAAAATTCTCACTTAAGCACACCGTTTCTCTATCATTCCAATTTTTCTTCTTGGTCAAAATTTCCCTCATGAATTTGGAATAATAAGGCATTTTGGTGAGTGCATCAACTAGGGGAATATTCTAATTTTACGTGAAGCTTTTTTAACATTTCAAGGAACTTGGTGAATTGGTTGTCCTTTTCCATCTTCATAGGATCAATCAACCTTTGTGGGTAAGGAATTTTCACGAATGATGTATTTCCAAAGGCTCTTCCCATTTCTCAAGTTTGCTCTTTTTCTTGCTTTGAGACATGACGTCATTCTTTCCATGCTCAATCTTTTCATCATTCTTGGCCTTACTTGGAATGTTATCCACTTGGAGATTGAGCTTTTCCACATGGTCCTATTGGTCATGCTTCCCATCTTCCACAATTAGTGCTTGTTCACTTCTAGAAGTGATGGCATTACATTGCTCCGGTGGATGTTGCTCCCTTGGGTATTAATTTCTTGGATTAGAGACAGTATCACTTGGCATGGCACCTTGCGGTATCTCAGTCAATTGCCTAGCTACTTGTCCCATATGGTTCTCCAAGTTTCTAATTAATGCTTCATGATTTCTCATTGATGCTTCGTCAGTTCTCATTGATGTTTAATCTTTCATGAGTCCTCATGAATTGAGCAAACATATCTTCTATACTCTGGGAACTTTGACCTTAGTTTGGTTGAGGAGTAGGTTAAAGGCTTGGTTTGGATGTTTGATTTGGGTATTGATTTTGATTTTGAGATTGGTTTTGAGGTGGCCGAAATGGTTGGTATGGTTGATTTTGAGGGTTAAGATCAGCGGGTGCTCTAGGTTGTGAGATTTGGGCTTGTTGGTGATTAGGTTGAAAAGAAAAGTTATTTTGCTAATGGTTGGGTTGATTGTTGTTACCACTCCAAGAAAAATTAGGATGATTCCTCCATCTTGGATTGTAGTTGTTGGAATATGGATTATTTTGAGACCATGGATCAAATTGTTGGTTGTTGACAAATTAGACTTGTTCCCTCAAATCCACACTGATTAGTCTCATAATTTCCTCCACATAGTTCACAAATATTATTACCTGAAGAGGATGAGGTCTTGGATTGAATTGCTAGTTGTTGGCAAATTGGACTTGTTAACATGAGACTTGGTAGAATAACTCTTCAAATCCACACTGATTAGTCTCATGATTTCCTCCATATAATTCACAAATATTTCGAGTTGAAGAGAATGAAGCTACCGAATTTACATTCAAATTACCAAGGGTTTTTGTCAAGTTTGCCATCAAGGACGTCAACATTTTGTTTTGAGCTAAGATGGCATCAGTTTGATCAAGATTTAACACTCCCCTCCTATCTTGTTGAATTGGTTGAACAACTGTTGCCTGATAATAATTAGAGGCCATCGTATTTAGCATTCTTTGGGCCTCCTCGGGTGTTTTGTAGGATAAAGATCCTCCTGTGGAAGCATCCACCATTGTTTTAGTTTCAAGATGTAACCCATTGTAGAATGTTTGCACCCCATCCACAGTGGAATGCCATGATGTGGGCAACGTCTCAATAGATCCCTATACCTTTCCCAAGCATCGCCGAGGCCTTCTCTAACATTCAGTTTAAATGATGTGATTTCATTCCTCAACTTTGCAGTTTCATTGGAAGGAGGAAAGAATTTAGTTATAAAACCTTGAGCAAGTTCCTCCCAAGTCGTGAATGTTCCTTCATTGCAGCTTTGTAACCACCATTTGGCTTTATCCCTTAAAGAGAAAGGAAAAGCTATCATTCAAACTAGTGGTAAAACCCCATTATATCTGAAAGTGCTAATAATCTCTTCAAAATTTCTCAAATGGGCATGTGAATCTTCAGTTGGTCCACCTCCAAACATGGCATGAGTTTGAAGCATCTGAAATAGAGATAGCATGATTTCAAAATTATTCACTTGGATAGCGGGTCTGGTAATACTAGAATTAGCCCCATCAAATGTGGGTCTAGTATAATCCCTCAACAATCACTGTCTATTTCCATTCCCGTTCTCATTCATAGTCTTCTCCTCATCTTCATTCCTAGGAATATCATCATTCCTTGGTGCATTTAAATCAGCCATGGCAAATTTTTCTTGGTCCTCTTGTTGTTTCTTTTGTTTTCGTAATTGCCATAACAGTTCTTTCAATTTTCAAATCAAGTGGGAGTAGTTTTTTATCACCAAGGATCATAAACTATAAAACAACACTAGAACACAAGTTAAATGTACCACTGAGGAAAATTTAAATAAACAAGGAATAAAATAATATCACAGAAGGAAAACGAGAAGAAATTAAATAGAAAATAAAAAGAAAAATCTAAATTAGTAATAATACGGAGTGGCTCGATATTGCATAGATATTTGATCCCCGGTAACGGCACCAAAATCTTGATACGTGTCAAACCCTAAATTTATAAATTAACTACATACTAACTCACATCTCCGCAAATGCACGGGTCGGGTAGTAGTATATAGAAAAAAATACATCGCTCCTATGAGAATAAAATTGGATCAATTACCAAATACCTAGTATCGATTACTATTTAGACAATCACAAATTGAAAGGAATTGTTTTTGAATTTTTTTTATAAAAATAAATTAAATAATGAACTAACCCTAAAAAAATTATGGAAATAAATTTGCTATATGAATTAATCGATGAACTAACTAATTTAACTTACAAAATAATTAATTGACGGAAATCCTAACTAAAATTAATTAAAAATCTAACGAAAGCAAATTAAAATAAATAACGAAATTAAACCAAGAAATAATTCTAAATTAATATTAACTAAACTAGGCAAAAAGTAATTAAATAATTAAATGGCAAAATTGAAGTGCAAATAATTAACTAATAATTAATAAAGCGTACTCGAACCCTCCGAAGATTGTCACAGGTTCTCCGGAGAATCCACGAATCCAAAATCATAAATTATATTAAATCCACGAACAAATTCTTCAAATCAAAATTTGAAAATTGCTAAAGAAATTAATGCAAGAAGTATAAAATTGTCCAGAGAGAACCTTAGGCCCTACTCTCAAAAATACCTAAAACCTAATTCTCACCCTATCTAACTTACGAGAGAAAATGGCTATTTGTAGAAATATGGGTCTTTTTATTAATAAACAATTTTTGCAGCCCACAATCCTGCTTTTGTTCACAATCCTTGATGGCCCATGTTTGACTTTAAATTCCATGCCACATTGGACTACTTCCCATCAGCTTGCTGCTTGATGATTCCTTTCTGCAGCAAGGAATTCCTCTGCCAAAATTCGGCCAGGCTCGATTGAGCCTGGCTTCATCTTTTGTATTTTTTTTTCTTCTTTATTCAGGAATGTAAATCTCCACTTTTAGACTTCCAAAATTATCCTTTCCTGCATAACACAAACAAACGAATATTACTAACATAATTTTAACACAAATTTAACACTAAAATTGCTAAAACACATTAAAACACACAAAACCTAATTTTAATCTAAAAACCCTAAATAACTCACAAAACACTTAAAATTAGGGTTACAAAACATCAAATTATGTTTCATAGTAAATAAATTATCCCCAAATTTTTAGAGTTGTCAGTATGCTCGATTGAAGCCCATCGACTTCTATGAACTATTTTGACTTTGATTAATTAGATACTTGCATAGCAAGGTAGCAGACTAATAGAACTGGTAAACTAAGCTAATAGTAGGCATTCTAAAAGAAAAACTGAAACCCTTCTCCAAGGGAGACTGGGTGCTTTAAATAAGAAGATTTTAAAAAAAATGAGTATGTAAAAGTCTCTAGTGTTTTGTCTACTCGACCGAGATTGCGTATCGAAGACTTCCAGCTAGACTCCATAACGTAGTAGGAGCCCTGAAATCAAATGCTCTATTCCGATCCACAACTTAACTATAAAGGGTGTCAATTAAGAGTAAAGATCTACCTTCGGAGCGCGCCCCGTCCCCAATTGCCTGGTGCCACGGTTCGATCAATTCAATAGAGTCGGGGAGCCATAATTAAGAATAGTTAAGAGGAGTTAATCGTATGGATATGAAAAATACGAGATTTTCAATCCTAGCAGGAAAGGGATACTCAATTTAAATTCAGTAAATAGAATTCCATACTCGATCTCATGATACATATAGAATTCTGTGGAAAGCCGTATTCGATTAAAGTCGTATGTACATGCATGGCATTATAGCAGTAGAGCGCCGGAAAAGCAAGACAGATGAAAGAGTAAGGCCAGTAGCAAGTGGTAGGGAAAGATTAAGGCAAGGAAGCCTCTTCACTCTGAGACGTAGATGCGAGAGTTGAAGTGAGAGTAGCGGGAAAGAGGGCCCGGAGTTGCACACGCATCAAAGATGAAGTCTAGATTGAGTAGATTGGGGAAGGCCAATGACTTGGCTTAAGTAAGAGGTTGGGTTTGGACAAGTGAAGACCCATACAGAAAGAAAGGAAGTTCTCGTGAAAGTTGGCAGTACAAAGTAAACCTCTTTCGTAGAAGCAAGTAGTAACCTAACCCTTAAGAATTTGTTCAAGGGAGGCCCTCTTATCTATCAATGGAAAGATCTCCATGTGTGGCTTGATAAGGAATCCCAGAAAAGATCGATTGAGACTCCCTCCTAAAGGTTGAAAGGGAGAAATAAAAGTTGAATGGGGTTGGTTAAGTCTTGTGATAAAATTGATATGTTCAAATAGAAGATCGATAAATTAGTCCCTAGTGATATTGAATGTTGAGAAATTGACAAAAGAAGAATCTATTGTAGCCAAATACAACCAAAACACCATAAAAAATATAGGAAGGTGCGAAGCCTATTTGAAACTCCCTTTCAACTCCTTAGCTTTGCTTTATGCCATTCGAAAAGTCATTGTTGAAAGTTGAAAGCTAAAGATTGATGTCAACTTATACAGGGGAGATGAAAAAAAGAATTCCTTTCTTTCTACTAGTTCTTACATAAGCAATTTGCAGGAAGTAAACGAAGTTTTTCCTTTCCTCTCCTCTCCTTATAGTCGAGCTCAATTCCATCGATCTTGAAGTTACGTCTTTCATTACTGGGATTGAAGTCAAGTACTTAAGAGTTGCTCTTTGCCCAAAGCCTTCCTTCTGACTCAGAAATACCAACTATAAATAGCTTTAGCATCTCTTGATAAGAAAAGGTCTTTAATAGAGGTAAGGGGAAGTTTTTGAACCCTAGTAGCAGAATGTAGAATCAATTTACCCGGCTGACTTCCGTGCCAACACGAGTAGTTTAACTCATCACTACCTCGTAAGGGCATTGAGAATTGTTTTTGCTTTTCTTGCTATAAACTTTTTTAAAAGGATTCAAATAGCCTTTGCATAGTTTACGAATTCTTCTTACTAGGGACCTAACATAAGAATGGTTTTTCTCAAAGTCAGACCACGCCATAAGACGAAAGAGGGAGAAAGGATGAATCAATCAGGTTAGCGCTTATGCTGCTTCACACAACTCTTTTCAATTTATTGAATAAAGAGAAAGCAATTGAATCAGTCATCATCCTTCCTTTCCCTACTTAGTTCCTTAGCTTCGTTGTTTTAAGTTGCTTTTCTTTCAAGCCTTTCTAATCTATCAGTCCATTTTTCTAGCAGATGACAATGAAGTCTAAAAAAGCAAAAGGCTAGGCCCAATAGGGAGAGCAAAGGGAAAAATAATCACCTTTAGGCTAAAGAGATAAAAACTTGTTTAGTGACCAATGTGACAAAGGGGCAGTAGGGAAGGTAGCTCATGATTCTCATCTCGGTTTTCTCGAAAGGTAGTTTAGTGGGCTTTCTCAAAGTCAACTTTCTCCCTTCTTGCTTTAGTTTTCAATAAGGGGCCGCGTTCCTTCAATTTTCTTCGCCCTATCTATTCATCTCTTTTTTCAAATGGATATTTAGGGATCTCTCTTGTTCATAGATCTTGAAACCAACCCCCATATTTTCTTCCTATTTGTCCCACACAGCAAGATACGATAGGGCTCAGCCAAAAAAGTAAGCACCTAGTCACAAGCCTTAGTTTTTGAGTTTAGTAAAGTCAAGCTTTAGCTCCATAAAGACTAAAGAAATGGATAAAAAAAAGGAAGGGACATCTTCAACGGGCTATGCCACCCAAACCAACTAAGGGAAGTCGCATCCTTCCCACCGCAAGCACCTATAATGTCATGATCACATAAAGGAAATCCGATTTTGGCAAGACTTGATCTGAATCGTAGTTTAGATTCAAGTGAATGGTTCAGTGAGGGCGACCGCGAAAGTCACCAACTGGGTCAGTCTTTTTCTTCAGTTTGTCCCAGATTTCAAATCCAAAAAAAATGCATAGGGCTAAGTCCTTCCATGTGGGTTTCTATCCCTTTTCGCTAGCCAATCAAGTTTCAATAGAAGTTGGAGTTGCTTTACTTTCTTTTGCAATGATTTCATTTTGGGATTCCACGCTTTGAAAAGTCCTTAATGACCCCTCTCTGATTCGTCATGAACCATTTATGGGATTAAGATGTGAAGCTCTCACTGAATTAAGTCAACCTCCTCTTGATTAGGAGCGGGATAGGCAACTTCATCCGATTGATATGGATAGGGGACCACTCATAGGTGTTGATTCGATGGACTACTTTCGTCCCCCTAGAAAGCGACTTCATTAGGAGGAGGGCTAGCTTACGGTTGATTGACTGACGTGCCAATTTCTGTTGACCCCCTTCCATTGATTTAGACCTCGGCAAGCCACACCTAATCGCACTTGGATAGAAATATGCCATATTATCTTGGAGGTCTCTCTTTACAGCTCCCCTATTTATTATTAAATCTTTTCAGTCAGCAGGTCAAATAACTTCTTAGAAAAAATTCTTGCAAGTAGGTGTATTTTGCGAACTACACGAGCTCTTTTGATAGAAAAGCGAAGACGTCCTTTGTCCTCCACTAGCCGGTTGCCTTGTTCTTTCAAATCCAATTTTTGCCTATGGTAATGTAATCGGGATTTCATCTCCTAAATTCTTTTTTCTATGAAAGCAAGAGATGGACAGTGTTGTTCTAAATTCTGCCTTATTTCATGAGATCTATAAGCACTTCTACAACTTTCTCTCTCTCTCCATTTCCTTAGTGCTTTTTTTTTTACTTTTTTTACAGGGCAGTGAAGGATACAAAGTTCTCATTCGATTCCTATTCGCTTGCTTCATATGTACCACTGAAAACAGTGACAAAGGAAAAGAACTGGAATTGGATCTAAAATTGCCATTGATGCATAAAAAGAACCCTTTATCTAGATAAGGCTCACTGGAAGGCCTACGGCCGAACGACGGCAACTTTCCAATAAGATACGTAATATAATTGCTATCTTTATCCTGCATTGTGGAAGACTTATCTCACTTTATTCCTACCTTACACGCTTATAACAAGGGATAGGAGAGAACTGGCTAGGCTAACACTCAGGAAGTTCTTGTTTATTGATGCCCTTCTTTTAATTAATTTCTAATCGAAGGAGTGCGAGTAGGCCTAACTTCCCTACATGGAACGGGGTCTCCTTGTGCTTCAGATAGGGACAAAGCTTGAAACTCCCCAGTGAATGAGGAAAAGACGGAATGAACAGTTGGTCGGGCAACAATTCCGGTTGAAACTGATCCATCCTATGCCTTATCAGTCTCTGGTATGCATTGAGCTTTTTTCTTCCCAGATGTTTGAGTTCTCTTGATTGCAGGTAGTAGGAATTTTGTCACATCCCTACAGCCAGAGTTAGTTGTTGGAGGCTAAGCATCTTGATGCTACGGTCTTCTTTCCGGGAATGAATATGCTACTTTCTCTCGTTCGTGCTCCTCACTTCAGAAGCACTTCACTAACTTAAGGAATATTAAGTAAATTGACTCCATCTTCATCAATAGCCAACGGTAGACATAATCTACGTGATTAAAGTCTTTCATGCATCACTGAGGTGATGCTCTTCGCAAGATCCTTTTTAAAAGTTACTAGAACTATTTCCTTAGATAAGGGTTTCGTTCTGTTGTTTTTCAAGGTGTAAAAAGTCTTATCTAGCTAGATCCAAAGATATCGATCCCCAACTTAGTAATCCGCAGACACTTCATATGAAGCCGAATCCTGTCTTGCTTCAGACTTTTTTAGTAATTGGTCCATATCGAATTCACCTACTACAACGAATAGAACAATAAGACGATAGGGGATGGACTCCCTCACAAGAGGGTGTTGTTGTGGTAGTGAGAGGACTCTTAGTACCTGCATACCAAAAAGGGGGGCGCTGGTTAGAGACAATCATTTGATTTCTTTCTTGCTTGCTTGACAGATCCCTTAGCAACAAGAAAGGAATCTATCTATCTACCTAGCTTTAGTAGATTTCCTCCAACGCAATCCATAGAAATTCCACGAATCCCTTGGTGGACAAGTCCGAACAGGTTGTAATTGGATAGTAGTATCTGAAAACATATCTTGAGGGCGCCTTAAAGCGCTCATGCTATCATTATGAACATACAACCAAAACTGTGAAAGCCTAGAAATATACATGCCCAATTGAGATGTGATATGATTGCATCACTATGTCTAAGGATACGATCGAATAGATCATTGTATTGAGTAGTTGGATCATAGTCTCTTACCATAAAAATGGCTGCATGCGCAGCAGCACCAACTATGAGAAATTCACCAATCTACAAGTGATGTGTGAACAACGACAATTATGTACCATATTCAATAGATAGATATGGATGATGGGGCATGGAATACATATGGTGAGCTACAACAATGGTTAAAGAACCTAACATATCTAGGTTAAGGGATAATTGAGCATGCCAATCGACGTTGTTAGGATCTCATATAGTCCTTTATGGCCCTGGCCTATAAATGGACCTTTGTGGGCGATAAAGATACATGTATTTGATGTCTTGCCCAAGAGAGAGACCCAAGTCCTAGTAGCCCCACTAAATGGTGATTCAACATAGATTCTACGTCTTAACCAAGCCAATTTTGGAGCTGCTTAACGATAATGAAACCAACCAGCAAAAAGCATTAACGCTGCAAAGATCAATGCACCAATAGCAATACAATAGAGTTGTAATTCACTAGTTATTCCAGATGCTCTCCAAATATGCAATTTCTGTCTAGAGCTCGTCTCTGCGTATCACGTCGGCAATTTAAATTTCTAGTTAGATGAACAGCTGCATGATCTGTTCTCTTATTATAGATACGACTCGCCATGGGTAAACAGAAGGCCTAAGAGAGATGGGGAACGTTTCCCCTCTTTTCTTTTATCAATCTAGTCTGCACGAGCTTCAAATAAATACCACAATGAGAGACCTGATGGCATTTCTTCCCTGGCTTGGAAGGGAATCAAGAAAGATCTCAATTGGCTGTCGACTCGAAACAGCTTAGATTTGCTCATTTAGGAATCATTTTCAAAAAGACAAAAATTATCATATAATAATGGTGAGATCATTAGTGAAAGAATGACCAACGACGATCCTATCCTAAAGGAGTAGGAGCTCAAAAAGGTCAAATCTTTGATGATTCCATCATCTATGATTGAGTTGCAAAAACTTCTGGATAGGTATCCTATATCTGAACTGAATTCTTTTTGGTTAAATAATCTCTTTCTAGTTGCTTTGGAACAATTTGGAGATTCTCTAGAAGAAATATAGGATTTTGCTTCTCGCGGCAACATCCTTGGTCCCGCATATGGGGTCAAATCAATACGTTCTAAGAAGAAATATTTGAATATCAATCTCATCGATATCGTCGATCTCTGACAGAAAGGGGAGGGGCAAGAAGAAACTGTTTTAGGTGTAGCTCTACTAAAGTAGTCGGCCTAGTATGACCTTCGGTTCCCGTAACTAAGGTTTTCTTTTTCATTCCTTATGTACTTTTTCTTACTTCATCCATACTTTTTTACTTCTTTTGATGTGTGGGGCAAACGGTGCCCTCTACTTCTACTTCTACTTCTAAATAAAGGTGAACAATCGACATTGCAAGCAAATTGAGAGCCCTCTCATATTTTGAGCTGTTGCAAGCCGAAAAGCGTACCGGCACTTTGAGTCGCAAAAGTGTTTGGAATAGATTCCATTTTCAGAGAGTTCAAAAGCACTATATCGTTGAAAATTTCTATACATCTGCCCTTCTCAACTCGTTTCTTTAAACAAAAACTCCGTTTTTTCCTCACTTTGATTGGTAAATATTTCACAGAACATGGAGTGTTAATCAAACCCGTGTTTGAATTGAAATTGCAATACTGATGCAAGTTCTTCCCTTCTAAATCAGATAGATAATTGTCACTGAGACCACTCTTAGGATGGAATTCCACACAATTATTAAAGAGATGCACCTATCCTGGAAATTGATAATAAATTATCGTCTCATCCTCATTCTGCTGGTTGTAAGGCAGGTAATTATTTCTTCCAATATGCTGGGTAAGAAGCCCGAGTAAGGCCTAACCCCGTTTTGTTTCTATACGTAATTAAAGATTTCATTTTTTCGGTCATAGGTTAGTCTAAAGAATGAGAGTCGGCTTCCTTAAGGGAGTTCTTCCTCAGTAGCTCAGTGGTAGAGCGGTAGACTGTTAACTGACTGGTCGTAGGTTCAAATCCTACTTGGGGAGTTTTTAGTTATTGCTTTTTTGACCCTAGCGACCCCTGTCCTTCTCCTTAGCTTCTAAACTAGCAGAATCGTGGGACACCAAAAGTAGGATATTTGTTGTTTGTTGGTTTTTATTCCTCACTCTCGTATAGGTGAACTTGGTTCATTAAATTCTTAAGGATAAGAAGGATCCGCCGAAAAGATTGGAGTAGTATCTTCATTAGCCGAAAGGAGTTAGTCTCCACTAGCGTCATTCAAAGAACGATACATGACAAGAAAAGGGTTACCATTTAGATAGGATAGATGAATGTGGCCCAATGGCTAAAGCTCTACCAGAGTAAGTCATTTCAAACGTAAAGAATCCGGTATCTCATGGTTGTATAGATCGAGTGATAACGAGATGGCAGAAGGAAGCACATCGACACTTAGTCTCCTGTCAGACCAGGTGAAGGGGACTTTCTTTATTATTGCACTAGTTCCTGATGCAGTGACTGTAAATATATCCCGATTCGCTGAGAGTGAAACAGTCGAGTGACTGCATTAGCAGGAGGGCTAGCTTCTGATTGATTAACCGATGTGCCCATTGACCCCCCTCCGTTGATTTAGACCATGACTCCCAGAGCACATGAATGCCGAACGAATCCTCCATCCACGAGGATGAGCTTGATCTATCAGAAGGGGCCAGAAAAGGAAGTGGCTGTCCTCTTCCCGAATCAACACTACAAACTAGAATAAAAGATAAAAGATTACCCAAAAAAAGACCAATTTTGGTCTTTTTAGGCAATCTTGCTGGTATTTTGCAATCATGTATTTGAAATTCATCATATTGCACTGATATCAATCTTCTTTTAAACGAAATTGACAGCTATGGTCTTTTTTATTGCATTGCCAAATTGTAATCCTTTTTTGTATGAAAAAATAGAGTAGATATTCAAAAATGTCTCATATCTAAAATGTCCAAAGTTAATTTTTCTAAATTATTTTTCAGATTTATTGGGTACATTTGTATGGTTTCTTTAGTGGAGAATATTTTGACAAGAGGTGAATGAGTTTTGTTCAACATGTTGACGATGTATGCGTAGTTCAGACTTCCGTTCCCCAAATCCTACTGCCGAACATGAACTACCGAACTGTTGACAGTAAGGACTTCAATGAATTTAGCAAGTATCGTTTGAAATGTGAGTAAGTTGTTTGGCCCTCTAAACTCATCAAATTTGACATAAAAATACAAATATGTTAATATGTAACTGAAGTCAAAGTAATTGAACCGCAATATCTAATTACTATAGGATGGAATTCTATTTATAATTAAAAAAGGAAAAGCAATTAATAAGCATGCATTATTTGCAATTCAAATGGTTATTTCGAAATACTATTTTGTTTCTAAACAATTTTTTGTTATTCAAAAAATCAACTTTATTTTCAAAATTTAATAAAGTCAAAATTTAAACATTATTTATTAAATAATACCTCATCATTTTCAATTCAAACGGACCAGTACTATTATGATTTATTTATTAAATTGGTATTGACCATTTCTAGGTACTACTATGTGACAGGCTGGAAATATGAAAAATTCTCACATTGATCTAATTTATGATACAGTGTCATGGAACTCTTGGTCCATAAGGTTTCACATCACTCCACATTACTCCCCTTCACTCAAGTTGGGTGATGTGGAAGTTTATGAATCAAAGAATCTATGATACTATACTATGGATCCGATTCATACAAAAATTTCTCCTTGAAATACTATGTAATATTTACTTGAAAAAGAAATTCACCTGAAAAAAAAAAAGTCAGTAAAGGAAATCAAAGAACATCATCAGATGTGACATTTTATATAGAAATTCTTGTATAGACAGGATTCATGATATAGTGTCATAAATCTCTTACTCCAAAACATTTCACACCAACAAACATTTTGTTGATATAGAATATTTTGCACCAAAAAGTTCACGGTATAATCTATGCAAGAATTTTTTCCATTTTGTAATATGACATCTGATTGACGTCCGCTAGATATGCCTGTACATCGGACACTTGTAAGGCCAAGAGGAAGAGCTAACATTTTTTTCTTTTTTTCACGTCTCTCTTCCAATGAAGCCAAGATAACAGATTTTTTTTTTTTTTTTGTCAAATTTGTTTAATGTTTTATCACTTCAACAGCATCAATATATATTAAGTATATTAGAGTACTCTTAAAGAACACCAAATAAGAAAGAAAGACAAATTGTAAGATTGAATGTTGTCCTAACGATAATATATCAAATTATTGAATGCTCTTAGCATTTATAACTTGCTACCTCAAGATAGGTTGTAGTATGGATTAACATTACGAGTCTAAAAAACACAAATACTTTCTTTCTTGACACAATCGAAATTTAAATTACTGTATACGCATAGCCAAACTCAAGAAGTCAATCATCTCTGTTCGCACCTAATATAATACATTACATGTCTAACAGTGGATCCACTGTCAATGGAGAAGTTTTAAATGAAATTAGGCCCACTACTTCGGTAGTCTAGACCGGAAAAAAAATTTCAAGCTTAACAGTTAGGTTTTAAATCTGCCAGTTAAATTTAGGTTTAACTGTAATGTGCATCCTTAAACTTATTACTGTTTTACATTTTGTCACCTAAACTAATCAATTTTAGCATTTTAACTTCTTATACTATCAATTTATGTACTTTTCTCAAATCAATTAAAAATTAGTAAATTTTGATATTTTTCTAATGAAAAGACTTCAATACATGAATAAGAGTAAGAAACAGAGATAATAAAATGATAAAATTAATTGTTTAGAGAAAAAAAAGTGCAAAGAAAAATATTGATAGTTCAGGGTGTACCGTATCTTAATTGTTAAGCATTGCATCGACCGCCAAGATGTTTTATAAGTACCGAGGATGCTTCCAAAAATGAGAGTCTTCACCTTGTCCTTTTCACCCAAAATTTTGTCACTTCTTCCACTGCATAATCCCACAAATTGACCATTTCATCAACATATTTAATTTCACCATATATTAGTAATTTCTCTATACCCAAAATAATCAATCAAGAAAGAAGAAAATGGATGAAAATCATGGTGGGATACCATCAGTTTTCTCATTCTTGCCTGAAGGTTGCATATCAAACATCATATCATTCACATCTCCTAAAGAAGCATGCAAGGCATCAGTTATTTCAGTGGGATTGAAGTCTGCTTCAGAGTCTGATACTGTTTGGGAAAAGTTTCTTCCTTCAGATTACAAAGAGATCCTGTCAAAGTCTGTCAGCTCTCCATTGAACTGTGCAACCAAGAAGGAATTGTACTTTCATCTTTGTCACTCCCCAATCCTTATTAATGATGCCACGTTGGTAATCTCCCTCTCTACTCTTTTCTCCTCTTTTTCATTTGATTCTGCTTTTTGTTTCTTTCTTTTCCATTTTTTTTAGTCAAAATTACTGGTTCCGGAACAAGGTGAAGGTTCTGTTGCTTACTTTGTACCAATCCCCCCTCCTCTTCTAAAAAGTTCTAAAGAAATAACCAAAACCAACTGAATTGTGAAAGATCAAAATTCAAAACTTTGCATTATATATAAGCCTTGAATCATTGTAGAATGTACAATCCCTGAATATGCAGTACCCTGTAATACATGGTATTGATACAGATATGCAAAAACTTTCTGTATAGAATAGGTTAGAATATTAGAGGGATGACGAAGGCTGTACAAAAAAGTCATTTTGGATAGTTTGAAAGATATGGATAGAAATTAGATTTAGTGGTACAGTTCATTATATTTCATTGTACAACTTTCAGTTACTCGCCTGTAACGTGGTTGCAAATTGAATTTCGATACTGTTAAAGGTTGATCTTAAATACTTATGAAGCTTTTTAATGTGGACATATTGGAAAACTTGGATGGTTAATCATGTTAGACCTCAGATGAAGAATGCAGGATGCGCCTTAGTATATACGAATCTCAATTATCGTTGTAATTTGGTTTAATTCTCCAAATAATTTCATCCGACAAGAAACTTTCAATTTTGTTATAATCTTTAGTTTCCCTTCTCTCTATGTTTTTTTTTTGATAATGCATTTATTATATACAATTGCCTTATCTATATGAAGAACAGCTCAAAATCTACTACATCCACACTGACTTCAAGAATTTTTGTTAACATAAAAAATATGATTGGCTGTTGTTGGACAGAGCTTCTGGCTAAGTAAATCAAGTGGGAAAAAATGTTATATGATATGTGCAAGGGAGCTTTCTATAGCCTGGAAAGATGCTCCTAGGTACTGGAGTTGGACATCCGTACCTGAATCAAGGTAACCATATCAAGCTAAAATGCTTCTGCCCCAAATTAAAATGCTGCACACTTTTCAAGTTATCATTGATACATTTGTACGAAATCTCAGCGTTCTGTTTCTTTTGCTAATTGATAAATCTCAAACTGATTCGATGTATACAGGTTTTCTGAGGTGGCTGAGCTGCTGGAAGTTTGTTGGCTTGATATACGTGGTAAGATGCAGACTAAAATGCTATCCCTGAACACCATTTATTCTGTTTACCTAGTGTGCAAAACTACAGAGAATTCCTATGGACTTGAAACTGTCGTCAAGGCCTCGGTTGGCTTTACTGGTGATAGGGCTAGTACTAGCACCAGTAGCCGTAGTACTAGTACTAGTACTAGTGATCTTGTTGAGCAGGAGGGCGATTCTATCTACTTGAAAATACCTACATATGTCCATGATCTAAGACACGGATGGCGGAGGCCAATGTTGAGGCCTCGGAGAGTTCTGCGGCCCCGGCCTGAGCATCAAATCGATGGCCGGGTTCCACGTCAGAGAAATGATGTGTTGGATGGAGATTTTTCTGGGTGAATTTTTCAATAATGAAGGTGATGGAGAAATTGAGATGCAAGTTTCAGAAACCAAAATTCTCAACTGGAAAAGCGGCCTCATTGTTGAGGGAATTGAGCTTCGGCCTAAGGAAGATTCCTGATATTCAATGTTAGTAGTAAAACTTGGTTATTGAATGATGTTACGTAAAATATTTATGAAATTGACAATGTCAATAAGTACTATTAGATTGAAATTAAACATCTATGGATTTTCCAGTTCGGTTGTATTTATACTTTATTGAGAAATAATTGAATTGAAATTTTCTACAATAACTAATTGATCATTAAGTATTTTAATAATCAACTTGCAGAAGTAAACAAAAGTCCAGAACTGTATCAGACTGCCTCCGAGGTTTGTTGGAATCTGACACCAAGTCAACAATAGGAAAGAAGGGAAGTAGTCTGGGACTCGAACTTTCTTGTAAACTCTTCCAATTTCACTTAGGGCAAATATTGACTTGGTGTTCATTAGATAGATTCGATTTTTAATCATACTTATAAATCTTATGGTATGAATTAAATTTTAAAAAATCTATGACATCAGTTGATATAAGTAATATTTTTTAAAATTTAATCACGAACACAGAATTTACAGGTGAAATCAAAAATCGAATCTATCTAAATATTTTTCTTCACCTAGTAATTCTCCTCTTCTCTTAGGTGGAGGCAAAAATAACCTCTAGTCAGCATTGCAAGCTTGACATTGATGTAGTGTCTCTTGAAAGCGATATCGGTCACGGTGGTAACCATCCTATATCAAACGCGATATTAATAGAATGGTATCGAACCATAAATTGGGTTGAAATTATAAAAAATAAAATAAAATGAAAGGATAAAAATCACAAATAATGCTTGTAGTTAGTTTTATAGAAAGATATGCTATATAGTAAGTACAATTTTAATTCATATTCTAAAATTTATACATTGCTTTATCAGATTAGGAAGGACCTCACATACCTCTTGAATTATAGTTACCAAGATTCGTAGTACTCTCCGGTACGTGATATGGATACAGGTACTGATACATATTAAACCCTAACTTCAAAATTAACTACATATTAACACACGTTTCTGCAAGTGCACGGATGGTGTAGCAGTATATAGGTAATAAGGATCATTTCCAAAAAGATCAAATTGGATCAATTACCGAATATTTAGTATCAATCACTATTTAGACAATTATAAATTGAAAAGAATTATTTTAGATTTTTATAAAAATAAATTAAATAACGAACTAAACTAATTTGACTAAGAATTAATTGGAAATTATTGAAACCCTAACTAAAATTGATTAAAAATTTAACGAAGGCAAATTAAAATAAAGAACAAAATTAAGCAACAAATTAACACTAAATTAAAATTAACTAAACCAGGTAAAAAGAAATTAAATAATTAAATGAAAAAATTGAAGTAAAAATAATTAACTAATAAATACTAAAGTATACTCGAACCCCCGAAGATTGTCACAGATTTTTCGAAAAGTCCACGATCCCAAAATCACATTTGTAATAAATCGACAAATAAATTCTTGAAATTAAAATTTGAAAATTGTTAAAGAAATTTAATGCGAAAAAGCATAAAATTATCAAGGGAGAACCCTAGCAACTACTCTAAAAAATACCTAAAAACCTAACTAACTTATGAGGTAGAAAAGGTAATTTACAGAATTATGTAGGTTTCCTTTTAATAATCAACTTACGCCCCCCACATTTAACTCTTTCTTTCATTGCACGTTGAATTCCACGCCAATTGCTTTGCTGCCTTGGAATCCTTTTTCACGTTGGAACCTTTCTTGTCCTTGAACCTTTGCTACAGCAAGTAAAATCCATGCTGCAGCAAGGATCTTCACTTGCCAAAAGCATTTGGCCAACCTCACTTCGAGTCTGGTTTCATCTTTTTATTTTTTCTTTTTTTTTTCTTTTTTTATTTAAAAATGCAAATCTTCACTTTTAAACTTTTAAAAATATCCTTTCCTGCACAAACACAAAAATTAGACACACGACTATTACTAATATAATTTTACACAAAATTAATATTTAAAATTATCAAAACACATTAAAACACACAAAATCTAATTTTAATCTAATGACTCTAAATCACACACAAAACGCCTAAAATTAGGGATATAAAACATCAAATTAGAATTCATAATAAATAAATTACCTCCAAATTTTTAGAGTTATCAGGTACGCGGCATGTCATCTCACAAAAATATGATATATCAGGGATAGATTTAGTCAGTATGTTATTTCGATACATGGTATACTAAATTAATTTAGTTAGTACGTTCCAATATAAATTTTTATAGAAACTTAAATTTAAATAGCCAGAGAAATCATTGCACATTTTATGTCAACATCAAAAGTTGGAATTAATTCAAAAAATATTATATCTCCTTAAAAATTACAAAGCACAAAAAACAAAAATTGAAGAAACAAAGCAATGAAAAACACACTCATAATAGTTTAAAGAAATTCTATTTCTTATATTTTCTTTATTCATTTTGTCTCTTATTGCATCTTTTTGTTGTCTGATATAATTTGACTTATTATGATTTCGTTTATCTTACATTATACAATATGATAACATGGCAATAATTGATTTTTTAAAGAGAAGACTGCAATAAATATTAGCACGTCAATTATAACTAGTACTAATATATGTGAGAGATACGTACATATTTTTTGTGTATAAATTATGGAGATTTGATAAAATATTTCACTTCTTAATTGATCAAATGTAAAAATAGTACGTCAGATTTATCGATCCGAAACATGTACCATCACATTCTAAATCACAAAAATACCACAAATCAGAATACATAAATTGATACGTAATTCGTGAGATTACCTAGTGAATCTAATAAATATCAACCAATCTTTAAACCATTAACTAAATAGTAACTGTAAGATGCAAAAAAATTATCAGAACTGAAAGTTGAATTTAAATATACAATTAAATATAAACTTTACATATATGTTAACATTGAGAATTGAAAGTAGAGCTATTTACTGGGTAGCCAAGCTAACAGTTAATGATGCTAAATGCGTGAAGCTTAGTCGTTAAGCTCCTAGGACTTTTCTTTTAGAAAGCTGGTTGGAAGCTTCCAAATATGGTCTCATTCTCCTAAAGTCCCAAATTTCCACAACCTTTTTAAGGTAGGGAAGTCGAACCTGGCATCGTTGACCATGTCTTTACTCGCACGATTGAGATGGGTGGACCCCATTTTTTAGGACTTTAGGACCTATATTTTGCCAATTCTTCCAGTATATCAAACCCAAATTTGACAATTTCATCACAAAAGTTTAATTTCACTACACACATTGATCAAGATATTCAATCAAGAAAGAAGAAAATGGATGAAAACAATAATGGGATATCGTCTCCTTTTTCCATCTTGCCTGAAGATTGCATATCAAATATCATTTATTTGATGAAATCTCCTAAAGACGCAGGCAGAGCATCAGTCATTTCATTTGGATTCAAGTCTGCTTCAGAGTTTGATAATATCGATTTGGGCACAATTTCTTCCGTCAGATTATAGGGAGATCTTGTCAAAGTCTGTTAGTCCTCCCTTGAATTACTCCACCAAAAAAGAATTGTTCTCTCATCTTTGCCGCTCCCCGATCCTCCTTAATGATGGCTCACTGGTAATCTCTCAGCTCTTTCCCCCGATCGATCTTTTTGTAGAAGACCGCGTTCCTCGTTTTAGAAAGACGGTTCGTTGGTAAATGGTACTAATACCGAAGGTTGTTCAGCGAATCTGATAACTATGTTGTATAATTCTCATTTCTCTCCTCCCACTTTGTCCTTACTACAATATAAAGTGTAGAAAATATCAGAACTTTTGAGAAATTGTGTAGCTTTTTAATTTGGACATATTGAGAAGTCGGGATGAAATCTGGATTAATCTGTCGTTTGTGCACGTCGTCATCTGTAAATAATTAATTTAAAGTTGTAATTTTTAGCTTGTATAAAGATTTTCCAGCTTCCCTTCCGAAGTACTGGATTTGGGCTGTTTTTGTATTCCTCACTTAAATATACAAGATTTGTCTGTTTTTATACAGAGCTTCTGGCTGAGTAAATCAAGTGGGAAAAAATGTTATATGCTGTGTGCAAGGAAGCTTTCAATTATATGGGCAGATGTTCCTAGGTACTGGATTTGGACATCAATACGTGAATCAAGGTATCTCTCTTCGCATCCCTGTATGTGTGTGTGCAACGTGTTGCCTAGATTCCTTAACAAATTTCCTCATTTCTGAATTTGAACGAACCTCTTGGTGTTCAATTTGATTAATCTTGAAATGATTTGATGTCTTCAGGTTCTCTGACGTAGTCGAGCTGATAGACGTTTGTTGGCTTAAAATACGAGGCCAAATGCAGACACAAATGCTGTCCCAGAAGACTTGTTATGCTGTTTACGTTGTGTTCAGAACAAGAGAGAGGTGGTATGGACTTGAAACTGTTGCAAAGGCCTCGATCGGATTTGTTGGAGGTAGCGGCGGAACTAGTTTTGTTTTTGAGCAGGAGAATAACTCTGTTTACTTGAATCCACCCACAGATAGTCATAATCATCAATCTGTAGAGCAGCAAATTGATGGCCGTGTTCCGCATCAAAGAAATGATGGATGGCTGGAGATTTTTCTTGGAGAGTTTTACAATGATGAAGGTGATGGTGATATAGAGTTTCACCTTTGGGAAACTGAAGTTCTGAACTGGAAAAGAGGCCTCATCATAGAGGGAATTGAGCTTCGGCCTATGGATGATGTGTGATATTCGAAACTAATTTCATTTCTGATGAATTGTATTTGCATAGGAAAATGTTTGTCGAATTGAGAATTACATCATTATTCTATTGAAGTTAATAGATAGGGGTATTCTTTTAAGAAAAATCTGGAATCTCTCTAACGAGTTATTTCAATTTTCTGCTTCTTTATGATTATGGGGTTGAGTAGGTTACTTAAAATTTTAAATAGACATATTTTTAATGAGTTTTCTAACCATTTTGTTACAACAGACTGGATTAGAGGTGGAAATTTTTGTATGGATCAGATTCATGACATAGTACTATAGATCTCTTGATCTACAAATTTTTACATCACTCTCTTAGAGTGTGTAAAATGATGTGGAAACTTGTGGACCAAGGGGTCCATGGCATCCACACAAGAATTTCCCGGACTAGAGGAAGGGAGAATTGAAGGTTTTAGGTCTTCTGTTACATTTGTTGGCCCTAAAAGCAACCTAAGAGGGGGGTGAATTAGGTTACTTCTAAGAAGAAACTTTTTATGTACTTAATAGAAATTTAAACTTTATGCCCCAAATGAAAACCTAAATACAAATGAATACAATAGATATTCAACAATTTAACCTTAAAGAACAAATAAGAATATTGAGATTAAGAGAATCAAACCAAACTCCCTAGCTTCTCAAGCTTGGAGCTTGCAACTACAAAGAGCTTCTTACAAGGCAACTACCAAATTCATAACTTGAAGTTCAGCTACTAAAAGTCTCTTCAAAGTAGGTGTAATAAGACAATAACCTCTTGTACACAAATGAGGATCACTCTTGCTCACACTAATTTCCTTTAGTTGAGCCAAGAGTTTTACTCTCACAACCTCCCTTTGTTACAATTGTTATCTCTCCACTCTTACACTTGAAGAACTTTTACACTTCTAAACTCTTTTCACACTACCTACACTATTACAACACTTGTACCCACTATTTCTCCCAAATAGCTCAAGAATTGTTTGTAATCAATGTAGAAGTCTCTCTTTAATTAATTCAGACTTAGGGGTATTTATAGTTGCCAAATATATGCTTCCAACAACCTTCCAATGGCTATTTTCTGTTTACTGGAAAACTAACCGTTGGACCTTTCGGACGGCCGATGCAGCAAGAGTGTGTCCGAACACACTAGCCGTTGGACCGTTCGGACGGCCGCTGCTAAACCCTGCGTCCGTTCTCTGAGGGTATTCGTTCGGACGTCCGAGAATGCGTCCGAACATGCTTCCGATCGAATCAAAGTTTCCAGAAAATCTACACATGTATGATCGGACGCTGTTCTTCGTCCGAAACTTGCTTCAAATTCTTTGTGTCGGACGATTACCATCGTCCGAAGCTCTGTCATTCGGACAGTCATCTGCGTCCGTGAAGTCTTGTGGTTGTTTTGTTCGGACGATCATTTGCGTCCGAACCTACCTCAGACCTGCACTTTCTGCACACTTTGTTATCAAACCATTAGTATGATTTGGTCATCATCAAAACATGATTAACATAAGTGGGGTTCAACAACACTTTTTAGTATTACACTCATGTTACATTACATGAAGTGACATGTGTACTTTTAATATAAAAAATATTAAATAACAAACAAATATCATCGCATCATATGACATAATATGAACGTAATATCAAAAAATACAACAGATGACTCAATGGGGGAATTGGTCCGCTCTCTGCTAGACTTAAGGGTATATTGTGGGATAGCCCAAGTGATTATTTTGTGTTATATCAATCACGGACATTTTATTTCTGCATAATCGATTTTGAGTAAAATAACTAAAATTAGGTTGAGTAAAATCTGTAAACATACGCAAGAGGGGAAGTAGCCTGCAAATGAAAAGCTTTTATGGAATGTTCTAGTAGAAGATACAAAACTCTACTTCAATGGATTGGAGAAAAAAAAAAAAAGGTGAAGTGTAGCATCTCAATAATTACGTGAAAAATCATATGCAATTCTGTCTAATTAAACAACGTAAAAGAGGTTCATATCACAAGCATTCTAAAGAGCGACAAGTAAATGCACATGGTGGTACAAAATAATAGTAATACGTAATGATAAACAGTTCTAAATAAAATTCTTTTACAATTTACTAATGGTTCATTTTGTGTTTAGATTTGAATATTGATAAAGACTTGCAAGGTTTCGCCTTCATTTCTCGACCAAATAGAAAGGAGATAATGTGTAGATTCCTAGATTGTTACGGTCACCCTCATGAATATGTTCAACTCCTCCTCATTCCGGGTCAGCTCTAGGTGTGTTCATTTAATCCATTAGGATCCGGCTTTTTGACTTATTTGATCTGATTTGTTTAACTTTTAATTTAAAAATCTCAAAATTAAAGTCAAATTATATAAAGTCAAAATCAAATTATATAAATTCAAAATCAATTAAAATCGAGTCATTTATATTCAACTTATTCGACTCTATAAGTCAAACAAGTTGAACATAAATTTTTTTCCATTTTATATTCTAGTTGCACAATTTAATACACCATCCTACAAATTCAAAATATCTTTTTTGTTTTTCCTTTTTCATTTTTTTATAAAATAATTTTACTTTTCTTATATTATATTTATGTTTACCTTTATCAAGTATTTTATTTTTTTAATTATTCCAATGTCCACATTATCATTCTTATATAATGTGTGTACAAAAATATATTTCATAATATATTATATTTACAAATTTCAAATAGATTTTATGTACAAATTCACATACACATATTTGTGTGTGTACATAAGTTATAAATCTTAATATATGAATGTGTATTAGTATATATATCTGCCATATATAGATATTAAAATGATTTTAAAATCGCAAATTCAGAAACACTTTCCAAAACCAATTCACATAACAAAATTTTATTGAATTACTAACCCTTGTTAAGTTATATCCTATAAGTATATAAGAATATATATGATTAACTAACTTTATTTACACTAATAATAAGTTAGTAATGCATTTAATATACTTGCTGATAGTAAAAATATTATAACAATAAGTTATATAGTATATGTAACACATACAATTATAAGTTATGAAAATATTAATATATGAACATAATAACATGTATGCATAGATATATTATATATAGATATTTTAATAAATACTTAACTATATATAATTACTTAACTCTAATATTCATATGTATTAAAGGAAATTAGTAATCTATTTAATTAATTATTGAAACAAAAGTATTACATTAATAAATTGTACACTTATATTAATGTATAAGTACACAAAATGTACATAACTATAACAATTATACAAAAAAAAAGATATTTAAATATTCAAGAAAATATAATATTATCAGTTATTAACATAATTAAATATTATGAACTAAAATTATTTAGGCAAAAATATTATATACAAAAATATATTAAATATTATTATAATTATATATGCTCTTATATATATATATATATATATATTTATATATTGTTTGACTTATTTGATCAGCAAAGCTGAACTATTTATTTGACCAGTCAAATTGTAGATTAGTATTCGACCGGTTATTTGATTTGGAAGTTGAAATCAAAGTCAAATTGAGTAATCGCTCAATTGTTTGACTTTGATTCAAAATCGAGTAAAAAATCAATCAAATTAAAATTTTTTCAACTTGATTCGATTCAATAATTCAATTTAATTAATTTTTGAACGCCTCTAGTCAACTTCCATAGAGATGACAGCAGCAGCATTATTCATCCACAAAATTCAAATTGTTTATTGCAAACAACCCCTTCAACTTTGTTCGGTTTCTAAAATACTCCTTAAACTTTTTATTACAATAGTGTAAAAGACTATCTTGCATTTATAAATTTTTGCGAAGTGCTCTAATCACCTTAGACAAAAGAACATTAATAACCCTTACTTTTATGAACTACCAAAATAACCCTTGGTTACCTTTCTCTACTCTTCACAATGTGTTACGTCATCCCAAATCCACCACCTATAGCACCAGACTAAATCTCCATCTTCCGCATCAAAAATCAGAAAAAACCTTTTCAAACTTTCCCGCTTGCACATGTGAAATCAAATAATGATTCAAGCAAAATAAAACATCAACCCAATTCAATTCTCTATCAAAAACCCAAAGATCAATTTCCATTACTTTTTCCTTGCTTTGGATTACCATCAATCCTCCTCGGGATGCTACAACAAACGGCACTAGATTTGACCCTCGAGTTTCTGATGACAGGTTTTGAATATTCCAATTAGGGATGTTAAAATATAGTGAACCGAGAGGTGAAACCGCCCCATAAAAAACAGTAAAAGAGGGGTACTTGAACCAGCCATCGTTATTGGTAGATGGTGGTTCAGATATCTGGAACACTGGTTTAGATAACCTTTCACATTTTCTTGAACAGGTGATATCGTAGACCATTCATATATAGGAGTATATTTGTGAAGATGACGATTGTGCAAATACATCCAATGTTACGATACGGGGCTAATGATAAGAGACACTTTGTGATTTTTTTTTCATTAGTTATTCTGCTCCCATCCTATCTAAAAGGGCATTTCGGTAAAAAGTAGTTGAATTTTTTATCAGTTTCAAAATTTAGTAAGTCTTGAATTTTTTTATCTGTTTCAAAATTTAGAAAGCAAATAGGAATAAAATTGCAGGTATAGGTACCAGCGGTCTCTAACTGGTTTAGGCACTGTTTGTTAATATTGAATTCTGAATTCTGAAATTTGAATTGTAAGTTGTGAAAATATTAATTGTTGAATTAATAAAATTATTTATATTTGATAATCAACTGAATTTAATTTCTGAATTAACTGTCACTTCGTACCTGCATTAATATATTATACACACACAATAATTGTCATATATGCTTAGAAAAGAACATGAATAATAGGAACGGTATAAATATGTATGAGAGAGAATGTGTGTGATAGAGTGTATGTGCATGAGAGAGAATGTATGTGTGTGTGAGAGAGAGGATATGTATGTGTAAGTGTGTGTGAATATGTGTATAAAAAAGTACGAGAGAGAATGTGTGTGAGAGATTGAGTATGTATGTGTGTGAGAGACTATGTGTTTGTGTGAGAGTGTGTGCAAGCAAGAGAAAGTGTGTGTGAATAAGTGTGAGAGAGAGTATGTGTGTATTAGATTCTGTGTTTGTACATTTACTTAAAATTCAACAAATTAAGTGAAAATTTTTTCACTCTTGAATACAAATTAAATAATGCTTAATGTATTAAGTGATAAGAGAATTTTATTATCAAATATGCTGAATTCAAAAAATTGTTAACCAATTAAATTTTAGTATTAAGTTGAATTATCAAACAGATCTTGAGTAAGTGACTGGTTACTTGCCTGATTGGAATAGGGACCGTTTACACAATCCGTGAACAGTTCTGGTTCCAATTTTCTTCATAATCTAGCATAACCCTAAGCGATTTTTATTTAGCTAGTTATCTTCTTCGTCAATGACTACCGCAATTACCCGGCCTCCTATTGAAGATTTTTTTTTGTAGCTCTGAAGTTCCCGGTTGTTAGAGTAGCACTAAACTACTCTTGAAATTACTAAAAGGTTCCTCCATTGCCAAGCTCTAGAGTAGTCTACATGAATTTAGTAATTTGCTCCGTTAAGTTTCACCAACGCTTGTAAGTGTTTCCTAAGAGCTTAGTGTCTTGGATGAAAAAAAAAAACAGAAGGCAATGGCAAGAAGCTGCACTGATAAAGAGAAAGTGTAAACCCCAAATTTTGACACGTTTTTTTATCGTCAAATGTCAAATTGGGATAAATTTTATTTTTGAACTTTTCGAGACAAAATTATAATTTCACAAAGATTCACATTTTTTGATAAAATAATCATTTTAAATATTTTGTTTGAAAGTCAAGGGCAAAGTGGTCTTTTTAGTCTTAAGTATCAATTTCTAATTTTTAATGTTTCTAAATTCAAATTCATATTTTTGAACAATTCGGTATCTTTCAAAACTCGTTTTTGAGACAAATTACAAAATTAAATATCTTTGGTCCAGAATGCACGTTTTTCAACGATAACCCTTCAGATATCATTTTGAACACAAACGATTTGTTTGCGATATTTATGTGTTTTAGTGGTTGTTAGAACATTTTCACAAATTTATCATTTTTTTTGGCATTTTAAAAGAAATTAGTACAAATTATATTATCGGATAAAAATCGAGCCCGTTTTTCGTTGGACAAATCCTTTAAGGCATGCCATTTTTTTTTTTTTTTTTGAAATAATTGGCTCTATGCCTCTATTCAATTCTTATCTCTATCCCACTTGGTTGTTATCCCATTAGTATTTTCCCTATCACACAAGAGGAGTTGTATATTAGGATTCACACACTCGAGAAAAAAACAATGATTTCGAGTTTTAAGCAGACTCCTACCAATAATTCTCTAATTTTGATTCCAGAAAAACCCCGACAACAAACGCCACCACCACTCTAAAAATCCATGCACACAACACAGACGTGCACACAAACCACGCACCATCAAATTAGCATACCACTATTACATACATCCCATCCCACAATACATTCCCATCATCAGCTGGAGTTGCCCTGGTCTTTTGCCACTGCCAATGTAAGTTTATCATTCTTTTTTTTTTTGCTGTATGTATAGCTTGTGTATTGTTTAAATGTTAATGTCATGCCCACAAAACGGGACAATGACACACCACATCTCAAGATCACTCCAAGCATACAAAGCATGGTACAAAAATAATAAACAAACCATAATATCTGTTATTAAACATCAAGATCAACCAAAACAAAATCACAAAAGTATATTCAACAACCATGTCCATAACAATCCATGATAATCAAATCACACTTATATACAAGTACAAAACTACAAACAAAACGACGATTAGAGACCGAAATTCTAATAAATCATTAGGCACACAGGCCTAAATACACTCACAAACCTCACACTAAGATGATGGATGGAAAAACTCTAACTCCAGTAACTGGAGTCCACATTGTAATCCCTTCCCAGGTCATTACTCAACTCAGGACTTACTAATGTTTCCTGTTGATCCTTGATTGTAAATAAATGGGAAAAATAATAACAGAGTAAGTACATAGTATTTAGTAAATAACATTTAAACGCAATTATAGAAAACATATATACAATCAGTGCAAAGAACAATATATGAGATATTTTCAATAATTAAATTACAAATATCAATCAAGGAGTTCATGGTCCACAAAAGTCTTCCCAGTACTGGATCCAAGTTTACGTATTATCCGCCCAAGTAAACAAAGCATAACGGAGTATCTATCACTTGTCTTCCCGACAAACTAGATATAACATTTACAAAGTAGAGTACAAAGTATATCATTTCATTCACTCACTCAAACCCAAGTCCACTCAAGTGAGACCCCATTTAACTCTTCACAATAATCATTCATTAACACATAGTGCAATAATGAACAAATAACACATTATATAACGAGTACATAAATTATAAATGTACTTATCTTATAAACGTTTTCCAAAATAAATATACTTACCTTAATATTAATAATTCTAGGGTTTCAAAACCAACCATATATAAGGTATCAATAAAAAAACGTAAACGTTACTTATCTCGAAATTCGTTTACCGTCAGGAGAGTATTATACCGTCAGGATAAAAAAACTCTAATCTTGAATCACCTAAATCAGGAGAGTATTATACCGTCAGGATAAAAAGGAGAGTATTATACCGTCAGGATAAAAATCGAGGTAGTTATTCACTTTTGGGTATCACCCAAATTCTCAAATTCAGCAATAATTGAACACAAACAAGTAAGAATTGACTTAAATTCGTGAAAATAAGATAAAAATATAAAAATTAGGATTCATAATTTCAAGTATATCACCAGGCTAGAAATTGTTAAAACGCTATTATATTCAAATTTCAGAAAAAACAATAGTTAAAAAGTAATTTCAAACCATAAATCAGATTCTAGTAGCTCATAAATATATTTGGTAATAAAATCAATTCACAAACAACAAAAATTAAACGAATTAATTTCTTAAGGAACTCAAAATTTAACATGAAAACCATGCAAAAGTTGAAGTAAAACTTACTTGTAAAGTTGGATTAAAGGTTTACGAGTATTCCTAGATCACCAATTTGATTTTTAAGCAAAAATTCCTAAGCTAATACTTGGATTTGAGAATTTGAAAAAGAAAGTTTTTGGGGAAAGACTTGAAGCTTAGCTACGGGATAGGAGCAAATGGATTCTTTTGGAAATAAGTATAAGACTTTGTAAGGAAGTCTTATATGATTTTTTTTAAATTTACACTTTAGTCTTTCAAATTTTGTAGAATTATACATTTGTCCGAAAATTTTAGAAAACATTTAAAAAGAGTAAAAAGATTATTTAATATTTGAAAACGACAGTTATGGATACTATTTAAAAAATATGATCAAGTACAAAAATATGTGAAAGGAGTGAAAAAGTCAGGTATTATAATTAACGTGTCTGGATGTTGTAATTTTTGTTTATTATTATTATTTGTAATGGAGACTTAAGGAACATGTTTGATTTGGAACTCGTCACAAATTGAATACAAGCCTGAGCTATTTTCGTACACGTACAAAGTGTTTGATACATTTTTATAATAAACTTCATTGACCCAGTTGTAGAAGTCGATATCCTGTGCATTTTTCTTTTTGTTCAGGAACTATTAATTCATTAAACATGCCCTTTTATGTGGTTTTGATGTTTGGAAATCTTTAAACTGATTTTTATCTTTTGTATTAAAATGGCAGAATGGGTCTTTAGAAAACAAGTTCCAGATTTCGTTAAATTAAATGTTTAATATTCGTTAATTGATGTTAGATGTATATTCTACTTGCCTTTATAATCATTTTGGTATACTTTTTATTTGATTTGGTTGTAAATGGAAGAAGTAAAAAATAGTAAAAAAAAAAAAAAGATTCTATAAAATAGAGGTTGAAGATGCCGCAGATCGGAGTTCTGAGGAATTTTGCAAGAAAATTTCATCTTTAGTCCTTCTAGTTGTCGTACTCTTATTTTGCATAATTATATTTTACATGATCTTTTAGTTAACCTCTTAACTTGATTTATTAATAAGTTCAATCAAGTCATTCAAAAATTAGTTGCAATTAGATCCTTGGAGCATTTCTATGTTATTGTTAGGGCCTCCTAACTTATCATGCAATTACAATTTCACCCTTAGTGGCTTTTCTTGTTTTACAATTAGGTCCAAAAGTGTATAAAAAATACTTTTGTTAAGTTTATAATATTATTTTTATTAGACTAATTTTACTTTATTGGTACGTTAATCCTTTTGTTCATATTTTGAGTTAAAAATAAGAGAATCTTGGTACGTGTTCCACATGAAGTGGTATATTTCTAAATCCTTTTATGTACAATACTTAGTTTATGTGTTAAAAGTTATTTTGTTTATTTAGTCACTTTCTTTAGTTTATTATCATTGTTTCTTTCATTATTATCATGTTCATGTTATACCCAGGGATTGTTAAATCACAACAATCAAATGAAACAAGTTAAATTAACCCTAAGCAATAACTAACCAACACCCAAACACGCGAAAGTATACGGAATAGTTTTGTAGGTTAGCAGCGAGAAGATATCGTTTCCTCGAAAATTGAGGGGTGATTACTAGTCTAAAAGGGTCTTTATGCTAACTAGACTAAACCAAAGAAAGAGATGAGATGTTACTTGCTATCAACACCAACAAGAAGTAAGTAATTAGCTAGCAAGAACAATCTAAAGTAACACTACTAGAAGAAACGATAAGACATTCTTGGCAACAAGAAATTATCACTTAAGCTAAAGATAAAGGAGTAATTAGAGGTGAACATTAAATTTTGGCAATTATGCTAAAATCTACTATAAAATATTTGCAAGCTAAGAATGTAAATTAAATGGAAGTTGCCACTAGATTATGCAAGCAAAAGTCTACCCTAAAGCATTGTGTAAGGCTAAACAAGTGCTTGACTAGAATCTAAGAAAATACTAATTAACACAAATTTAGAATTATAAGAAAAGGTTTAAATGTGGTGCGAGCTAGTGCGAGCTAAGACGCTATTTTGATTTAGCGTCTAATTACTTATCTCGCACCACCAGATTGCGCCACGTCATCCGTGACGTGGCGCCACCAGATTTTTCGCCACGTCATCGGTGACGTGGCGCCACCAGATTGCGCCACGTCATCAATGAGGTGGCATTTTAAAAAAATCCAAAATTTCAGAAAAATTTTATTTGCTTTTTGGCCCTCCAGATTTCATACTTCTGCATTTTTAGCCCTCAAGTAATTTTTTTTATTTACATTTAGGCCCTTAAGGAATTTTCTTTAATATTACTGTTTATTTTTATTTTTATTTTTTATTTTTTTTCTTCAAATTTCTTCCAAATTACATGTTTTATGTCAATAACCACCATTATTTTTGCTTTGATTTCTGTTTGGCATTTTAATATGTTTTAATTATCCTTGAATTGTGAAATTACTGCTTTGCCCTTATGAGTGTTTAATTGTAAATATACTTTGATCTTTGCACATTTTTTATTAATTGATTTTGTGATGATTGGTGCTTTATTTTAATGTTTATTGGTCTCATTATAATATTTATGCCTTATCTAGATTTGTTAAATTAGATGAATTGACTTTTTGCCCTCAAATTTTGGATTAGTTGAACAACTAGAAGTTAAATATTTGAATAAAATTCAATTTAGCCTAGGACTTAATAATTGTATCAATAATATAAAATTGGGCTAGAAATAAACTCCGGCGTGCATGATAAATGACTATTTTGCCCCTTGGGAGTTAAAGGGCACTACAACCTCAATGTGTGCGACTTTTAATTGGACCCGGGCTAAATCTACCTGTCAATGTTAATATTTACCATTTATTTTTGTTTCCTCATTAACATGTACATATTTTATTACTGCTATAGGTGATTCATTTTATTTGTAATAGTAAGTAGGTAATTTATGTTTGTAAATTGTAAGTAGGATTTTTGCATTCAATCACCTATTTCACGAGCACCACACGTGGCGACGGTGCCGGTACCACCGGTGCCGGCCAGACTGCGGGTCGGTATGGCGCGACAATGGCGTGGTAAATGGATAAGAAATGAACCAAATCAAGCAAGAGGACAACCCAAAACTGCAGTTTCCAAACACAATTAAACTTCCAGTGGTGTAATAGAATACTAAACCTCGGTTTGGATTTTTAAGGAGGAAATTTCTAAACTGCGGCTACAAAGAAAAATTTTCTAAACTCCGGTTTAGATTCTTAAGAAGGACAATTCTAAAGCGCAGTTTGCAATTCTTGACAGAAATGATTTTTGGGCGTGATTCAATACTTTTGAGGGGTAAAATGGTCCAAAATGTGGGCTACAAGTTCCTCCATTCAACCTTAGGCATATAAATACATTCTTAAAGACTCTTTGGAGGTCAAGTATAGTAGAAATAGGATAGAATAGTAGTAGGAGTAAAGTAGAAGTAGTGTAGTTCTTCTCCATTTTCCTCCCCATTTGGTGAGGTCTTTCTTAGATTAGAAGTAGTTTAGTATAATTTCTCATCTCCTAGTTGTAGATTAAAGAACTTTCCATTAGTGGAAGTTCTCTCTCATTTATGTTCAACACCATTTGCTTTGTTTTAATTTAGTATAGTTTAGTTTAATTACTTTATTTACTTGTACTTTCCCAGATTAATTGGTAGATTAATTTGTTGTCCTTTTTAAATATACTTTCTTAGAGGCATATTATAGTAGAAGATTTAAATGCTTTCTTAAAATGCTTCCTTTAATCATGCTTTCTTTGGGTAATTTATAGTTTGGATTGGTTAATTAAGGTAGCTTAGTGTATGAGCTTTCTTAATCTTGTTTTCTTACTGTTTATTTGCAACTTAGGTTAGTTAATTGCTTTCCAAAAGAACTTTCTTTTTACATGCTTCCTTGAATTGGTTTATTCACTTGCATTCTTAGAACATGCTTTTCTTTTACATGCTTCCTTGAAAGTGCTCTTTTTAACGTTAATGCTCTCTTTTAAACTACTTTGCTAGTTAGTTTTTAATTTAACAAGGAGCCTTTTGAATTCTAGTTTTAGTTTATACTCACTTTAAAAATCAGTCATTTAACTAATAATCCAACCAAATAATTGGTAATCTCCAACCAATCCTCGTGGGAATGATCCCTACTTTCCTATACTACAAGTTGACAACAGTATTCTTGCGGGATGCCGCCTAGTTAGTATTAGGATTAAGTGTTTTTATAAATTTTATAACTAGATTTTTTCCAAAAGATATCAAGTTTTTAGCGTTGTTGTTGGGATTGGTTTTTGGTAATATTGATACAATTTGGTTGGATTGCAAGAATGAAGTCTTTTGTTTTTCTTGTATAGTTGTTTTATCTACTTGAAAACGAAAAAGATTTTTCATTTTTTGTATTGTTCTATCCTTTATTTCAAAATCTAAAATTATTTTTCCTCTTTAGTGGTATAACTTTCTTACTTTGAAAAAATTCCAAAAGAATTTCCATTTTGTGAATAGTTTGGACTAGTTAATAGTCTAAACTTTCTTATCTTTTCTTAATTTTTGTTGACTTCTCTTCCTTGTTTCTCTTGTTGTTCTTAGTTTCTTTTCTTCAATAACATGCAAGGGATTAATTGGAATTATTCATGCCAAGGATATCATCACCCTTATAGTGATCGAGGCATAGCTAATGAGCATGTTTCTTGTATTCGTTTTTCTCCTTAGCCCTTAAACTATAATATGGGATGGTACAACCACCCGAATCCTAATTATTAGAAGCATGAAAGTCAATTCAATCATCATCCAATTCAAGCTCAAAGACAAATAATTGTGAGTGAAAAGCTTGGTCAACAAATGGAAAATCTTAGTCAAGAGGTGGCAATGCTCACAATGGAGATGCACAAATGCTATGATAAGGCCAACCTTGGGTATCAATCCTCTCCAATTAAAGAAGAATTAGATGAGACACAATTGAAAAGAAAATGGCCTACCATAAGAAAGAAATTATATTCCAATTCAAGCTCCCAACCTACTATATGCATATCATAGTAAAGCCCAAGAAACTTCCATTGCCATCCCAACCCAATTGCGAACATCAAGGCTCATCAATATATATAGACCAAGTCAAGTTTGGAAGGGTCGGCCAATATGGAAAGCACTTTTAAAGTTAATGGGTTGTGAAAGTACTAAAACCAAATGTATTGGACCTTTTGGATTTGAATGCTCAACCACTGAGTTAGTTAAGATTCTTTCCATGAGTGTGAATTTGTCCCGGTTACAACAAAAGAGGTGCCATTTGAGGAGGTCGTAGGCAAAGAGCCAGCTCGAGGCAGAGGATAAGAAGAAGAATACACCTTAGAGAGGGCCAGGGAGGTGCAATCCACTTATTCCAGAGTTGAAATCTTTGGGGATTTTGTAGGAGCCAACAATGGTGCAAATTCACCAAGGATTACAATATCATTGGGAAGCCTCCTTGGTGTTGAGAGAGTTGTTTTCCCCTTTTCTATAGTATGCTTTCTTTACTTTACTTGCTTTAGTCTAAGTACCCCATTAGTAATAAAGGCTTGTAGCCTTGTGTTCGATTAATTTGTGTCCTTGGATGTTGGTGATTGATTTTTGACTTTCTTTGTCAAATTTGGTCATTTATGATAATGTTTTTGAGAATGTGGTCTTGTGAATTGTAAGTGATTTATGATTTATTGGTTGAATTTGGAATTGGTTTTATCTTTTGAATATGGATGCTCTAGATGTTGGTACACTTCATGTGCTAAATATTTGAACTTGTTTTGAGGAAATCATGTGAATCATTAGTTTGGATTGCGAGTAGTCTTGATGATTGAATTTCTCTTTTAAGTCGATTATGTGTGAAACTCAGGGTGAGAGGGGATGAGTTGGGCATTTAGATGGCCCATTTGTTTTGTTAATACCTGTTACCCTTATATGTGTTTTTCTTTCTCTTTAAATTGTTTGAACCCTATGAAATCCCAAGGACCCTTCGTTAGTATCGACATGATTGGAAAGACAATTTCTATAACTCGTACTTAATTGGAAATTGCATTTACATGATCTACTTTAAATTTGATCATTGCTTAGACTAGAAGGTTGATTAGTTCTGTTCTTAATGTTGATGAAGTTCATAATTAAATGGTATAACTTTTGTTTCTAAGTTCAACTTGTGTCATTCACGTTCACTTGGTTAGTATGTAGTTCATCCTCTATTTGAGTTTTTTGTTGTCCAAGTGTAATTCAAAATCATTACTGTATATTAGACTTTTATGCTTTTACGCTTTTTATTTCTTATGATATGGGTGAGCGGTAAGATGAGTTACGCTCATCATTGCAATAATGTGAAAATTATGCTAGTGTCTATTGTCTTGTTTGTTGGGAATGATTATGTTTTTGTTATTTGTGAGAGTGAAATTGGGTGTTGAACATAGGTTGCACTTCATGGGATTTGACCCTTGAAACTCAACAATGTTTTCATCTACTTCATAAAATATTTTTCTCAACTAGTTTTGACATCAAACTTTACTTTTCCACAAGTGTTTTGTCCCTTGCCATGTTCAATTAATTTTTGATATGGTTCAAACATTTTGAGATTTTCTAAAGCAAATTGGTTGAGTAGAGAAAGAGATGAATTAAGTATCTTTGGTCATGTTGCATGAATTGCATTTCGGGTATTTTACGGTTTTGTAAGGTTTTGCTTGGTGGATTAAAAGGGGTAATGTGAATTATACCATTAGCCAAATAGCCGGATTTTGAAAATGATCTACGCATTTTCTTGGACCGTTTGAGCCAAAAAAAAACTTGCATTAAATTATTTTATCCCTAGTGTCTCCATTGAGTCTTATAACTTAGCCATTCCATTTTGATCATTCATCATCTCTTCATCCCATCACCTTTATCATTATAGAATTATATTAATCCTCCAATATAATAGTTTGAGTTTGTATGATGGCTTGATAGAGATTTTTGTGTGAATAGCTTTGGGGATTGAAGTTAAAATTCTTATGTTAATTATATCTCCCTTGTTGTAATTGATTTATTTATGTATTTTTATTCCATATGAAATTAGTCTTTCAAAAAACAAAAACAAAACAAAACAAAACAAAACATAAACCCCCAAAAAAAAGAAGAAAATTGAAAGTATTTTGTTCTTTTTAAATAAAGAAGGTTCATCTTACCTTCAAGGGTATATCTAGTTAGTAATAATGTTTTTTCCTTCCAAGTATTGGTTGGTTAAGTCATGTTAGATTTGGGACTTGTTTGTATGAGATAGCAGTCCAAGAGTTTGTATTAAAATGACTAAGGTGATTTGAGTCACTTATATCCAAATTTGTCCTACCCAATTACCTTAGCCTACATTACAAGCTTAAAAAGTCCTAAATTATCCTTAATCTATAAGATCTTAGAGGTTTGGGGTTGAAGCGTGACTTCAATTGATGCTTTTTGTTAAACCTTGCGGTGTCCACAATCATCCTTGTGTGTTCATTTGTATCTTTAGTACTTCCTAATACAAGTCTTAATGATCCATATTTGAATCAGAATTTCATAAACACTTCATTATTCAAAGCAAAGTTTGTGAGTAAAACTAGTGTATGCTTTTGTAAATGAATAGGTACACAAGCTGGAGAAAAATGTTGAGATTATTGAGTTAAAACCCCATTTTTGCCTTTGATTAGTGCACTAGAGTTTGACATTTCAATTTCAATTGCTTGGTGGTGTTTTGAATATTATGTATTGTGTCTTGCATTGGTCATGTTTGTTTTTCATTTTCCTGTCTTTTATTTTGATTAGGACGAGCAAAAGTCTAAGTTCAGGGGTGTGATAACTTCAGGAAACTAGAGTTATATGTCCCTTAAACTTGTATATTTTTGCTTTACTTTCAAGCATTTTTATGGTTTAAGTCTTGATTTTGCCTATTTTTGCTTTCACGTTCTAGATTGTATTAGTTTGTGGTAATTTAGTATTTTAATGTTATTTTAGTATTTTTTCTGTAATTAATATAGTGTATTTATGTGTAGGAGTTGATTGAAGAAAGCAATGCGGCAATTGGATAAGAAATAAACCAAATCAAGTAAGAGGACAGCCCTAAACTGCAATTTCCAAATGCGGTTAAACTTCCAGTGGTGGTAGTAGAATTCTAAACCCTGGGTTTGGATTTTTAAGGAGGAAAATTCTAAACCACAATTTTGAAGAAAAATTTCCTACACCCTGATTTGGATTTTAAGGAGGAAAATTCTAAACCACAATTATGAAGAAAAATTTTCTAAACTCCAATTTGGATTCTTAAGAAGGAAAATTCTAAACCGCGGTTTGCAACTCTTGACATAAACAATTTTTGGGCACGATTCAAGACTTTTGAGGGTAAAATGGTCCAAAACGTGGCAAATTAGGGCTGCAAGTTCTTCCATTCAACCCTAGCCATATAAATATATTCTTAAAGCCTCTTTGGAAACCAAGTAGAGTATAAGTAGGATAGAATAGTGGTAGGAGTAGAGTAGAAGTAGTGTAGTTCTTTTCCATTTTTCTTCCCATTTGGTGAGGATTTTCTTAGATTAGGAGTAGTTTAGTTTAATTACTCATCTCCTTGTTGTAGATTAAATACAATATAAGTTCTCTCTAATTTATGTTAACCATAACTCACACTATTTGCTTTGTTTTAATTTAGTATATTTTAGTTTAATTACTTTATTTAATTGTGCTTTCCTAGATTAATTGGTAGACTAATTTGTTGTCCTTTTAAATACACTTTCTTAAAGGCAAATTATAGTAGTAGATTTAAATGCTTTCTTAAAATGCTTCTTTTAATCATGCTTTCTTAGGGTAATTTGTAATTTAGATTGGTTAATTAAAGTAGCTTAGTGTATGAGCTTTCTTTAATCTTGTATCCTTAGTGTTAATTTGCAACTTAGGTTAGTCAATTTCTTTCCAAAAGTAGTTTCCTTTTACATGCTTTCTTAAATTGGTCTATTTACTTGCTTTCTTAGAACATGCTTTTCTTTTACATGCTTTCTTCAAAGTGCTCTCTTTAATGTTGATGATCTCTGATAAACTACTTTACTAGTTAGTTTTTAATTTGCTTTCCTAGCCTTTTAAATTCTAGTTTTAGTTTATATGTTATAAAAATCAATCACTTCAACTGTAATAATCCAACCAAATTATTGGTAATCACCAACCAATTCTCATGGGAATAACCCCTATTGCTCTATACTATAAGTTGACAACCGTATACTTGCGAAATGCTGCCGAGTTAGAGTATTAGGATTTAGTGTTTTTATAAATTTTATAACTAAATATTTTCTAAAAGGCATCAAGTTTTTAACACAGTTTCTGGGGATTGGTTTTCATAATATTGATAAAATTTGGTTGGGTTGATAGATTGAAATCTTTTGTTTTTCTTGTATAGTTGTTTCACCTACTTGAAAAGCAAAAAGATTTTTCATTTTTTGTATTGTTATGTCCCTTATTTTTAAAATCCAAAAGGACTTTTCCTCTTTGGTGGTTTACCTTTGTTACTTTGAAAAAATTCCTAAACGATTTTATTTGTTGGATAGTTTGGACTAGTTAGTAGTCTAAACTTTCCTATCTTTTCTTAATTTTTGTTGTTTTAGTTCCTTTCCTTGTTTTGTTGTTCTTAGTTTCTTTTGTTTGAAAGTCTTCAAAACATGAAAGGGATGAATTCGAATAATTTATGCCAAGGATATTATCACCCTTATGGTGGTCGAGGCATGACTGATGAGTATGTTTATTGTAGTCGTCATTCTTTTTACCCCTTAAACTATAATATGGAATGATACAACCATTCGGACCCTTATTATTGCAACCATCTAAGTCAATTCATTCATTACCTAATTCAAACTCAAAGACAAATAATTGTGAGTGAAAAGTTTGGTCAACAAATGAAAAATCTTAGTCAAGAGGTGGCAATGCACACAATGGAAATGCAAAATGCCATGGGAAGGCCAACCTTGGGGATCAATCCCCTCCATTTAAAGAAGAATTAGATGAGGCACAAATGGAAAAGAAAATGGCCTACCTTAAGAAAGAAATCATATGCCAATTTGAGCTCCCAACCTACTATATGCATATCAAGTGTCTTATTTGATCCAAATTGTAGAAATATTGGTGGGTAAAGCACAAGGAATTTCCATTGCCATGGCATATAAGCCCAACCCAATTTGAATATCAAGGCTCACCAATACTTGTAGACCAAGTCAAGTGTGGGGAGGTTGGCCAATGTGGAAAGCACTTTTAAAGCTAATGAGTTGTGATAGTACTAAAATCGGATGTATTGGACCTTTTGGATTTGAATTCTCAACCACTGAGTTAGTTAAGACTTTTATTGAAGCATCACATATATATTCTTTGCATGAGTGTGAATGTCTTGGTTACAACAAAAGATGTGCCATTTGGGGAGTTCGTAGACAAAGAGCCAGGAGAAGAAGAAGGATACACCTTAAAGGGGGCCAGGGAGGTGCAATCCACTTATACCGGAGTTGAAATCCTTGGGGATGTCGTAAGAGCTCAACAATAGTGCATATTCACCAAGGATTACAATATCATTGGGAAGCCGCCTTGGTGTTGAGAGAGTTGTTTTCCCCTTTTCTTTAGTATGCTTTCTTTACTTTACTTGCTTTAGTCTAAGTACCCCGTTAGTAATAAAGGCTTGTATCCTTGGTGAATAAGCATAGTGCCTTGTGTTTGGTTAATTTGTGTCTTGAAATTGGTGATTGATTTTGGACTTTCTTTGTCAAATTTGGTCATTTATGATAATGTTGTTGAGAATGCAGTCTTGTTAATTGTAAGTGATTTATGATTTATTGGTTGAACTTGGACTTGGTTTTTTCTTTTGAATATGGATGCTCTAGTTATTGGTACACTTCATGTACTAAATATTTGAACTTCCTTTGAGGAAATCATGTGAATCATTGATTTGGATTGCGAGTTGTCTTCGTGATTGAATTTCTCTTTTAAGGCAATTATGTGTGAAACTCAATTTGGGGGGATGAATTGGACATTTAGATGACCCTTTTGTTGTGTTAAATTTTGTTACACTTATATGTGTTTTTTTTTCTCTTTAAATTGTTTGAACCTCGTGAAATCCCAAGGACCCTTCTTTAGCATAGACATGATTGATTGTTGAAGGAAAGACAATTTCTATGACTCATACTTAATTGGAAATTGCATTTATGTGATGTCTACTTGAAATTTGCTCATTACTTAATCTTAATTAGTGTTGTGTTTAATATTGTTGAAGTTGATAATTAAATGATATGACTTTTGTTTCTAAGTTCAACTTGTGTTTAATGGTCAGCATTCGCATTCACTTGGTTAGTATGCAGTTCATCTTCTATTTGAGTTTTTTGTTGTCCAAGTATAATTAAATATCATTACCTTATATTAGACTTTTATGCTTTTATAATTTTTATTAGTATTTTTATTTCTTGTGATATGGGTGAGTGGTAAAATAAGTTATAATCATCATTGCAATAATGTGAAAAATATGGTGGCGTCTATTGTCTTGTTCTTCGGGAATGGTTATGTTTTTCTTATTTGTGAGACTGAAATTGGGTGTTGAATATTGGTTGCACCTCATGTGAAAAATGGGATTTGACCTTTGAAACTCAACAATGTTTTCATCTACTTCATAAAATATTTTTCTCAACTAGTTTTGACCTTAAGTTTTACTTTTTTCGTAAGTGTTATGTATCTAGAGTTTTTTCAATGCCAAGTTCAATTAATTATTGATATAATTCAAACATTTTAAGATTTTTGCAAATTGGTTTTGAGTAGAGAAAGAGATGAATTCAACATCTTTGGTCATGTTACATGAATTGCATTTTAGATATTTTGTGGACCCACAAAATATCTTTATTTTGTAAGGTTTGCTTGGTGCATGGGTAATGTGAATCCCTCATTAGCCAAATAGCTGGATTTTAGAAATAATCTAGACATTTTCTTGGACTGTTTGAGTCAAAAAAATTACCTTAAATTAATATATCCCTAGTGTCCCCATTAAGCCTTGTAGCCTAATTTCTTTATCAACCGCATAACTTAACAATTCTATTTTGATAATTCATCATCTTTTTGTTCCATCACCTTATTCATTTAGAATTATCCTAATTCTCCAACATAATAATCCTTTAACTTTAGATTTAGTTCAATTGAGTCCCTTTTCTTTGCAATAATTGTTATTTATCCATTTTATGATAGTTTGTTCTTAATTTATTCATTAAAATTACTTCTGCTGAGTTTATAATATTTTTTTTTTAGTTTAATTTTACTTATAATTGTATATTTGTACATTAATCCATTTGTTCATATTTTGAGCTAAAAATTGTTCCACATAAAAAGGTATACTTCTAAATCCTTTTACGTTCAACACTTGCTTTATGTTTTAATTA
Organism: Cinchona pubescens; assembly: GCA_025175665.1. Classification (NCBI taxonomy): domain Eukaryota; kingdom Viridiplantae; phylum Streptophyta; class Magnoliopsida; order Gentianales; family Rubiaceae; genus Cinchona; species Cinchona pubescens. The sequence goes on along the minus strand of JANKKI010000256.1, from coordinate 1,502,731 downwards.
TTTAGTTAGTTTCTTGAGTTTATTATCATTGTTTCTTTAATTACTATCACTACTTAGTGTAATTTATATATGAAAAGAGCTTAAACCAAATGTAATAAATAGGGTTATGTGCTATGTGCTTACTGCTTTTGTTAGAATTTACATGTTAGAACATTAAGCTTTATGTGTTTCATGTGTTTATATTTTTATTATTATATTCTGTTAAGTATGTTTATTTTTTGTATGTATTTTCTTCATCACTTCTACAACAATCCAACACTAGTGTAGAAAATTTTTCCTCCTATATTAGTCTAATACTAGTACGACACGCTCCATTTTCCACCATGTTTTTCTATATATCTGTTTACCTTGATTTCTCTCATTTTATTGTATCCAAACTTGATATAAATGATGGTTACTTTCTTGTAAACATGTATTAAATCTCGCAACTGATTTTACTGGGGATGAAAGGCTGCTTAGGTGTCTGTAGAGTAGTTTAGCCTTCCTTTTCCTCAATAGGGACCCTGAACTTTTTTCTTTTATTTTCGTATACTAGGAGTCATCTAATATAGTATTTTCAACTTATTTTTACTTTTTTCATTTTTTTTTTACTTTTTATATTTTTTTTCCTTTTTGTATTTCAAAATCATTTTCCTCAACCCTTAGGAATTTTTCTTTTCCTTTAGGTTTGAGTTAGTGCCCGCATTCACTTTACACACTGAGTGGTGACTCTCTTCTTTGTTTATTTATTTTTCTTAAAACCTTATTCTAGATTATTATTGGGTCTCCTAACGTTGTTTTTATAAGTCTCATTTTAGACCTTATTTTTGTACTATTATTATACGTATCTTATTCTTTATATTTGTTATTTCATTTTTCCACCGAAAAATAGGGTGTCACAGAACTAATTGGAGTGCCAAAATCAATACCCAAAATTAATTACATTACAAAAAAAAAAAAAAACATATGCAAAATTTTTTACAATTATACAATGGGGACTGTCATTCCTTATGATTGTATTATATGCACAAAGAAACCCCAATAGAGAATAAAAAGGAAAAGTCCTACTAGGAAACTCCAATAAAGAATAAAAAAGAAAAGTCCTACTAGGTATGTATAATTATGTTACCCAAATTAAAATTTATATTCTCATGAAAAAAATAAAACCAAATTATTTTTCTAGAGTAATTATCTTACCATATATGAAGTAGAAAAATGTTATTTTGGTGAAAAATCAAGTTTGTAGTATTCCTAAAATACCTTTTTTGGATATTTTAGTATGTTAATAGTTTCCTAATAGTTGAATCATATCCTACTATTTTCCTTTCATCTTTTCTATAATATATATTTCAAGCCAGAAACTACACGCTTTATGTATTGAATAAATATTTAAATTTATACAATTATTTTATTAAGGTATACACTATAAGGTGTAGGATTATTCATGGAACGAAACAATTCAAGAAAAATTAATCATAACTGGTCCATATTCATAGTGCATCCAGTCCGCTAATTTTTTGCTAAAATGGGTTCAAAACAGCAACCTGAATCCTCAATCTCATTCCCATTTTCTATCAAAAAAAATATCTAACTACTAATTACAGAAATTCCCTTATAGACGAGAAAAAAGGTGCATAAACGAATGAAAAAATAACACAAAAGCCCCTTAGAATTAGTCTTAATATATATACATACATATACATACATACATATATATATATGTCTCCTTATAGATAAAATATATATAAATATTATTATATATAGATCATCAAATAATTTGTAGTTGAGAAGAATATGATGTGGTATAAGTACAAATGTCTTAGATACCCAAACACTACCAGTTTGGTTACAAGTCATTTACAAAGACTAGATTGGAAATGGTCAAGTGTCACAGATTTTTTAGAAAGTTCTACTGACTATCTAGTTGTGTTTCAAGGATTGTATAGTATAAGTTTTTAAAACATAAAAAGTTTGTATCTAAATGACCATGTTAGAGAAGTTTGTACGTGGGTAAAACAATACAAGTTAATGAAAGTGTATTGTGATCATAGAACAAGAAGAAAAATAGAGGAGATTGCCAGAAGGCCATTTTTTAAGAAAGTTGTGGTGTAGAAAAGAGGGGTAGTAATAGAAAAAATTGAGTCTATAAAGCAGGATCATAGAGACAAGTCTAAGAGAGTAATAGGTTGAAGGAAAAGGTTAAGATCATGGCAAGCAAATCAGCATAGACTTCTTTTGATTGGACCTAGCCATGTCAATGAACAACCTCAAAAAGATGATGAAACAAAAGTTGGAATTGGTGGTTAAAATGAAGCAGAAGTTATGCATGGTAGGGAAAATGAGGCTAGCATTGTGGAGAACCTGGTAAGTTCCAAAATGTACTCTTATTACTCTGATTTAATTATGCAAAATACGTTTTGATTTTTGCTATTGCATTCCAATTGTTTAACAGATGGTCAGGTTAATTATTTAGAATAACCAAGTTGAATACGAAACAAGGCACACTAATGTTGAGGAACAACCACCACAACTTCCTATTCAAGAACCATCAGAGCATGTTTTTGAAGCATCACAATCTAATGTTGAAGATGAACCATTACCATATCTTTTTGATGAATTCGTGCAGCATATTAATTTTGAAGAAAATCCACAACACAAAGAGGTAGTTCTAGATCCTATTGAATAGCCATCACGACATATCATGAGCAGCCACCATAATAACCTGAAGAGCAAGCAATTAACCAATTGAATAGCCACCACAACAACCTGAAAAGCTAGTGGTCAACCCAATTGAACAGCCATCTCATTAACTTAAAGAGCACGTGGTCGACCCAAATGACCTTGCATGACAACATAGGCAAGGACCATTAAACACCCAAATACTATTCCTAGAAAGAGGAGGACTACGACAAGCATTAGCCGGAAGAGGGCACAAAACACCAATTGGCCACAAAATTAGAGTGAAAAACGTCATGGAAAAGACTATGATCTATTAATGGAGGATCCTTCTAGGTTTGTACTGAATAGTGCTGAAGGAAGTTCTGATTATGAGGAGTTCGATGAACCTGTGAGGTATAGTGCTTTTGGGCTAATGTTGACATGAAGAACCCAAGTTTTGAACTGAGAATGAAATTTGTGAATGAAGAAAAGTTTTCAAAAACTGTCTCTTATTATTCCATAAGCAATGGAAGGCCAATTTACATGTATACCAATGATAAGACAACAATGTCAGTCAAGTGCAAAGGTCCATATAAATGGGTTTGTATATGCAACAATAGTGACACTCTTGGAACAAAAGATTTTGTGACAAAGCCAATGAACAACCAACACAAAAAATTGCAATCATTGCTGGAACAACAAGAGAATGGCTTCAAAATAGTAGTTGAAAATAACTAATTGGAGAGAATTAGATCAAGCATGAAACTGTCCATGAAAGGGTTAAGGTAACCAGTTGATGAGGATTATAATTGTGATATTGGAAGGGATATGGCATATAAAGCTATTAGGAAGGCTATCAACGCGATAAAGAGCTTAGCAGAAGAACAATATATTCTGCTATGGAGATATGCTGCTCAAAACCACCCATCTGGAAACAACCATTTAGGGAACCTCGAGTTCACCCCAGGTCCACGAGACTCTACTGCTACTTAGAGCCCCTAAAAAATGATTTTATGTTTGGATGTAGGCCCCTAATATGCCTTGATAGATGTCACACTATGGGCCTATATCCGGGCCAATTGTTAACTGCAATTGAGGTAGATCCAAATAATAGAAGGTGGTCTACAGTTTGGGTTATGTTTGAAAAAGAAGCAACGGAGCAATGGTACTGGTTTTTGCAGTTGTTAATAGCTAATTTAGATACTTAGAATAGTGGATATTACACACTTTCATGTCAGTAAAAGGTTATATAAACTAATTTTTATCTTTGTTTATTTATTCAATTGTGTATATATTAATATAGTTCTTTTGGTAATATGATACAGGGACTTGCACGTGCAATTACTGAACTCATGCCTAATGCACACAACATTTGTGAGACATTTAATCCTCAAACACGCTCACAATTAGCATGCTAGAATTAATTAGAGAGTTAATCTGGAATGGATAGTTAGGAGGGCAAATAAGATGAGAAATATTTCAGATCCTGTGAGTTCTGCTATTAGAAAGTTGATTGATGAAACTGTAAAAGAGTCAAAGAAATAGAAACCATTATCTTGTGGTGATGGGGACACTGAGTAAACGGGCTAAGAAGCCAGTAGTTTGTGGTTTATGTTAGTAGGAAAATATGCTCTTATAATCTTTGGCAGGTAAGTGGTCAGCCATATTGTCAGGCCATTACATGCATACACAAATGTGGTGGAGAACCCGTGAGCATGCACATGACATATTTCGGTAATGAGTTGTTCTTGCAATTTTATGAGCATGTGGTGAAGCCAATAGATAGGAGAGAATTACGGCCGCAACAAGTTTAGTTGGATCTTCTAATACCTTGTGTTCAAGAAGCAGCCCTAAGAAGGCTAGAAGAAAGTATCCATCTGAGAGTAATCAACCACGGATGAATGAACTAAGCAAAAATCATGTATAAATGTTGAAGGCATGTAGTCATTCATTGCAGCAACTGTAAACAGTCAAGATATAATGTTGCCATGTAAGAATATTATGAATGATCAGCAAAAACTTCAACAAACCAATCAATAGCTGGTACCACTGCAACAACCAACTTAGCAGTAGCAGGCTCAACTTTAGCAAACACTTCAGGGGCCAACTAAATATCAAGTTCCACTTCCGCAGCCAACTCAGCAACAGGTTCTGCAGGCAATTGAGCAAACAATTAAGTGATCAGTCAATTCTACATCCATTTCAAAATCTCAATGCTCAACCGATGTGCAGGACACTGAGTCAGCAACCAAGTTAGCCAACTCAAACGAGCCATCATCCAGTAAGTTTTATGTGTAGTATATTATATGTGTGGTACTGTATTTTATCAATATTAACATATGAGCTTTATACGATGTAATAAGTGATCATTTTTTAGAACCACTACAACCAAATCAAGCAAAAGAAAAGTTCAACCACCTGAGAAGAGAGCCGTGACAAGTCCTGTAACTCAAGAAGGTTCCTTTTTTTCTGCATTCTTCCTTTATTTTACTATTCTCAACCACTAGAGTTGTTATCTTAGCCTCTAATCTTCTCACATCATTTCTCCAAAGGCTCATTTTCAATTTCCAAGCTATCACACTTTTCAAGAAGTCCAACATAATTTTAGCAGACTTCTCACAGACTTTCGAATCAAACCAATCTCAAAAATCACTTACTTTACCCTATAACAAGAACAAATTCTATGAGTTTAATTGGTATGACAATACAGAACCTAACCCTTTAATTAAAATTAAAGACAATATAAACAAACCTACCTCCAAACCAGTACAAGCAGCATATCACCGTGCGATATTTCTACTGGTCCATGAAGCTTTTAGCGCTAATCTTCTTCCGCATTTGGATACTCTTCTCATCATTTGATCTTTTAAGATGATGGCGAATGAGATCCTAGGCAGAAGAATTGGGATTGAGAAATTTGCGAAGGAAAAATCTTTTCTGCTGACATGATTAATTAAGAAGTGGGGAAAGGAGGCTTTTTTTTTTTTGGACAAATTTGTCCCTGTTTCAGTCGGGGAGACTTGTGACATAAACAAAAGGAGGAGTTAACAACAATTTGAGAGAATGGGCAAAAACGGACACTTCTACCTGTCCAGTGATTTTTTGACCATAAAATTAGTTAGACGACTAAAACCCGTATAAATTAAAAATATGTTAACCTTTTTAGTGTTTTGATTGGGAAGATATGATATTTTACTATTTTAGTTCTACAAAAGAATCATAAATTTCCATTTTTAGTTTACTAACACAGATTTTTTTTTTTTTTTAACAAAGTTACCAATAATATTTTATGAAATCGAAAACAAAAATTTATGGTTAAAAAATTTTTGGTGGTTTCAATTTTAGGGTTCTTAACTAACCCTTCAACGTATATATAACCACCATGCTTCCACAACTATCTTTCTTCATTACCGTTTGGCCTCAAAAACTGAAAAGAAATAGCAGAACCCTCCAGAAACACACACAAATACACTCTGAGAGTGCCAGAGACATACAGAAACAGAGAGAACAATGGATAGGTACCAGAGAGTGGAGAAGCCAAGGCCAGAAGAACCCATTAAAGAGAATGAGATCAGAATCACAGCTCAGGGTCTTATTCGTAATTACATTAGCTATGCCACCACCCTTCTTCAGGTTAGCCTATTTTCTCCACTTGATTTTTGAGGTTGTTGTTTTCAGAATAAATTTTTTTTTTTTTCATTTGGTGTTTGCTTATTTTTTGTTGATTTTGTTTATATGGTCAGAATTTGCTGTTTAAAATTTATAAATTGAATGTTGGGATGTTCTTATCATAGTTTTTAATGGGGGCATTTTAGTTATGTAAAGGCTAAAGATTGTTACTTCGGATCATTTTTGCCTAAAAGTTGTGATTTTTATTGAGTTTTCAGTGTATATTACTATATGTATAGAAGAAGCTTGATTGTGTGTGGAGCCTTGTATTACTATATTTGTTGGTTAACATTTGAAAATGTTTAGTTCTTGTGTTGTGTGGTTTAAAAATTAGTAAACTTTGCTGGAAAATTTAAGGCATTCTCAGTGAAATGTATTGTTTCTTTCCCTTTTTAGAGTGTGTGCTATTAATTGTTTGTTGATCAAATGTGTCGTTTAAGATTTACGAATCATGATTTAATATTTTACTGTCATGCCATTTGTACTGTTACACCTAGATGGTTGATTTTTTTTGGGGACCTCATTTAATATAGCTTTAACTAATTGTCCTATTCTAGTAGCAAATTGCTCAGGAGAAGTTCGTATTTACTGGAAGACCTGAATATGCTATGATTTACATGGAACTCGACTCCTAAAAGTGAGACCAGTATTGCAATGGTTACGTTGTAATTATAGGTGTGGGAAAAAAAAAATATTTTGAAGTTTTAGATAATCTGAATCAATGTTACTTAATATGCCCCTACCCCTTCTGATTTCTGTATTGGACATTCGTACCGGAACGCAATACATTCTCGTACCAAGACGGTCATTACAACATTTTGAAATTCAATCACCAAAGAGACAACAAACATACCTAAAATTCTAATACAACTAAAACTATAGTACAACCAAAATTCGAATACAATTAAGCAATGACTTAATTGTATACTCAATAACTATAACTTTACTGACAATCAAGTATTTTTTTTTTTTTTTTTTACCGACAACCAAGTATAAACCCAAATTTTCTAGTACAATCATGGCCACCATACCACGGACAGACAAATGCATACCAACAAAGCCTACCTCCCCATATTATGTATTATAAAAACTATTGTTCTGCCTGTACCTGTATCCGTGTCACATACTGCAGCTAGGGCTGTAAACGGGTCGGATCCGGCATATCTAGACCCGGATCCGATTAATATTACCCGTTCCAGATCCGGATCCGAACGGGTCTACAAAAGTAGATCCGTATCCGGATCCGTCGGGTCTTGCCGGATCCAGATCCGGGTCTTAATAATTTTTTTTAAAATTATGTGTAAAACTATTACAATTTATCAAATTTTCTCTTTTTTTTAATTATACAAAAGTATTGAGTTCATAATTAATATTTATGCATGTATTTTATATTAAATATAAATTACATGGGCAATTTACACAATATATATGTATATATACATATAAAATAACACTAATATACAATAATTTTATTATATATTAAATATTTTAATTGGATCCGGGTCTTAATCGGATCGGAACACCAAGATCCAGATCCGACCCGTTTATTATAATAGCTAAACAGGTCCGGATCGGATCCGGATAATCGAATTTTGTTATAGATCCAGACCCGGATAAACGGGTCCGGATCGGGTCCGGTCCGGTCTAGACCCGACCCATTGACAGGCCTAACTGCAGCTAACCATGTATTGTGCAACACTGGTTTGAATTTTGGAATAGTTTTATGTGGATAAAACGGGGTACAAAAAGATTACCAGGCTTGTGGGTTGTGCAGATGAATTTTTAGGAGTCCTCTTTTTTCTAAAACTTTTATACAAAAATGAGCATAGGACTAAAATTGTGTATGTGTTCATTTCTTGAGTAACTTGAAACAAGTTGATGAATTCTAAATGGTGTTAAATTTTCAAAATACTCAATTGGTTTGTAAGTGTCCAAATGGATTTATTATGTGATCCAGTGCAAGAATACTTTCAACGGAGATGCTTAGATTTGTAATTCATAATCACTGTTTAATTAAGGTTAATGAGATTTGAGAACATCTTTTTATGCATATAGCATATACCTATACACGTTTATCGGAAGTTTCTTAATACTGGATTATATGCAAGATCCATTCGAAGGGATAGACCTTGATGTTTTGAGGAGATGAATGTTAACCTGTTTAGGCAACCTTGATGCAAGAATACTTTCTTAGATGAAGATGGGCATTCTTAGATTTACTTTGTAATGTCTGTTTAATTAAGGTTAGTGAGATTTGAGAACAACTTTTTTATGCATATGACATATACCTATGCACGTTTATTTGAAGTTTCTCTGCTCTGAATTATATGCCAGATCTATTCGAAAGAGACCTATGGTATTTCAAGGAGATGAATGTTAACTACTTTAGGCAACCTTGTATAATTTGGTTTAATAAGTTTCAAGTTGTTACAGAATGCCACTGTCCAAGAATTCTGAAACTGGCAATATCTATTGCGTTGTCATATAAGTGGTAAATAAAAAATTCAATGAGACTGTGACCTCCTTTTAAGTTCAGAACATGGTTATGGTGCTAGCGTGTCTTTGAAGTTCTCACTAACTGTGTTTTCTTCCACCATGGGGCTTCTTCGTAGTTTCATTCTTTGATCCAAGCATAGTAAAATTCTCTTTAGATGGGAAAAACTTCTGAAATAGGGGTCCTCAAAAGAGTTTTAGAGGTTTTTGACTAGAGAACTCCTTTTTCTTGGATGATTGGAAGTGTAAATGTTACTACAAGTGTTATGTGTTTCCTAGTGTTCAATTGGTATTTCGCATACTAATGGAAACTAGGAGATGTACATTCAGTTTTACATGCATTGCAAACTTGGCACATGGCATTAGTTTTCTTCTGGCAATTTTCCTTTCCTATCAGTATTTCATTTTCTCTGTTTTATGTTGTTCGTTCACATGATGGATGAAGCTATTTCCTTTATTGCATGAAAACATGGGAATGTCCACACCTAGATATACATGAGTATTCCTTTTGCTTGGTTGCTAGCTCTTCATAATTGCATAGATAGTAAGAATGGATTTAGTCAATTAGTCCTTTCTTTACATTTTGTCCTTCCCATAGTAAAGATCTTTTCATGTGTCTGTGTGTGTTGGGCGGATTATCGAGGCTGGTGGTGTTTTGGGGGTTTTTTTTTTTTTTTTTGTTAAGACACAGGGGGGGGTCTTCCAAATGTCCTAGTGTTTGCTAACTCACTTCTGGAAGTATTGCCATGGCAAACATTTTTAGCTACAATCTTGATTCCTCATTTCATTTTACTTTCTGCATATTCTGTTTAGCAATATTTTTCTTTCTTACATCATGTCTAAAGGAAAATCTGCATACATTTGTCACTTTATCATGGGACTGGTTTGGCGGTTGTGTGGAGGCATATGGAATAGCTTAGTCTTCCTTGTAGGATATTGCATGGCAGTGGGTTTTGATGACTGTATTCTCTCCTGAGCAATGCTGTGAGTCTGTGACTACATTGTGGACGAAATACTATTGATTATTTGGCCCTCTTCCATCTTTTTTTTTCCACCTCCTTTGTGCTATTTTAGTGTTTTATGTTTTTGGTTGATTTTGTGCGGATCATTACTAAGATTCTTGGTCTTGGGTTTTATTCACTCAGAAACAGTAACATTCTTTGATGTCACGGTCACCTGTGTATTTTTGGCACTCAATATTAAATATCTGCTTCTTAATTAGGAAAAGTGGGAACAGGAGATTGTTTTGAAGGCAACGGGTCAGGCAATCAGTAAGAGTGTGGCCATTGCAGAGATCATAAAGGTATTTTTGTAGCTTAGTCTTTGAAAAATTTGCGTGATCTTAACTATTATCCCTTTGCATGAATAACAGAAGAGAATCCCTGGGTTGTATCAAGACACTTCTATTAGCTCAACAACCATTATTGATTCATATGAGCCGATCGAAGAGGGACTTGAACCGTAAGCAGTTTCTTTAATTTCTAGCCATCCAAAAGCAAGAAACAGAAGTTTCTAGTACTTAGGTGAGTTGCTATTGTTGTCTAAACAGCTGATTAACTTCTTTGTACTCTCCATGTAGCTTGGAGATGACTCGCCAGGTTTCCCTCATATCAATTACTTTGTCAACCAATGAGCTGAATAAGAATTCTCCAGGGTAAATTTGATTAGTATTATCCTATTCTTGAATGAAATGAACCTCTTAGTTGTCCGCTCTTCCCCTGGAATCTCATTCTGACATTTTAGTAATCTTATACATCTAGGTACCAGGCTCCCTCCAGATCAGAGCAGCCAAGAGGTGAACATCAACAGCAGCCACTGCAACCCAGAAAAGCAGTTAATTCGCCAGAAAATAATCTAGGTTAATCTGCTTTGTGAATGCTTTTATTCTTGGTTCTTATTTTTTTATTCTCTACATTGTAACAAGGTGAGAGCCATGATTTGGCTCTTCGGAATTAGGTAATATATTAATCCTACAGGCATATTAGGTTGTAGCTTCATGGCATGTTTACAATTGGATTGATTTCTTTCTTTGACATTTTATATCTAGACTCATACAATGACCGTGCTCAAGGCAGAGGTAGAGGAAGAGGGCGTGGTCGTAGGAGGGGTGGTTATGGAAACTATCAAGGTATTGATCCAGTAATGACAAGGCAATAAATGTATTTTTGGTCTAACGTTAAACTACTTATTTTAACAGGGGAGAATGGTGGATTTTATAGCTATTATCGAAGCGGTGGACGAGGCAGAGGCTGGGGATATCGTGGTAATTTTAATTCTTCCTATTGCTTTCAGTTTTCTGAGGAAGCATATTATTATGTTGGATGAACCTGATTGTGGCAGACTTTTTCTCTGCTCCTCGTACACAAAGTCTCTGTTTGTGTTATGAGGCTTTGAGACAGATATTCTTTACTTCGTTTGGCCTTTTCTTTGTTCCAAAAAGATTAAAAATATTCATGGAGATTGGTTATTGCGATACTTATGCACCATCCAAGGATCCTTTCTAATAAAACTGGGGTGGTACAGGCAATTGTTTTTACACTATCTTGTTTTGGTCAAGCATACTTGTAGATACTGTTTGATCTTTATAGTCTGACAGGTAAACAGAAGGATTGTGCTCGAGTGATAGATGATTTTTTGGTTGGTAGGCAGCTTAAAAATTAAAGATACTTCTGTATCAGTTGGATTCCTTTGATGCCTCTCTGACACGGAAAGTTTTTGAAAACATTGAATCTTAATGAAGCAGTGTTACTTATTACATTGGTCATATATGTCAGGTTTGGGATACGGAAGGGGCGGGGGTGGATTCCAAGTTGGGGGCCAAGGTTATGGTCGAGGATGCGGAAGGATGGGCCGAGGAAGAGGTGGTGGGAATCAGGCATAATTTGAGATGGTTTCTGTTTGCTTTTAAAGCTAAACAGTTTTACCTAAGCTTTAATCACAAAGAAGTGTCAGTTCTTCTTGCATGAAGAATGAACTTTGTGGGTAATCTTCTTATAGTCTTCTGGTTTCCCTCAAGTATGGATGTGCCGGGTTTTCCTTCCGTTGGCTGTCCTTTTTTGTCCAAGAGAACCACTTGTTGGTTCTTGTTTTCGCACGACTCAAGTTGCTGCTTTTTTGTAGTTATATCTGATTGTTGAGTGTATATATTGATAAACTGTTTACATCTAGTAAATTAACTTGTTATTTTCCAGTTTGCAAAGCAAGTATCTCGCATTTGGCTGTCGAAGACTCGGTTCTGAGTGGAAAAATAATTTTTTTAGCTTGACAACATACTTTTATATCTACGTGAAAAGTATTCAAAACAAAGAAAAAGAACATCCTCTTGAGCCAAAACTGTGAGTTTGAGTCTAGGAAATTAGAGATAAAACTAATTAAAATAATAAACAAAACCTACCGTTCGCGCATTCTGTTTTAATCGATTTAGTCAGTTCATGTAGTCTCTCTTTCTATTATTTTAGTAGTCTACAAAAGTGAGACTTTCCAATAATGCATTTGATTAAGGCTTAATTACAAACCTAATAGTTGCAAATTATTCCTTATATTTATTTTATCGACAGATTGTCTATTAAGGTTAAATAAAGTTAAAATTTTCATTTAAAGAAAATAGTAAAATATCATAATTGACTCAATCTTTTGATTATCTTAACCAATGTAAAATTAGAGTGAGTTTGCATTTTGATATCTGATTTTATTTTATAAGTAAATTGTCATTCAAATGTAATGACGTTTTTTCATCCAAACTACAGAAGATTAATCATGAAATTCAATCTGAGGTGAAATACAGACTTCCAACTCAGTACATCCTTGGAAGATATCTTGGAGATGATGGATTTGTTTGCAAATTGTTCCTTGATTTTGGGTACCAATGATACTAGTATTAATTGTATTTGGATTGCTTCAATAGGTTTGTGCTCTATTCATGAATTAGTTTGGAGGGAATCTTTTCCTTTTTGGCAAGTCTCTTGCTGATCTTTGAGTCTTTACTCACTCTTGTACAAACTTTGTGCTCTCTTTATATTAATGAAAGTTGTTGATGTTTTGAAAAATTTCTAAAATTGTGCTCCTTTTGAAAATTGTTCAAAACATGCTAATTCGAAAAATCATTTCCGGGAGAGTGGAACTCGCATTCGGTGAATGCAAGCTCAATCATGATTTAAAAAATATATATATATTATTTTTTTAAAAAAAAAATTGACCTTGCATTTTTGAAATGCAATGTCATACAACTATTTTGAAAAAAAATTAGTTTTATACCTCGCATTTGCTATATGCGAGGTCTGGCAAATTTTTTTTTTTTTTTTTTTAAATTTTGCAAATTTGAATATGTATATTGCGAAGGGAAATTTTGCACTATTACAAAAATAGAAAAATGTTTGATATTTTTATCAATTAAAGAAGCATTTGACTGTAAGATAAAATCACTTTAATACCAAATCGTAAATTATAAACTATAACATTACCGAAATAGTAAGATATTTAGGAATACTAAACCATTATCTTTAAACCATAAACTATAATATTAACGAAATAGTATGCGAATGAAATTTGTAAACCCGCAAATTTATTAATTTATCATATTTTTTAATAAAATTTTGACATAACCTCCCCTATTTTACGAATATTCTTCCTGCCAACGACCAAACCCAACAAGGGCAACAAACATCCATAAAAGCCCGACAAGGGCTAAAAAAACGTAAATACAAACCTAATAACAATAAAAAAGCACCCGACTAGGGCGAATAATGATATACAAATAACGGACATCAATCACACATAATTGCGAGAAGTAATAGCAAATATCAATGTCCATGATCTCCAAATCTCCCGCCCGTACCACACTCTCTAGGTTTAGGCACCCTTTTTGATCGACGGATATAAAATAAAGGAGTGTCTTGCTGTTGAGTATGGTGAGCAATTTCCGCCTGCGAAGGTATGCTTTGTTCGTGTTCATGTTCTTCATCTGAAACGGTTGGACCAGTATGCTCTGGATCCAGTGGATCATGTGCATGGTGTGGATGTTGAACGTAACAGGAACTGGTGGAGGCCAAATATCAAGACGAGTTCATTCGCCTACTGCATGTAGTGATTGAGAAGCGAAATGTCTGATCTGTGCCCATGTACTACTATCCGGAGTATCGTCCTCAGTCAGGTTGTCTAACGACATGTAGTAGAATCTAGCCATGGAATCCATCTACCGTGAAAGTTGAAATTAGTTTTACTGAAGTCATTTGAAAAAGAAAAACAATAAGAAAAAATGAATAATTACTTACTAGATAATCTGCACGTGCACCATCACCAAGGTAGCCTTCTGCAAAAGTAGGGTGTTGACTAGGATTGGATATGTACATCACCGTCCTCGGTCGGTACCATTGCATGTAATCACCCGATGCATGTGTAGTATCAACACATGGGAGACCAACCTCAACTGTATCCGTTCTTGCGCCCCAAATATCTATATATTGTTGGCAACTCCCAATCATTGTTCGCCCGACCACTGCAGTCGGCTATCAAATGAAGTGCAGATTGATTACCAATCAATTTCTAATCTGGTATAGGTTGGTGCAAACCGAACTGTCGCATAATCCGATGAGGGAGGTAACATTTCACGATTTTTTAACATATCACATAAGTAACTGCACGCCATATGTCACGACCAGCAGTGCAGTAATGGGGAAGCATATCAAGTAGCTCATCAGAGAATGTCATATAAACTAATACCAAAGAAGTCGACAAAAAGTTAGTAAATAAACGAAGTACAATGACGACAAAGTGCAAAAGAAATGTAATTGACAGATATACCTCATTGGGTCGCAAAGTATGTAACTGATCTAAAAAAAACAGATAAAACATGACGAGGAGCATTACGCACATCAAATCCAACATCCCACCTGCAATACAAATTAATACATATCAAATCCAATGTAAACATGTTTAATTAAACAGTTTAACAAAACATATATAAAGAGATCCATATGCTCCAGTGCAGGCTCTAACCGGATAGGACGCAGTGTCGGCATGCGATGCTCCCAAACCCATAACTGTATACAATAAATGAATATAAAATACTCAAATATAAAATATATGAATATAAAGTACTAAAATATACCTGTACTAATAGTACTGGTCTGCAAATTTTTCTAGCTATGGGTGACGTGGCATCACACAAACTGCGATACAGTGTGCCTAAAACTGCTGATCCCCAACTATAACGGCCCACAGTCTCCAAGTCCCTAAGCAACTGAAGATACAGTAGTGGCATCTTATTGCCTAAATTGTCTGGAAATAAAATGCCTCCAATAAGTACAAGTAAGTATGTACGTGCCATCTGCCGACACATGTCATCAGTCGCATCATCGGGAAGCGGATGATCTAATGCAGCAGACAAACATCTAACTTTCAAACGACCACCGTCAATGTCTGATCTGGTAGGCATGAAATCCAATAACTCCATGCATAACTAGCTCCAAGCATCTACAGAATGAGTAGTGTCTCTACCCGTCACGGGCGGGCCGTCAATGTGTAAACCCCACGCAGTACCTCTACATTCTGTAACGTGATGGTGGCCTCTCCAATGGGCAGATGAAAAGAATGTGTCTCAGGTCACTATCGCTCCACAAGACTGGTGATCAAAGCATGATCCACTGAAATACGTCCTAAAGATGCGATGCCCTCGAAACCTGCCAAACAAATATAATGCCATACCCGCGCTGGTATAGGCATGTGATCCCAAAAAGTCCCATCATAATGCTTAACCTGTAGTGTGGAATCATCGATAAGACCGATAAAAATAGATCTAGCCCTATGCGGCGTCATAGGTGATATAATATCATCTATATATGATCCAGGATGAACAAGCTCTCGCGACTGATCATCCATACATAAACAAAGTAACATGAAAAGAATGAATGATTGTACAATTTTTTTTGATAGTAATCAATGATCAGCAAACATTTTTTGATAATACAATATTTTTTGATAAACGAATACATTAAAAACAAACTACATTCATAGAATACAATGAGTACGTAAACAACACAATATACACATAGACAAATCATTGTTGTCGCGAATGGAAACTCCTGCGATTATGTCCCGGTTCATGATAATTCGTACATCTTCTGGGTTCACGGCGATCCCTAATATCCATCTCGTTTCGTATGCGCCTCGCACGTACACGGCCTGCCCGGCATTCAACGAACATATTGTCATCAACACGTAACTGCCAATGAATAAGAGGCAACTCATTTGGATTAGATTGCGGAACAAATCTACTAATGTTGTACTGGTCTCGAAATATGCGAGTGGTGTAATGGTCCGCAAGCAGTCGGGTTGGTTCATCACCCTTATGCTTGCAAACTGCCAAAGCATGCGAACATGGAAACCTATACATTTGCCACTTACCACAGCTACATGTCTACTGTACATAATTGACAGTTTGTACATTGTCACCACGACCACTCACACGATGAGGTGTTTTAATTCTATATACATAAGTAGACTGATCGAAAACCATGATTGTGTGTCCTCCACCTTTTTGTCTGCTGACAACATAATCGACCTTTTCCAATTCTTTGGTGTAATTGATGTGCGACAATGTGCACCCCGTGCAATATTATCAACAAATAGTTTGACGGAACGATGGAATGTACTATCAATTATAGCCTTTATCGGAAGTAGTCTAACTCCGCGCAACACGTTATTGTAGCTCTCAGAAGAATTTGTACCATGTATTCCCCACCTACGATTTCCATCGTGAGCAAGGCACCAACGGTCAAGGCCAATATCTGCCAGATATCTCCAAGCCTTTGGATGTTGCAGCTGTATCGTTTGTTGGTGCTTATTCTATTTCCGCCTCTGTAACTTGACACCAAGAGACCAACACAACTTCTTCACTTCTACATTCTTGTATTTGGTCATCAAATTACTCCGAACGTGACGCAGACAGAATCTATGATATGCAAATAGTTCCTGCCATAAAGGGGACTTACTCATAGCATGCACAATGCCACGATGCCGATCAGATGTTATGCAAACAGTCTCCAAGTCACGTACAACATGGTGTCTCAGTGCGGCAACTACTCCATGAACCAACCTCAACTTTGTATTGTTTCCTCATCAACAATTGCATAAGCAACAAGTAAAATCTGATTGTTAGCATCCAAAGCGACGGTAATAAGTAATTTACCCCGATACTCCCCTTGTAGATGCGTGCCATCAACAGATAGGACAGGTCTACACATGTGGAATGCATCAATCGATGGCCGAAATGCCCAAAAGATGTATTTGAAAATTTTCACAACACATCTACTGTTGGGATGATGTAGCCATTGCACCACAGTTTGGGGATTGGAGCGTAGTACTTCTGCAACGTATTGGGGTATACGGTGGAAAATATAGATGCCCAACTTCCATATGCAAGCAGTTATCGCTTTCCTGCGAGCATACCAAGCTTTCTTATAAGAGATGTCAACCTTGAAACTATTCTTAACATATCCTGAATTTGTTTAACAATTACCCAGGATCATTTTCAATTAAGTGCATAATTTGGTTAGCAATGACTGTAGATGTAAGATTTCTGTTGTTTGTTACAGGATATTTCACCGAGACATAAGTGATCTTTTACTCATTTCGTGACCTTCCACACAGTAAGAGATTCATTTCCACGTACCCGAATACTCCAATCACAATCTCCGGCAGCTAATCTACCGGAGGCCGCAGTCTTGCATTTAGCCGCCCATGTTCTCTTCCGGCTCTCTATGACTTTGAATTTTCGTTGTTGAGCTATAAACCACATTGTAACTGCCTTATTAACTTGCTCCTTGCTTTCAAAGTACATGTGCAACCGAATATCATTTTTTTCTTCATTCCAATAAACCAGCCCATCCTTATCACTGCGGTCCATGAGATCGTACTCACCATAGTTACAAAGATTATTGAAAAAAGCCATCCCCCTGGGTTGATAAGCAGGAGCATCCTCTTGTGTATGACATTCATCGTTATTTGTCCCCAAATCCTCGTCAGAATCATCATCCGATATATCTTTAGAGTCTGACCCTGATTCGTAATCCTTGTCTAATGCATGCCACGACGAGTCATGCTTATCAAGCTATTACCACTATCCGCTGTCAAACCCTCATCTATGAGACCTTTCTCCATATATTGATATTGCATGGTACTTAGGCCTTCACCTGCTGTGGTGTCTCTATTACACTGCGCGCCAATAGCTTGATCAGATTGTATTGAGTTTGACATTGAAAATGAACAAGTTGGGTTGTAAAACTCAAACGACCAAGGATGTTCAAAGAGACTCCGCGCATTGGATTGCAGCGGCTGGTCGTCCATGGTCGAATGCATGAGAGACATCATTGGCCCCATACCATACACTTCTACATTGTTGGTTACAGGTACATGAGGAATTTTCTCTGTCTCGATAAACACCTCAGCACAAAAAAATCAAAAATACCATCCATACCATCATCATCTATCAATGGAATGCCAGAGTAAACACCACGACTAACTATATGCCTGTACAAAATATTCAATTTCAACTGCTCCCTATCAACCTCCATGAATTCGTATATCTTGTCAACTAACTCAACAAACCTAATCTGTTCTCTAGATGCTGCTTTATTCGAAATAGTTTCTTGCACACCATTGGCCGATAGGACATAGTACGGCCTTCATAAGTTATTTCTCCTCCCCAATAAAGGAGAATGTGATGGGGTCTATCAAATGTCATTTTCCTGTAATGATGGAACATGTTTAGACCCCAATTTTGGATACAAAATATGTTTTTTTTTAAAAAAAATTTGACAGAGTTCCTCTATATTTTCAAGATTCCCTCTGACGCCGGTCATACCCAATAAGGGTTACAAACAACACAACAAATCGGCAACACTTACAAATAATACATGCCCGACAAGGGTTACAACAAATGCAATAACATCCCACAATTTCAGTATAACAAACAACATAACCACAAATTTTACCGCAATCAACAGAAACCAAACATACAACATATATCCCGAGCCAAAGACCATTCTCTCTAAATATTCAAACAAAAAAGAAGATATAATCAAAGCAGCATATTATTACACTAAAATACAAAAATATAAAAAATATAAGCTACCAACACACAAATATATTTCTAAAACATTTACATTAACAAAATTAATTATTTAAACAAAATTAAAAAATAAATTAATTAAAATTATTGGACTCCATAAAAAAATTTAATTTACCTGAAATATGTTGGTGGTGGGTGGCGGTGGTGTTGGTGGTGGTGGTGGTGGTGGTGGTGGTGTGGAATGGACACATCTTGTTGTAGAGGGGACCTCCTTTGAATGGTACCTGGTCTGGAGACACAAGGAGGAGGAATTTTCTGCGAGGCTTCGGCCTTGCAGAATAAAAGGCCGGTTGACCTTGCATTCGGCGAATGCGAGGTCAATTTTTTTTTTAAAATTAATTCCAGACCTCGCATTCGGTGAATGCGAGGTCAGAGAAAATAATTTTTTTTTTTTTTAAAATCATGATTGAGCTCACATTCGGCGAATGCGAGTTCCGCTCACCCGAAAATAATTTTTCGAATTGGTATAAAAAAAGAACAATTTTTAAAAGGACCATAATTTTAAAAAATTTTCTTGACGTTTTAGAATAAAAAAAAGGGGCATATAATAGCTCGAAAAAGTTAATTGTACAGAGCTTTCTCTTCCTCTGCAGTAAGAATGTTGGGTGGTTACATTGTTGACCAGGTAGGGACAACAAAAGCGAGATTTTTTTATAAAATAGGATAATTTTGTCATTCAATAAAAATGTGCTATTGTAATATTGTTGCCCTAACACTATACCTATTTTATCTCGATATATTTGAATGACATGATAGTTATTTATAAAAGGACAAAAAATAAAAATATAAAATGAGTAATAATTATATTTTAACTTTAAAAATATTTTAGAACAAAAAAATAAAAAATATTACACGTTTAATGATATTTTAAATAATTTTTATGTCCTCAGTCCCAAAACTTCTCGGTCGTATTCAGTCGTGCCTATAACATGTTACCGCATTTACTGAGTCACGTGCATATACCTTTGGCCACAAAAATATTTGGCTTGACAGAAAATTATTCCACAATTTCCATAGCCGGCAATCTATTTTCTAACACTCTATCTTTACTGTCTTCTCAGATGACTCGTGGGTACAACATCCATAACCATATCCCCTATATCTTCTCCCCTCGTCCTCAAGCGTCAAGCCTAAGACCTAAGTATCATATTTATTTCATTTTTTGCATCCATTTTTATCAATATCGGATTGGTAGCTCTATTTTATCCCTCAAAAAGAAAATCATCTCAACCAAATCGACCTTACTCTAAAACTAGTACTAAAAAATAGAAAATTTTATGCTTTTAGTGAGAATTTTTTGGCTTTTAGACGCAATCGCTATTGAGAATTCCAAGAATAAATAGTCTCCATAAGATTTATCATCCATCATACCAGTGCTATGTTCATTGCTTTAGGCTTATCTATTTTTACTATTTGGCTAAAAAATAAAGGCTGGAGTAATTGTTTTGGATACAAAATAGAAACTTTTATTTGAGGATTCCAAGAAATTAATTTAATGGGTTGCTTCAATTTGTAATTATTTGATGTGGGTTGTAACTAATTTTACATGAGAGTTTTGAAATTTTAAATTATACTAATTCCTTCTCGAATTATCTAGATACCTGTGACGGACAGATTTTTTGCAAAAGAGGGAGTGAGAAAAAGGGGAAATTAACGAGAGATTAGAATTTGTAAGAAGAGCTAGAGCTAGGCCTACAAATTTTGGACAACAGTTCGAGGAAGAAGATGAGGATAATTCCGAGGGGAGGCATGAAGGTAGGACTGGAAATGAATTCAAAAGATTTCATATTCGAATTGAATTCAGTTTGATTTCAATCAAATTAAATTTAAACAAAATTTAGCGTTTATTAATTTTTTGGCTCGATTTGAACTCTTATCGATAAGTTAAAAATTTTAAATTCATATATAAAAATTACAATCTACTCGAGTTCAATTCATGCGACTCGATAAAATTTATTTGAATTCGACTAAAAAGATAAACAATTCAAGTTTAAATATAAATTAAGTTTATTAAAATAATTAAATAAATTTAAATACAAAAGTTTATGATTTGTTTAAATGTATTCGCCTACACTCTAAGTAGAGGATGAAGACGATTTAGAGTGAAAAGAAACAAAAATAACAATAATAATAATAATAATAATAATAATAATTGGCAAAAAGAAGAGAGATGTTTTGAAGAAGGGGAGTTCACTAGCCTGTTTTTGGTAATTCGGTTACTAAAACAGTATTAAAATATTGAATGAATAGAATTAATTACTACAAATTAAAAAATAAAACTAATAAATTTAAAAATTTAATTATTTGATTATTTATTTTTAATAATTAAATTTGAATAGTATAACAAATTTCCATATTTAATTTATTTGAATACTAAAACTAAACTAGTTTGGATGGATTAGTTTGTTTGATTAAACAAAACTATAAACACCCTAGGTCAAAGTAGCTGAACAAACCTAGCCTAAACAATGGAGTCAAGTCAGTCAAAAATACTTTGGATGACTTTTTATTCATTATTCTTCAAATGGTATATTGCAACTATTACTCAAACACGTGTTTAATATTCCTATCTTTTATCTAGCATGTCATATCTCAATTAATAAATACAATATTAGTTAAAATAATATTTTAAATAATAACTATCTAAACCCGGACTTATATGAGGTATTTGAGTGAAAAGGCCGTGGCAATGTTTTATATGTGCCATTGAATGCGATCACGGGAGGTTTGGGGTTGTGCAATTGAACACATTTGAAAAATATTTAAATAGATTTAATTTTTAAATTTATTTTTAAATTTTTGTGTGTAAAATAAATAACATCAATTGATAAATTCTACCAATAAAATTATAATAAAATAATTTTTTTTGGAAAAGAATTATAAAATTTTCAATATATATATTTTTCAATGGGAAAAAACTTGTTGAGATCGCATACGTGGCGATACAACTGTCCCAAACACGTGAATTACGAAAACCCAACAAACAATCTTGAACCTATCAGCTTTTTCCGTCCACATTCATCTTCATCCCAACAGGATCCACGTGTCCAGCTACACATTTAATCAACTTAATTTCTCCTCTTTCCTCAATCCTTTTGGGCATTTGGGCAAACTCCACCAGCTTCCCTCTTCCTCTCCCTTCATTCTTGAAAACTCCTACAACAACAAACCCTTTTCATTGAAAACTCATAAGACTGAAACATAGGATTCAGTACTTTACTAGGATTGTTGAAGATCAGTTTTCTTAGAAAAACACAAACAAACATGTATAGTGGGTTTGGAAAGAAAGGAGAGAAAGTGCACGAGTCTTTTCACGTCATTCATAAGCTTCCTCCTGGTGATAGTCCTTATGTTAGAGCCAAATATTTTCAAGTACGTTTTTATTTTTCTTTTCCTTTTCTTCTTGTTGCATTATATGATATATCTTTGTGTTTATTGAGATATTATTACTTTTATGGGTTTTATTTATTTGTTTATTTATTTTTGTCGTCTGGTTTTAAAATGAATTGTAAAAAAAGATCAAAAGAAGTCTTTTGGAGTTCTTTTAATGGGATGGTTAAAATGAGGAGTTAACTTCCCCAATTCTATTATCTAATTAATTTTGCTTTAACTTTATGAATCTTGGGTTTATTTAATTCATTCATTATATTTTAATAATTGATTTTTTTTTTTTTTTGAAATTTGACATTATTATTTTTTTGGATCTCCCAAATAAATGGGAGGGTTAGTATAGTAAATTTCAGTTGTTTCTCTTGGAATAGTGCACTTCTGTTTATTTAATATATAGGTAATTCTTGGAATGATACATTTTCTTTACGGCATATCAATAAAAAGTGAAAAAGTTTGACTAGATTTAAAAAAAAAAATTTTTTGACCAACTATTTAAAATTTTTACATGTAGAGTGATTTTTAAAATGGTTTTATAAGTCATTTTCTTTTCTTTAGACACCTACCATGATCACATTTGTTTTTCCCGGGTGATTTGATTAATCAGCAAATGCAGTTTATACAATTCTCTGAATATTTACAAATTTGCTAGTATTAGTTTTTCTGAAAACTGGTTGCTGGTTTAGATGATGGTACCTTGTAATGTTTTTATGAACTACCAATTACTGAATGAAATGCTAGAAAAGGTTATTCCTTGCTTGGAGTATTCAAGATGAAGCCCTGGATCAATGTCTGGTTTTTGTTTACTACGTACAATAAAGAATGTCAATTACAGTCTGGATTAATAAGTTTTCTTATGTACAGTACATATTAGAGAAGTTTTGTAGTCTAGATAGGAACCATCCCATTGTCGTTTAATAGTTATAAGTATAATGTAATTTTTTAAAGAATAAGGTATTGTACTGTACAAGTTTCAGAACGTGATTAGTTGAAGGACCATAGAATTTTCCTACTTATTAATCTAGTTTATGTAGTCAATCTCATTTACTAATTTGGAGATAAAAACACTCTTCTGGCCCACTCCAAGGTGTCAAATAAAGAAAGGAAAATTACTATCTGATATTGTAGTCTATGTTGGGGTCTTAATCCACTCATTTTTCCTCTTCTTGGTAGGTAATAATTTTCTAATTTGTGTATTTTGCAGAAGGACTAAGTTGTGATATTGCTTTACATCTGTGCTTCTGAGTACATCTTTCTCAATAGATTTTTGTATATCTGTTTTAATCTTTTAAAACTTTTATGACCCTTATCTTTTGGACAAGCTCTTTCAGTAATTAATAGAACCGATTCAGTTTTATCTGCATTTATTTTGATTTTTAGGACACATTGTTGTGTATGATATATCATGCCTGCAATATTAATGCTCTGTATCACCATTTCTCACAAAAGACAAATGTTAAGTTAGTAACACCCTCCTTTTTGTGATTCATGCCTTGTCTTATGGCATGCTTAAACAGTACGTAGAAAATACTTCGACCCTGGTCCCCTTATCTACTGCAATGGCATATTTATTGTGGTGCAACTTACGTAGAATCTGTTATGTTATGTTTCTGGGTGGTATTTTCGATGAAATTTTAATGTTTAATTGTTCGCTATCTATCAAACAGCTAGTTGAGAAGGATCTTTCAGAATCCGCAATCATTCTCTTTTGGAAGGCGATAAATGCTGGAGATAGAGTAGACAGTGCACTCAAAGACATGGCAGTGGTTATGAAACAGCAAGATAGAGCTGAAGAAGCTATTGAGGCGATAAGATCCTTCAGGGACAGATGCTCTAAGCAAGCCCAGGAGTCACTCGACAATGTCCTTATCGATCTATACAAGGTACCATAACTTTGAAGAGAGATTTAAATTTCTTTCCCTCTTTCATTGGATACTAAGAAATCAGTTGGCAATTGTGATTTTCTCTGTCAATCATAAAAAAATTTTTCTTCAAGTTGATCGGTGAAGCCTGGGAACAGTATTGGAAAAGCCTCCTGAGCGTGGTGGGAATCAGATGTTTTAAAGGACTCTTTGAAATCATTAGATGATTTAACCTCTGAATATGTTTTGCACTAATTACGGCATGTTTAAGGAGATGAATTCTACATGTATCTTAGATGAGATTTGAGTTTTGGAGGATTGATAGTTATATTGGACAAAAATGTTAACTAATAGACAGATTAGTTAAATTTCTGTATCTTTGAATTTTCTCAAGACTGGCCAAGCCCAAATGTAAAGCAATCAATTAAATAAACATTTTGGATATTTCTTTTGCTCATGGAACTCGTGCTCTTCTCTTTCCCTTTCTCGTTTCTATTGCCTCTGTGTTCTACCATGCTGTTTTCAACGTAATTGGTTTGATTTGGCAGAAATGCGGAATGTTAGATGAGCAGATTGAACTGCTTAAACAGAAGTTACAGATGATTTATCAAGGAGAAGCGTTCAATGGAAAGCCTACCAAGACAGCACGCTCCCATGGAAGGAAGTTCCAGGTTACCATCCAGCAGGAAACCTCCAGGATATTGGTAAACATTATGACATTATACTAGTAGAGTGTGCTTATTTCATTAACCAACTCAGCTAACTACACGTCTAGACGGTGCAATTTCTATCACTTTATTAATCTGCATCCATTCCTGCTACCTGCTAGTGTATCATTCGTGTATTTCAGTTATAGATACATTCTACAAAAGAAAAAGAGTTTCAGCATGAAAGAGCACTAGATGAACTTTGAACAACCGGAACAAATCTTAATTACATATTGTTGCTGATATGTCCATCCAATTCAGTTATCACAAAAGTTTATGGAAATTGGATGTCTAGCAATAACAAATGTAAAACCTTCTTTTGCTTTCTTTTATTAATCGCTATAAAGGATGGAACAGTTACCGCAACAAAAACTTAATATCACTATGATGGAGCACTTCTTGTCCGAAAAATAACGTTCCTTGTTCATGGGCCGAAACTCAATTTCTTCGAGCTATTTGATCAGTTTGGTTAATGGTGATTGCACATGATAAAATTGCAGGGAAATATGGGTTGGGCATACATGCAGCAAACAAACTATGCTGCTGCAGAGGTTGTTTATTGCAAAGCCCAGCAGATAGACCCCGATGCCAATAAGGCTTGCAACTTGTGTCTATGCCTAATTAAGCAATGTCAATATGCAGAGGCAAAGTCTGTTCTTGAAGATGTAGTAGAAGGTAAGCTTTCTGGGTCAGATGAATCTAAGTTGAGAAATCGTGCCAAGGAACTGCTGAAGGAGTTAGAGCTTTGTGAATCAGAGCCATTTGCTTCACCAGTTTTCGGACCTAGTGTTGAAGATGCATTTGCTAAAGGTCTTGATCAGTTGATGAACCAGTGGACACCGTTTAGGTCAAAAAGACTTCCCATTTTTGAAGAAATTTCACCTTTCAGAGATCAATTGGCTTGTTGATCTTTTCGATTTTTCTAGAATTTTCTTTGTTGTGGTGGTGATTTTTTAGTTCATTGAACGATTATAGGTTATACTGAAAATTATGAAGAATTGTCAAAATTGTAGTTACTTTTTCTTTCATGAGCTTTCTCAAGGGGTTTGAGTTGTGTCAGCTTGTACACATATGTCAAGGATGTTGTACTATTAGATGCCACTAATTTTCCTGTGCAGAGAAAGTGAAGAGACTAATTTAGTTTGAGAAATTTGTCCTGGTAATTTTACTTGTGAATTTTTTTGAAGGATCGTTTGATGTTTTGGGCTTCAAGCAGTGGAAGATGTCCAGCATACGATTATGAATGATCTTTTAGGAAACATTAATTGTCTATTACTGTTGTAAGCAACAAGGGAAAGATATAAATGTTGACACCACATGGCAATGTCATGTGGTGTGTCATTGCCATTATATTTTAATTACAAATTATATTTCAGCAAAATAAATAAAAATAAAAATAGCCCAAGATATAAATGTTGACACCACATGGCACTGTCATGTGGAGTGTCATTACCATTATATTTTAATTACAAATTATATTTCAACAAAATAAAAGGTAAAAATAGCCCTGCAATATGCAAGTCCTTTAATTTTTTTATTTATGTTTTTGGATAGGGGCTTGAGAATATTTAAGATAAAGAATACTTATCCTGTTTGCTTGGAGCTAAGGTAATTTTTGTGGCGCATTGGTTCAGATTCTGGAATTTGATGCAGTTTAGCTACTGTTACATAATGTCTTTTTATCCAAATCTTACCTAGAAATTTTAGAAATTATAACTGTTTTTTTCAAATAAATAGAAAGCTTCTTTTATATATTAGTGAAAGTTGACCTTTCCCCAACCCTTTGTCTAAAGCACAAAGTTGTTCCACCAAATAGACTTGTCTTGCCTCCCAACTATCAAGTCTCAACCATAGTTTGTAAAATCGGGATTCTACGTGGGATCGATTTGCTTGTGTCAGAATCGGATCGTAGGATCGGATCGTAAAATCGTAAGATCCTACCAAAAGTATCTAAAATAATAAAATAAATTATTTTTAAGCTAATAAATAACAAAAACCATAATAAAATTAGCTCCAAGCCTGTAAATTAAGTATAAAAATATATATTTTTAAACCTGTGTCTTGACTTGTACAACAATATGGAAGTATAAGAGACAGTAAGACACACATTTAATAACAGAACCTCTATTTGTTCTACAATATTTTCAAACTAAAAATTTACAATTCTCGCATACATCACATAAAAAGAGATGTTATTTTTCCAAATAACATTTAGAATAATATCCTAATTAATTAATAACTCCAAATGAAATACACGAATGAACTAGCAGGTAGCAGGAATGGCTGTCTCTTATACACATCTAGATGTGTATAATCTTTTTGATATGATATGGTGTAAGGCTAAATAAAACTACAACTCAATTTTTTTCTTAAAAGATAAAAGATTAACTAGATTATCGTCAGACTGCTTGTATGAGGATTAGATCTTCTCATAGGGGTAATGCTTTTAAATGATCTCATGTAAAATTTACAAAATCAATAAGAATTTACCTTTTGTTCAAAAATAACATTAATCATGTTATTTTAAAAGTTCAAGAAACAAATTAAAATAACCAATAGCACATAACTAATATACTAATACATCATTTTTATAACAAAATTTGTAGGGTAGATTTCTTAATCACGTTCTCTAAATATGTTTAAATTTTATTTTTTTTAATATTTTATAGTACGTCACATTTTAAAAAATATTCTAATATTAACTTTTAAAAAAAAAAATTGAGTTGTAGTTTTATTTATTTTACACCATATCATATTATATCCATCCAATTAAAAGGATAAAATATCTACTAAGTTTTGAAGATATAATTGGAGAATTTCCATTTTGACAAGGAAATTTTGCAATCCTCACAAGTATAGTGTTTGAAGTTTAGACTTTGAAAAAGGAATTTGGTGGTAGGGCTAATGCAAATAGGTCACAAAACAAATTTATCTCTTTTAGAATATAAAACAATAAAACCCAAAAGTTTAGAAGGCCTAAAATATTATTTTTCGTAGAATCGGTTTAAGTTTTAATTCACAACAAAATACTTTGACATAGGAAACAATTAAACTATATCCATCTAAGTAAAAGATAGAAATAATCATTCACATTTTAATGAAGGCAATAATATATAAAACACTAATAACGCAGCATATATTTATGAATTTGAATGCTAAAAATCATATAGGTTAATATATGCCACAAAATCCGTAAGGATCAAAACTTTCAATACTCATCAACAACAAATTACAGTGGGATGAAAATTAATGACTTAATTAATTAGGCCTCAATCTCAAAGCTTGAGCACTTGATTGACCCCATGGACAAGTCGATCTCAATCAAATTTTCTTCCTCATTCATGTCATTAAATTCTGCAAAGAGCTGCTTTATACTTTGCTGATGAAACACTTTTGTCTCATAGGAGAAATCTTGAAATTTCTGCTGCAAAGAAAACATGGGATTTTCTTCTTTTAGACCACCAACATAGTGCCCACTCGGAAGAGCTATCTCAATCAGGCTTTCCTCATCAGAAATTGAATCATCTGAACATTCTGGGCTTTGACCTAATAAAATATCAGAATCTTGATCACTTGAAGATGAGTACTTATCATCATCAATACTTTTTTCACTTTCTGAATACGAATCAAGATGAATCTGATCAGCTTCTCCACCAAATCCCTCTTTTTTAACTGCCTTTTCTTGATAAATTGTACTCTCAGTTTTTACCTTGTCATCTTCTTCTTGATCTTCTGGGTTTTTTGGCCTTGAAAATGATAAGACAACGGTGGATATAAACAACACTAAAGAAGTCAAGAAAATGGATAAAACCCCATAAAATGAAAAGGCTGCAATCAGTTTTTGCATGATGCAAAAAGAAGAGGCCATACAGCTTTCTGGAATATGAAGATTTGTAGATCGAATTCTGGACTACTTTCTTACAGCATTTTTACAGAAAATGTGAAATAGGTAGAGGGAGGGACTTGAAAGAAGAGAAAAATAACAAACTTTTACAAATACGAGGAAACATAGATATTGATAAGTTGATGACCAAGAAGGAACATCAACATGTTACTAAAGGAGAAAATTATGGTTTTTGGGCTTTATAATATTCAGAGTAAATTGCTTGGCTGTTTCTCCCCAGCTATACCTTTTCTCTTCACAGACTGATCACTTTTCCCGAGCTTGTATATAGATAGTACTGTTTCCTAAAAGACTGGGATCTTGATTTTTCTATATTAATCAGGTGGTCTTCCTCTGCAACTGATTCTCTTGAAAATGCCAAAATCTGGTCTTCCCTTGTGCCAGTTTTATGGCCTCAACACTTGGAAATTTGAGACGCCATGTGAAGACTCTGAGCTCAACACATGGCACTTTGAATCAGATTAGTAAAAACCTCAAAAAAAAAAAAAAAAAAAAAAGGTCCCATATGAAACGGCAAGACAAGCGTTAGTTACTTAATACTAATCTCACACGGAATCACTCTCTATCTTGATCATAGATGATCAAAAACATCACAACCATTAATGAAACATCTGTACAACCATTAATATTGCAATAGATTCTCTGTACACATTTCTGTGTGTTTCAGATCTCATCATGCTTCTCTATATTAATTAAAAAGAAGATATTGGAACTTTTGAGGGGACTACACTTGCCAAAAGCATACCAAAAAGTCCTACTTTATTTGGCACTAGAGGAGCCATAGTGACTTTCATAATGACCCTAGACTCTTTTGACTTTTGATTAATTAGCTTAATTAGGTTAATATTACTACCTAACCAACAGCCAATCAAGAGCGATTTAAGAAGCTCTTCAGGTTGAATGATCAAATCTTGACACATGTAGTTAAAAGTATCAAAAGTAGTGTATCTTAAAGAATAAAATTATATTTTTCGTATAATTTAGGTATGATAGGTATGAGTTTAAGTCATTAAAAGAATAAGTAATTTTTTTTTTTTAGCCTCAGTAGGGGAGAGTAAAGAAGCACTCAAAGCCAAGCCAACAAGTAGTATTGTAGTCCTAGATTAAGAGCAACGTAGATAGATAGTGTGGTCTCACTATATGCAAGTTCAAGTTTAATTAGATGCCTAATATATATCCCGCAACATGTCAGTCTTAGTACTTCACTATACTCAATCCCACCATTGTGACTGTGTAATCACATAAAAAGGCCAATATTACTACCTATATTTTATTTATTTTGTCATAATTTAATTTTTTTTTTCAATGTATCAAGTTTAAAGAACTCAATTTTGAGAAGATTTTTTTTTTTTTACTTTTTAAAATTTTAAGTTTACATGTGATAACATTTGATTTACATTTTAATTTTATTGAAGAAAATTTGTTAAAAATCACATAAATTTGGTGAATTAAACATATTAGTTTGACCATATTATTTAAACTGTGACAAAATAAATTAGACGGAGCAAGTAGTAGATTTAGGGA
The DNA here is from genome assembly GCA_025175665.1 of Cinchona pubescens. Taxonomy (NCBI): domain Eukaryota; kingdom Viridiplantae; phylum Streptophyta; class Magnoliopsida; order Gentianales; family Rubiaceae; genus Cinchona; species Cinchona pubescens. The sequence goes on along the minus strand of JANKKI010000256.1, from coordinate 1,472,422 downwards.
CTTGGAAGCAGAGTGTGTAATTTTTGGCTTGTCAAAACTTTTAAAGCAAAAAAATAAAAATAAAATAAACAAATAAACAACATTTTGAATAATATTACCCATTAAGAAAGCTAATTAAACTTACTAATAAATTTCAACAAAGCCACACACAGGTTCCCACACACTAGAGGAAGATGTAGAGGTATACATCGGTTAACCGATCAGTCAATCAGTTAATAAAATTGGTTGAAATTCACAAAAGGGTTTTAAAACTTTTACCTAATTTTGATTTCAAATTCAATTTATACAAAATTTGGTTAACCAAATTCAAATTCGATACTCGGTTTTGAATTCGATTAACCAAATTTATCTTGAGTTAATTGCATCCTTAATATTAGGCCAAAATCCTATAAAATAACCTATTTTTTAAGCAAAATTTTCCTTATTTTATTTTATTTTTGCCACATAATTTGATATGTTGTGTGAATTTTTATTGATAAATGATTCAAAAAAATAATTAAAAAAACTACATTATGTAACTCAATTGAATAATAAGCAATATAATTACGTACAATACTATAATATCGTGTAACTTGAAAGTATTAATAAAATACGTATCGCAAGATAATTTATCTTATATATTATACATGTGATTTATGGATACTAATTTAATAATATAATTAAGTATGAATTATAGTATAAGCATATAACAATTGTACGAATTAAGTTAAAAATAAAGCTGTGCTATAATAATTATCGATAAATATATTTTTAATCGAATAACTAAATTTATATTTTTAGTAATGTACTATTTATATATCAAAATATTTTAATAAAATTTTATTTTTAATTATTGAATTTAATAATCAGTTAATCAAATTAAAAAAAATCTCTCTACTATTTTCAAATTAATTAACTATATTTATGAATTCGATTAACCAATTTCTAACTAAATTCAAAATTAACCAAATTAAATTCAAAATCAGTTATAAATTCGAATAACCGAATACTTGCACACCCCTAAGAAGATTGATGATACTTGGGCAATGGAATTGCTGGTGACGAGACGATTGAATCTCCCAACTCTAGCCTAGCCACTGAGGCTCTCCTTGAGAACTCAGAACATGATTGCCCTTTACCCAATTTGTGAAATTAATTAGTGACCTATGATCAAAATACAATTCATGCCGCACAATCAAGTAACTTCTATGATATTTGTAGAATAATTTTGTGAAACTCATCTTTTTTGGCCCTCTTTTATTACGTTAGCCCATGAAACAATCTCTAGTCCATTAAGTTTTTATTGGGTAATAGACTGATTAAGATGTGTAAGAAGGACTAGTGGTGTAATATTGAAAATTGATTCTTATAAGTAATAACAGATATAGGAGAAATCACTATTAGACTATAACTTTCTCGTGGTAACTAGGTCGCACAAGTAAGAAGTCAACCAAAATAAAAAAAATAAGGAAAAAAAAGGGCTGCACACAAAAGAAAATAAAAAATAGATGGATTGCGGCAATTAGTACTAGGAGGAATAAGGTAGATGTTATAATGGATATTTTAATTGAAGTATTTTATTGGAGATATATATTATTAATTAAGTGAATTTGAATTTACATGTCTTGAAGTACAATTCATAGGATATATTGATCCAAGTACGCACGGCTTCGATATATTGTAGCAGTAAACCATGTGGTATAATTTGATTATTTCGGTTTCGTATCAATGATATTGGAAAGATTTGTATGGATTAAGTTGTATTTATAAGGGGTCATTGATACAATACTTCAAATTATTGGAATTCACGTGATTTGTATGATTTAGGTGAGTGGTTCTTGTATTCTCTTATTTTTTTAAGTGATATGGAAAAATTTAAATATTTACGAAATGTATATTTTGTTTATAAATCAAATTGAGTATGGTTTATATTTGATTTCTTCATACAAGTTTATGCTTAGTAGTTTTTTGTGAAATACAATGAATAATATGATTGAAATGATTATTTGATTGATAGTATAATTGATGGCATAATGTTATTCGAGAGACTGTGAGAACTAAATGTTGTTCGGAACTAATTGCTACACCGAAGTATGGGCGAGAGATACCTCTAGAATTTGATCGACCTATCTCTAAAATCTCATATGATCAAGTGTTATCGATTGCTACGATTAATATTTGATAACTGGTTAATGGAATGTTTGTTCAACTTATGACCACTTGCTATGTGTATGCCTAATGATTTGTATTACTTCATTGTGTGTATTAATGAATGTTCCAATTTATAACGAAAATGCATATACAGTAACATGCTCAATTTGGTAAGAGAATACGAGTACGGCTTGTTGAGCTCATGTTTTGCTCATCTCACAATATTAGCATTTTTGTAGGTGTTAATGGATTTTGGTTAAAGATAGTGATCGAAGTTTAAAGTTTTGTACCTGGTATCCGCTAGGGAAGGCAAAGACACAGTGGTCACGGGATCCCCGAGAATGAGGCGTGACAAAATTGTATCAGAGCAATAGGTTACGATCTCTAAGTGCGTCCTAAGCTTAATATTTAGGATGTCAGACTGTGCATCGTCTTTGGAGTTAAGATGAATATGTGATTTGGTGATCAGAGTACGCAACGAAAATATGGTGCATGAAGTTTCAAGGACGAATCTCCTTGTAAGATGGGTAGAATGTGAAACCCAACCCTTTTAGCCCTCTTTTGTTACGTTAGCCCATGAAGAGTATCTCTAACTCTCTAGGTCTTTAATGGCTAATAGATTGATTTAGGAAAAACAAGAAGGACTAGTGGTATAAGATTAAAGTTGGTCCTTATAAGTTATAACAGCTGTGAGAGAAATCATGTATCATTAGATCGTAACTTTCTCTTGGTAACTAGGGAACACAAGTAAGAAGTCAACCAAAAGAAAAGGAAAAGGAAAAAAGAAAAGAGGCACACACAAGAAAAAATAGAAAAGGATAGATGGATTGCAGCAATTAGCACCAAGATGAATAAGGTTAGCAAATGGATATTTTAATTGAAGTATTTTTATTGGAGGTATTGATATTATTAATCAAGTGAATTTGGATTTACATGTCTTGAAGTATAGTTCATAGGATATATTGATCCGAGTACGCATGGCTTCGATATTTTAGCAATAGACCATGAGGTGTAATTTGATTATTTCGATTTCCATTTCAATGATATTGGAAAGATTTGTATGGATTAAGTTGTATTTAATTTTTCCTATAGGAGTTCATGGATACAATACTTCAAATTATTGGAATTCACATGATTATTATGAACCGAGTAAGTGATTATTTTATTCTCTTATATTTTTCAAGTGACATTTGAAAAGTTAAATATTTGCAAAAATTGTATTTTGTTTGTAAATAGAATGGAGTATGGTTTATATTTGGTCTTTATACAAGTATATGCTAAGTGATCTTTCATGAAATACAATGAATAATAAGAAGTGATTGTTTGATTGATAATACTATTGATGGCATAATGTTATTCAAGGGAGTGTGAGAATTAAGTGCTATTCAGAACTAAGTGCTATGCCAAAATACGAGCAAGAGTCACCTCTAAAATCTCATTTGACCAAGTACTACCTATTTCTACGATTGATATTTAATTATTGGCTAATGGAATATTTGCTCAACTTATGACCACTTGCTATGTTTGTGCCTAATACATTTTTATCACTTCGCTATGTATATTAATGAATGGTTCGATTTGTAAAGAAAATGTATATTCAGTAGCATGCTTAATTCGGTAAAAGAATATGAGTAATGTTTACTGAGTTCGTGTTTTTCTTATTCCATGATATTAATATTTTTTGTAGGTGTTAATGGATTTTAATTAAAGATAGTAATCAGAGTTTAAAGCTCAGTGCCTGGTGTCCTCTAGGAAAGATGAGGGCACGGAGGTCACAGGGCTCAAGAAGCAGGGCGCGACAAATTTAGGAGATGTAAGTCTGGTTTGCATTTAAGAATCGGAATCAGAATGACAATTATAAACTCTAATAAGGAATGTGGATAACTTATGGAACTTGTATATTTACAATGATACAATACATATATTTAAATAGATTAGGGTATAATACAAATCAGGAAGATCTTGCTAATCAAGACCCATGATTAGAGAATGTAATATCCCATGATTAGGGAACATAATATTCACTTAATTAATATATACAACTCTTAGTGAAGCTATACTTGACATATATAACGTAGGTCATATATTTTAATATTCCTTCCTTAAACTCAAGGTAGTTGAGTACAAATAAACTTGAATTTGGAGCCTAGAACAAGAAAGTGACCGGGTGAATGAGCCTTAAAAATATAAGATGTCTGATCCTTTGAGGAAGCGAATTGTAATTAGAAAATACCATGAACTAGATGCTTTCAAATAAATAACAATCATTTTCAATGTGTTTAGTGCACCCATGGAATACATCATTGTGAGAAATTTGTATAGCACTCCGATTATCACAACGAAGGAGAGTAGTAGGTGAATTGGGAAACTCTCATATCTTTTAGTAACCAGTGAAACTAAATAAGTTCTTGAGTAGCATCAACAACCGCTCAATATTTAACTTTAGTACTAGAACGAGATATAACTGTCTGCTTCTTGCTTCTTTAGAAGATTAGAGAAGTATTAAGAAAAAAGTAAAAACTTATAATAGATTTCCTATCCGTTGGATCTCAGGACCAATTAACATCGGAATAGGCATGTAAAACAAGTGTTGAATAGGAAGAAAAATGAAGACCATGAAATGGAGTACCCTTTATATATAATAAAATGCGAAGAACTGCAAAATGAGTTGTTGGATAGCTGCCATGAACTGACTAACGACATGAACTGTGTAAGTAATGTCGGGTCTGGTGATAGTAAGACTAAACTGCCAACTAACTCACGTTATAATGTATGATCACAGAGAGGAGATCTGTCTCGAGAAGTAAAGCGAGTATTAGTCTCAATGAGAGTGGAAATAGTGGTACTATCAGTTAAGCCAGTCCTAGTAAGAAGATCTAAGACATACTTGACTTGAGTGAGAAAGTAGCCATTAGAGATCTCAACACCAAGAAAATAAATTAAGAGACTCGAATCCTTAATCTCGAAATGTTGATGAGTATGACTTTTTAACTAAGTGATACCATCAATATCATCTCCAGTAATGATCATATCATGCACATAAAGTAATAAGAATTGAATAGTGTTACCATCAAATACTTGACGAAAAAGAGCTGAGTCATAAGGACTAGAGATAAACCCAACCCACGAGATAGTTGAATTAAACTTGGAGAACCAAGCTTGAGGAGCTTGTTTGAGCCCATAGAGAACCTGACAAAGTTCACAGACCTTGTCTGCTAGGTGATTATAATTGAGAAGCGATTTCATATAGACATCTTTAGCAAGATCACCATTAAAAAATGCATTCTCTACATTCATCTAAAAAAGTTGCCATTGTTGAACAAAAACAACAACAAGCAAACTATGAACGAAAGTAAGATGGACAACAAGAGCAAAGGTTTCTTGGTAATCAATGCCAACCTTTGGCAACTAACCGAGCCTTGTATCTTTCAATTATGCCATCTGAGTGGGTTTTAATCTTATAGATCCATTTGCGGTCAACAACAGACTTTTTAGGAATTAGGTCCACAAGATCCAAGTATGTATTTTATTAAGAGCTTGCAATTCATCTTTCATTGCTTATCTGCCACACATGATCAAAATTTGCCTCTCAATAGGAAGTGAGTTCTTGTAAAGGTAAGCCAGTTGAAAATAATGAAAATCACAAAGATAAGTAGAGACTTCTCTTACACGATTGGATATACAAAGAACGAGTAGAGATAGAGGAGTAAATTCTAGAGACACTTTAGGAGTAGGATCAATATCTGGAGCAAAATCAATATCTGGAGCATGATCTTGGGAATGGGTCGGGTCATCATGAGGAGATTCCGGTAAATCTATAATGTGTACTCTAGGATCTTCAATAGATGGATTAGACGAGATTTTGAGAGGAAGAAACATGAAGATGAAATTTGGACATAGAAGATAATATTTTATGTTCCCAGAAAACAACATAATGAAATATACGAAGTCTTTTGGACTGCAGATCCCAATACTGATACCTTTTATGTTCGATCACATACCTTAGGAAATAACTCAAACGTGCATGGGATTCCAATTTGTTGTGCTCGTGTGGTTGGAGATAGGAAAAAACATGCACAATCAAAAACTTTTAGTTGTGTTTAGTCAGGAGTAGATAAAAAAAAGAAGAAAACATTCATAAGGAATTGGTTTTTGAGGATAGAAGAAGGAACCTGATTAATGGTGTAGACAACAAGAAGTGCTGGCAAAAGGAAGAGATTAGGAGAGCACATATGGTGTCAAGGATGTGTTTGTGTCTACATTCAGCACGAGTTTTTGGTTGAGAAGTGCCTGGACATGATCTATGTATGACAGTGTCATTTTGATGAAGAAATTCTAGAAATGAGTGTTTTCTATATTCCAATGGCATTGTTCGTGAAACACCCTGATAACACTAGAAAATTGAGTTTTGATCATACTAGAAAACTCAAGATAAATTTTAAGCAAGTCAGATTTATAATGCATAAGATAAATCCAAGTATATCGAAAAAAGCCATCCACAAAAATCATAAAATATCTTGAATCACTCATTGTTGGTGTAAGGAACGGTTCCCAAATATTCGAGTGGATACACCAAAATCAAATGGTGCACTAGAAACAGAATCACTTTTATTGAAAGGTAAAGCATGATGTTTTATAAGTTGACATGAAACACACTCAAAGTTAGTATCCTTAACAGAACCTAAACTACCCTTAGAAATTAAGGTTTTTAAATTACTAAGAGGAACATATCGAGGCAAGAATACCATAAATCAAGAAAGGAAGTTGAGACAATAGAAAATGATAGAGAAAATAAGGGAGACAGAAGAAAAAGATGAACCAACTCGAAAAGACGACCAACTTTATGCCTGGTCCCAAGAATTTGCCTTGTCCAGTGATCTTCCATTAAGCAACCAGAAGGTTTGAATAATTGATATAGGCCTAACTCACACAGTTGATGAATGGACACTAGATTATGCATATGTTTAGGAATGAGAAAAGTATCAGAAATGGAAACAGCCAAGGTATATATGTTACCTATATGACTTACATGTATAGTATAAACATCAGCTATATGAATAGGTGGTGTAAAAGAATTTTCATATGTGTGTATTTAGAATAAAATAGACTTGAACTAGAGTTCATGTAGTTATTGCAAGCAGAATCAAAATACCAATAGAGAGTATCCAGGATGACAGAAAGTGCAGTAGATGGAATAGAGTTGAACAGAACCTGTTTAAGCATTGATTCTATATCACTCAGGGTTACAACAGGAAGAGAAGGTACATGACCTTGAGAAGATGTTGGAGGAACATTATGAACATTTGTAGTAGTAGGAGCAGCAGCGTGATATGGGCCAGACTTAGGTTGGTTATATTTGGATCTTGCTAAATGCCTATTTGAATTCTCGGGACAATGAGAAGGAAAATGATGAAGTCATTTCTTCTGGCAGATGCGTATAAGACAATCCAAAACAAGATGACCAAATTAAATTCATGACAATAATGTCATTCTCGTTGTTGATATGGTCCTTGAGGAACTCTTGTAGCCAAGGTAGTGTTAGTAAAATTTTGACCAAAGTCAGAACCTAAAGTCTTGCGAGATCAAAGATTAGTACTTCTTCAAAAATAATCTCTAAAACAGTAGATTCAAGTGTAGGTAATGGATGCTAATGAAGTAATGATGCGCAATTAGGTTCAAAATCATCATGAAAAGCCATAAGAAACTACATCAAGCATTGTTGATCTTGAAGAGTATAATACTTTGCCGCATCTCTTCCCATTGGCAGTCTAAAATTGTCAACTGATCACACAAACCACTAATATAAGCAATGAAGAAGCGAATAGGCTAATGTGGTTCTTGTTTCACATGATACAAGGTAGTAAGAAGTTGATGTTGATCAGCAAAACCCTTGCTCGTGTATCGATGGGCAAGAAAATTCCATAGATCTTTGGCAAAATTAAAGTGTCCAAATTGCTAACATATGGATGGGATAGAATTATTATAGATCCAGGTGATGATTTGGTTACTCTCGGTCTTACTATCGCAATCTTTAAGTCGACAAATAAATTTTACATATGACTCATCATCAACTTGGGTTGGCACAACAGAAAAATCATTAACTATTTGCCTCAGTTTTTGACCTTTAAGAAAACGTTGCATATCCTAAGCCCATAAAACATAGTTACATCCATCCAAAATAGTGGAAATGAGATGAGAAACATTTGACTATGCCATGGAAGTATAAAACCAAGCAATAAACTAAGAAACCAAATAATAAAGCAAGCAACTTTAAAAAAAAAAAGTCTACTATCGGAGCATAACTAAGGAAAACCTAGCCTATAGTTGAATTCAGAAGACCAAAAATAGCAGAGAATCGAATCAAATGAAAAAGAACCAAAAATAAACAAACTAAACCAGAGCAAAAGAATTGGCTAGTCACCGAATTGGATCAACTCAAATTGGATCAAACCGAAATTACTGGATAACCGAATCAAACTGTGTGGTAGATTGGTGATGACATGGTCGTGACATGGCAAGATGTCTTGGCACCTGACGTGATAGTGACACGTGGCAAAATATCACATTTGGATGATCTGTGAACACGTGTCATGATGTGGAGTGAAGTTTGTCTGACATGTGATGTTGACGTGTTTTACTGTTGTGGATGTTGAGAAGAAAACATTTTTGGTATGCACGCCTTTACTGGACTCAAGGAAGGCGTGATATGAAAAACACGCTTTTACTTCAACCTAAAGACAGTCCCATTTTGGCACGTGGAAATGCGTGAAAGGGTTTTTGGTGATAGGATTTACACCAAAATTAATAGGAGACTTGTGAGAAGAGATTGACGGTGAGTCTGAGCGAGAAAAACTATTGGGAAGACAACAAGAACTAGAATAAACTTTAAACTGAATCAAGAAAGAAGAAAAAAATGATAATGGCTGGGTAGTGGAACAATTCAGACCCCAAGTTGGAATTCTGATACTATGACATGTGGGTAAATTATGGAATGTGTACATTAACAATGGTACAATGCATATACTTAAATAGACTAGGGTATATTACAAATAAGGAAGATCTTGCTAATTAACACCTATTATTAGAGAATGTAATATCCCAATATTCACTTAACTATATACATATAACTGAATAAATACTTGACATATATAACATATGTTATATGTAAGTTAACAAACTCCAATATCAGTAAAGGTTATGTCATTTCTCCACACGTGCTTGATTTGAATGGGAATGAGTTTCACACATAAGCTACTCTATCAATATTGAATGGACCATGTCGTACGTAGCAAATTCAATTTCGAATGAATTCATTGTCCAATTGAATGCTAACCCATCCTTTGTTGATTATTAATGAGAATGAGTTTCATTATACTAATAAATTAATCAATCTGAAAATCTAAAACCATAAGTGTGGAATGAAAGTGGACATGTTCTAACACTTTCATTTCCATAGAATGATTGCCATAGTGCACAATAAAACATGATCTATGGGTATCTTTAAGTTTGATTCTCTGCCTCTTAATCATACCCATAAACCAAACATCTTTACAAATTTTGTTTCCTTAGGAGATGTTTGGCTCAGATTCGAAAATCAAAATCGGAATGAGAATCATAAATCACACACTATCTTTCTGGGTTTGTACTATTCATTCTTCTTTGGTTTTGAATCGGAATGGGTTTCATTATTTTAATTAATTTGAAAGGCAAGTCACAAGTAAGGAATGAAAGTGAATATTTTCTAACACTAATGATTTGCATAATGCTCAACCAAACAATCTATTGGTATCATTAAATTTTATTCTTCATTCCTTCCTCTTATACTTATAAACCAAACATCTCCTAGTATAATTTCATATATTTTAATTATGTTCTTGACTATTATTGTTCCCACATTCCTCGCCTAAAACTTTGGAAATTGTACTATTTTTAACTGAATTTTATCCAATAATAAAGAATTTCATAATTTTTCCTTATATAAAGTTCTTAAAATTAATAGAAATTTTCTATTTGGATTCTATATTTTTCCTTCTATAAGTAAAGAATTTCAAATATGTTATAGTAGAATTGGATTTTGCTTGTTCGTTATTCCGCCAACGCTTCAGTGAAATATAATTTTTTTCTGCTAGCCTTTACGTATACACATCCATCAATCTTGATTCCCAACAACCAACGTTGGACCACTTAAAATTCATTATATTCTATTTTATTTTGCAAATCCAATATATCATTTCAAGTTTCTGAAATAATAATTTGACAGATAAAACAATTAGAATTTGTCAACATTAATCTGTTGAAGATCAGTAGCGTAGAAAAGATTTATAGAACAACTTTTTCAAACCTAGTGGGATTCTCTATTACATATTGTTGGAGAATTTTATAATCCTATAAAAGTGCCGTATTATTGTACTTTAAAACATATAATATTATATTATACAAATATATAAATTATAACGGTATAATACTATAACTATATCATAAAATTTCCTATACTATATTAGGATGTTAGAACGAGTTTGAGATCAAAAGTAGCTACACGATGGATTGCGTATTAAAGTTTAGTGTAAGCCCATGGATTCAATATCCCAAACCAATTAAGAACTAGCATTTTTAGGCTTAATTGTAGTTTGTTACTGTATCTAAAAAATAGGGGTTATTTATAAGTTATCCCTTATATTTATTTTATATATACATTGCACCACAAGATTTAATATGGTCAAATTTTTCATCCAAATAGAGTGGTAAAACATCATAATTGCCCTCAACTTCTTTACTATCCTAAAATTAGGTTGAGTTACCTTGGTATCCTGATTTTATTTTATACGAAAATTTCCCTTCAAAATTAATGATGTCTCTTTCTTTTTTTTTTTTTCCATCCAATATTATTAAATTTTTTTTTTTACCCTTCAGCATTAAAAGCATGAACTTTTTTTGACATATATTTTTTTTATTATTATTTCATGCTACTTTGTTATGCCAACAACTTTCCCCTCCCTTTCCTTCTCTGTCTCTGTCTCTGTCTCTGTCTCTCTCTGTCTCTCTCATATTTTGTATATTTAGAACATTTTTTTAGTTTATTACTATAATTCAATTTTCTTTTCATTTTTAATTACAACTTCATAATATGCATTGAAATATTCCTATGTAATTATAGAGCATCTACATTGTCAAAATTTGGTGAAAAATATGTTATTTTAGATGACTAATACTAGTAATAGATAATAGTAATTTTATTACAATTCTTTTTTGAAACTTGAAAAAAAAATAAACTTATTTGCTGAATTTTTTCTTTTTTTTTTCTAATGACATGATTTAGTGAGTTCATCAACTTAAATTTATATAAATTATATATTAATTATATTTCAACTCAACATGTTTACTCAAATAATGTGATTTTTAGATCCAAAGTGATGAATTAATTATTAATAATAGAGAAAAAGTAAAAATGTAAGAAAACTTAAATGATATGCTGAAATAAATAAAATATTTTATTATAGTTATAAAAATAATAATGATAGAATAAGTATTTATGTGATGACATGTCAAAAAATAGATCCGAATAATAAAATAAAATAACAAATTAATTCATGCACTTAATATTGATGGGTAAAATGGTCTTTTTAAAAATGTTTGATGGAAAAAATATTGTTATTTTTTATGGAAAAATTGACTTATAAAATAAAATCAAGGTGTAAAGTGCAATTTACCGTAATCTTAGGGTGGTAAGACAATTAAAATATTGAGCGCAATTATGACATTTTATAACTCTATTTGAATGAAAAACTTGACATTGTTAAGTTTTGGGTGTAATATGTAGATAAAATAAACACAAGAGATAATTTGTAACTGCCCTATTTACAGGAGCAAAGTGTAATTAAGCGTATTTTTTATAGAATGGCAGTATTGCTCGAGCGAATTCCTCCCATTTGACAAAACTACCCTTCCAAAGTCGACACTCTACTTTCAATCCATTACTGCCTTTTTGTTTCTTCCTTGTCTTCTTCACTTCGTCTAGTCATCTCTCCCTTCCTATTAGGCCTGTTAATGGGTTGGGTTTAGAGCCCGATCCGATCCGATCTGAATTTGGATCTGTAAATGGGTTGGGTTTAGAGCCCGATTCGATCTGATCTGAATCTGGATCTATAACAAATTCCGATTACTCGAATCGATCCAGACTCGCGTTTAGCTATTACAATAAACAGGTCAGATCTGAATCTTGGTGTTCTGACCCGATTAAGACCTAGATCCGGTTAAAATATTTAATATATAATAAAATTATTGTGTATTAGTATTATTTTATATGTATATATACATATATATTGTGTAAATTGTCCATATAATTTCTATTTAATATAGAATACATGCATAAATATTAATTATGAACTCAATACTTTTTTATAACTAAAAAAAGAGAGAAAATTATATGAGTTGTAATAGTTTTATATATAATTTTAAAAGTTATGAAAAAAATATTAAGATCCGAATCCGGATCCGACAAGATTCGATAGATTCGGGTATGGATCTACTTTTGTAGACTCATTGAAGATCCGGACCCGAATATGATTATATTAATCGAATTTGGACCTGAATCCATTTATATTAATCAGATTTGGGTATGGATATGCTATATTCAACCCGAATCTAACCCATTTACAGGCCTACTTCCCATGGTTTTACTTTTTTTCCCTCCTCATGATCAGGCAACCCGGACACAACCATAGCTGCACCACTGGAATCCTCATAAAAGACTATATGTGAATTTGATATCTCTTTAATCTACTTTTTATATCTGATTTGATTTCGTGAGTGATAGAGGTTGAAAATTTTTGGCCTTAATTTGTAAGCAAATGAACAAAAATGAACCATTTTGTCTAATGCTAGCTACATGTTTGTAAAAGCACATACATGAAAGAAAAATGAATTGTGTCTATTGGCTTGAAAATGAAATTAAAGAGCTCTTATTTTTTAATTTATAGTATTAATAGTAGTAGTTTTAACTAGCCTCCTATAACCACTGCTAAAACTGCAACTATTTGATTTTTGAATTTATAATATGAAAAGTAATAGTTTTTTTAAATTAATTTTGCTCACAGATATTTTGTAGTTAGGTTTTTATGTACTCAATATGTTATTTGTTGGAGGATAAAAAGGGAGAAAATTACGACAGGGCTACGGGGCTAATGGTGGAAGAAAAGAAGGGTTGTTAGCTGGAAAAGGAAAAGGAAAAGGAAGAGAGAATAAGGGGTTGGGTTTAGGTGAGTAGGGGAGAGATGGACTGCAGGGTTAAGTGTGGGTGGAGAAAGGTTGGGCTGTGGGAGTTAGAGGATGGCAGGGGAAGAAAGACAGTTTGAGTTTGGGGGTTGGAGGAGGAGGAGGAGATGGTAGAGTAGGAGGAGAAAGATGTTTTCCAACCACATTTTATCTCACATATTTTACATTTCAAGAAATTATGACAGTAATGTGATATGTTGTTTAAGTATTGTAGTTATTGACACTTGACAACAATGGACCTATAGATGGCTACATATATATCTAACTCTCCGAATCAAAACATCCAAAATTGTTGTGCTTTTATAAAATCATTTGATGAAATAACTTCTTGTGACAACTGTAATTCTTCAAATTGAGAGACTAAAGTCATCATACATATTGCTCTTGTGCAATTGATTAGCTTTATAGAGTTTTTAGGCGTGTTTCTAGCTAGTTTGTCTATTATTTATTTCCAACTGTAAACTAGCTTTTCGAAGATTAAAATTATCCCTGATTTGAGAATTGAACAGATTCCATAAACATGTTGACAACAGTACAATATAACTAAACTATCTATACATTTTTGCAGTTTTGAGTATCATTTGTCATTTATACATGTAGTCCTAACTCCTGAACTTGACTAAAGAACAATCATGAAAATTTGAGTTGTGTGAAGAACCAAGGCAATTTTGTCACTTGAGAGTAAAAAGTAGTAAAATAGAGTGCCAAAAAATAAAGGTGTCAGATAATTATTGCACCGTAAAATAAAACCATTAATTGACACAAGAAATAAAAATAAGGGACGCAACAGTTTCTATTAAACCCACAAAAAAAGAGAGAAAAACAAAAGATCAACATATCTAATATTCTTTTTTAAGATGGTCAACTTTCCCACTCATAATGCAACAACCAATTCATATAAAATGTGGTATCTTTTAGCTACATTGACAACAAGAAACACTTTTTGCCCAAAGTAATAGAGATATATAGCAAAGCAAGAACAACTTTTTTCTCCATATATGAGAGCAACTATAAAATTTGACAAGGAGATATATCTTTGATATATGCTCTCATTTTAATCAAACCCTTTAGTTAACACATTTAGTCATCTTTTATTGTTAGTCATTGAGCAATGTGTTAAAGTACTATTTCCGTTGTAACATCTAAAAGAATAAAAACCCTGAAAAAAAAAAAAGGCTAGGGTAGTTTAAGAAGGCTAGGAGAGGATATGAAGGAGAAGGAGGTGGCAGGACAAGGAATACCCATAGAGGCAATGGATAATATCACAACAAATATAGATTTTCAAAAATTGTAGAACGAAATTCAATGCTACGCTGATATTATTTGTAGGTTCAATGGTGTTTGGGAAGACCTTAATCCTTTGACTTCAATTGTACCTCTCTTTCTTGCTCAATTAACAGTTGCTGTGTTGGCTACCCATCTTAACCGATTTCTTTTTGTGGCTGAAATCCTCGTAAGTTCTTGAGATTTTTTTGCAATTCTTTTATGCATGTCTCAAATGCAGCTTAGCTAGTTAAACACATGCCTTATGATCTATTAATCATATGTTCGAGTCACCAAGAGATAAATAGAGATCCACTGTAAATCCTCTTTATAAAAAAGGAAAGAAAAAGTAACTACCTTAATATATGCATCTCTTTTGTTTTGTTAAGAGTTAGTTTTTTCTTATTGTTGCAAAATCACAAGAACTATGTCATCCTTCACTTCCAACTTAGTAGAATATAAGAATAGGCAATATATAATTCGCAAAAATAATTGTATTCACATCTATTTTTGTATCTCAAGTTATTTTCTTGAAATGTATTTAACATGATATCCTAAATAACATTAATGTTTCCATTCTTTTGCAGTTCAATGTACTTTTCTAAACTATTTCGCCATCTTGATACAAATTGTTTTTGACAAAAAACGAGAAGAGAAAACCTTCTTGCTGATTTTTAGGATGATGATAGTGGACATAACTATCCTATGTAAACTAAAGGAACAGTTGGGGATTTATTGAACTTTGAGCAAAGGATAAGACTAGTTCAAGTCAATTATGGTTTCTTATACATATTAAAGCATCTTTTAAGTGCATAAAAATTTAAATAATTAATTTACAAATAAAAAAAATGAATTCTTGCTCCGTTGGTGTTGATTTTGGAGCACAAAATTTGATGGAGTATTCAAAAATAAAGTTACAACTAGGGGTTAAGTATGACATAATAAGATATTTAGGATATTAGATTGAGCTTATTTTTGGATTGGTGATTATAAGTGCGTTGGATTATGATGCCTCCAAGTCAGAATCCGAACAACGAGTAATAAATGAAATAACTTACTTCTATTATATGCGCTGGATTATGACTGAACGCCTCTAATTGAAAGATTCAAATTTTCAACATAAATAAATCGTGTTTTTCTTGGCTAATCAGTGGGAAATAGTAACTTGTTTCTGTTATCTGTAGAGTGATCTAATTCTGGGTCCATCTATTTTTTACCAAGGAAGGGCTCCACTATTTGGTAAGATATTGTTCCCAAAGTACTACCACCCAGTGTTAAAGCCAATGGTACATTATGCCCTAATCTACTATGCATTTCTAATGGGACTACAAATAAATATACAAGCAATATCGCGAAAAGGAATTCGGGCCATACATGTCGCTAGTATGGGGATTTTTATTCCCATGATCATTGGTTCCTCCACATACTTCATTGTAACTGATGATAAAGGCACTAGTACAACTAAATACTTAGGTGTTTTTTTTTTGGAGTTTTGCTCTAACTGTGATAGGTTTTTTAGTACTTTTTGAAATTCTTAATAAGCAAAAAATCCTTCACATAGATATTGAAAAAAAAACCATGGTTTTTGCCTTATTTTGTGACTTGGCTTCATGGTTTCTTTTGGCACTAGGACCAGCGATAACAAGGATGTTGGTAAAATTATCTGGATAGTGCTCTCTACATGTGCTGTCATATTGTTGTGTGTTTTCTGTGTTCGTCCGGCTCTTAGGTTAGATCATTCAAAAAATAACAAAAGTCCAAGGCTATAGTGAATATTACCTATGTTCCCTTTTGGGAGTGATCACATTTGCTTGTGGCACACACCCTATGATTGGTGCTTTGTTTTTGGGTTGATTATTTCTATTGATGTGCTTGAATCTACACTTCTAGATAAGCTTGAAGACTTTGCTCATGGAATTTTAATGCCTATTTTCTTCGTAGTCTACAGGCTTAGAGCTAACCTAGATGAAATTGGTCATACAACTTGGATTAAGGAGGCAATATTTATCATATTAGCCTTTTTTGCTAATATTATGAGTACTTTTATTGCCTTATTACTTCATGATATACCACCTAAGGAAGTATTGGCTATTGGAGTACTCACAATCACCAAGAGCACCATAGCTATGGTAATTCTTGAAATTGGTCTCACCCAAAAGGTAATGTTTCTGTCTCTCTAGATATGAAAATATGCTTAAGTTGTTAAATCAAACTTATATATTTGTAAATTTTTCTCTAATCAGGTTTTGACATAAAAAACTTTCTAAATTTTGGTTGTTGCCATTCTTGTGATGACTATGGTTGTCACTCCGGTCACAATGTTGTATCTTCCTTCAAAGAATTTGATGCCATACAAAAGGAGGACCATACAAAAAGCAAAATCAGATGAAGAACTCCAAATTCTTGCTTGTATCTATGACACGCGAAATGTCCCTACCATCATCGATCTCCTTGAATTTTCCAATTATACACACACATCATCAATCAATGTTTTCGCTCTTCACCTAATCGAGCCCATTTGTTGTGCCTCTGCAATGTTAGTTGTCATACAACACTTCGATCATCAGGCCCTAGAAATCCAAGTTATTTAGAAGCACAAACAGATCAAATCCACATTGCCTTTAATAACTACAAGCTACGATCTAAAGACGTGTATACTCAGGATCTAACTAGAAGATTAGCTTATGCTAAAATGGACGAAGATATTTGCAATATTGCCAAGGACAAGAGGGCAACATATGACAGATCTCATAGTCTTCTCCTTTCACAAGCAACAGACCTTAGATGGATATATGGAGGATTTGAATCCGTCTGCTCAAAACGTCAACCAGTGTGTGACGGAAAATGCACCTTGTTCAGTGGGCATTCTCGTTGATCATGGTTATTTTGGTTTACAAAACAGGCAAGGAAGATTTTCATGATATTGTTTGGAGGTCTTGATGATAAGGAGAAAGGCATTAGCTTAGGCATGGAGAATGGTTGAACATCCAATACTTACCTAACAGTAGTTAGGTTATTTCCAGGCCAAGAAATAGAGGAACCAAATGAATTGGTGTCAGCTACAGTGGCATAGGGGACCACAAAGCAACTTGTGGTATAACTTTCATCTGCCATCCACAATTCATTCTCTATTTTAACAAGCAATTGGAAATGGGAGTTGCCATGAATTAAAGAAATAAAATTATTTCAATTTTCTTGGAAGGTGTGGCCAAATTTCTCTATAAATTGGTAGCTGAAGAAGCCTTTCAGAGCACTTATCTGACCAATTTAAAACAAGAACACAGAGTTCTTAACAAGTGTTTAGGACTTATTTTCGATCTAGTTCTTAGGTGTTCAATTGGGATATTTCTTTTTCGGTCTTTCGGGATTTTTTCCAAAACTTTTGTATCTTTTTCATATAGTGAAATATTGCTCCCTTCCATCCGTGGACGAAGGTCTAATTCACTGAGCTACATAAATTTTTGAGTCTCTTTCCATTTATATTTTCTCTGCATATTTCGTTATTATTTTCGTTATCGTCGGTAAAGGGCTTGCAAATTAATTTAACCAAATTCTCGGGACAAGGATTCTAACAAACTGGTATCAGAGCTTTGACATCCTGGGTTAATTTTTAATGGCCAATATGACGGTAACGAAATCATATATTGAGAAATTTGACCGAAGTGCCAACTTCAGTATGTGGCAACTCAAAATGGAGGCTGTCTTAGTTTAGGATGGCGTTGATATTGCTTTATAGGGGAAGGAGAATAAATTAGAGAAAATACCAGACCAAGGATTTTGCCAATCTGGATAAAAAGGCTAAGTTAGGTATTGTCTTAAATCTCTCTGATGAGGTTTTACGGGAGATAGCATCTGAAATCATGGCCAAAGGCATGTGGGACAAGTTGAAGGCCTTGTATATGAAAAAAAAATGGTGGTGAATAGACTTTATCTCAAACAAAGTCTATACGTGCTTCGTATGATTGAAGGTACTTCTTTACTCTCACATCTTGATAAATTGGATTCCATTCTTATAAATTTGAGTAATATAGAAGTTAAAATTGAAGATGAAGATCAGGCTTTAATATTGTTGTGTTCCCTACCCCAGTCATTTAAGCACTTTAGAGATACAATGCTTTATGGACAAGAAACTATTTCCTATAAAGAAATGAAATCTATTATGAAATTAAAAGATCAGTAGATAAAATATTACCGGGAAAACTAGTGAAAATCAGGGGGAAGGCTTATTCATTAGAGGCAGATCTGAAAAGAGAGATACAGATAGTAAAAAGTCAAAATTTACAAGATCCAAATATAGACATAAAAATTTGGTGTACAAATTTTGTCGTAAAAAGGGCCACATTAAGTCCGAATGCTTTAAATTGAAAAATAAAGAAAAGTATAAGGAGAAAAATGATCAAGAAAATAATGACACCGTTGAAGCCAGTATTGTAGCTGATGAGCATGATGTAACTATATTTTTAGTTACTAAAAATAATTTCAGATCTAACAATGAGTGGATTTTAGATTCGAGTTGTTCATATCATATGTGTCCTAATCGGGACTAATTTTCAATATATGATTCAGTTGAAGATGGAGTTGTCCTAATGGGCAACAACACCGTTTGTAAAGTAAAGGTATTGTTTGAATCAAAATGCACGATGGTGTGGTGAGGACGCTCATTGATGTTAGATATGTTTCAGAGTTGAAGAAAAATCTCATCTCTTTGGGCATCTAGAAGTTCTTGGGTGCAAATACACAGGTGAAATAGAGTTCTAAAAGTCACTAATGGTGCCCTTGTGGTCAGTGAAAGTGCACAGGTCTTGTACGTTGTATATTTTGTAGGGATCTACTGTTACAGGTGCTATTGTAGTTTATACTCCAGATCAATCTGATGATGATACCACCAAATTATGCCATATGTGTTTGGGATATATGAGTGAGAAAGGTCTATCCATACTTTGTAAAAGAGGTCTTCTTTGCGGACAAAGTACTGAAAAGATGGACTTTTGTGAACATTGTATCTTCGGGAAGTAGAAAAGAGTCAGTTTCAAAAGGTACTTTAGATTACATTCATTCAGACCTTTGGGGGCCTTCTCGTACCCCGTCTAAAGGTGGTTCCAGGTACATGTTGACTTTTACTGATGATTATTCAAGAAAAATTTGAGTGTATTTCCTGAAACACAAAAATGATGTTTTCCTAACTTTCAAACAATAGAAAGTTTTGATTGAGAAACAGACAGGAAAACAAATCAAGCGTCTTAGAATAGATAATGGCATGGAATTTTGTGAAGGCAAATTCAATGAATTCTGCAAGAATGAAGGAATTGTTTGACACCATACCGTGAGAATGACACTTCAGCAAAACGGTGTGGCGGAACGGATGAACAGGACTCTTTTGGAAAGAGCTCATTGCATGATCTCAAATGCTAGATTGAAGAATGACTTCTGGGCAGAGGCAATCTCTACCGCTTGTTACATTTTCAACCGTGCTTCTTCTGCACTTTTGAACTTTAAGACTCCGGAGAAAATTTGGTCAGGACTCCTACTGATTATTCTGACTTAAGAATATTTGGGTGTCCTACATACATGCATGTAAATGATGAAAAGTTAGAACCAAGAGCTAAAAAGTATATTTTTGTTGGGTATCCATCTAGGGTAAAAGGATATCGTCTATGGTGTCCTGACCCCAAGTCACTTAAATTCATAATTAGCATAAATGTAACTTTTTGATGAATCATCCATGTTACATCCAAGAAAAGAGTCTTCTAGTTTTTATAACACAGATGGAAATGAGAGTATGCAGAAAAAGGTGGAGGTCAAAATTGATAAGCAACACTAGTCATTCTCAACCAAGTTCTTCTACAATTCAGCTAGATGCAGATGAGATACTTGAAGCTGAACCAGAAGAAGAAGAATATTCCATAGCCAGAGATAGACCAAGGAGAGAAATTTGACTACCACAAAGGTACGCGAATTTGGTTGCATATGCTTTGTCAGTTGCACAGGAAACTAAAGAAATCGGTGAGCCATCTACATATTTGGAGGCAGTTTCACTTGCTGATTCATCCAAGTAGTTGATTGCAATGAATGAAGAAATTGAGTCTCTCCACAAAAATGATATGTGGGTTCTTGTGAAGCCGCAGTCAGGACAGAAAATTATTGGTTGCAAGTGGGTTTTCAAAAAAATGAAAGAATTTCAGGGGTTGAGGATGTAAGGTACAAGACACGTTTAGTTGCAAAAAGCTATAGTCAGGTACAAGGTGTTGATTTTAATGATGTTTTCTCACCTGCTGTCAAATATAGCTCTATACGTGTTCTACTTGCTTTAGTTACCATGTAGAATGATTTGGAATTAGAGTAGTTTGACGTTAAAACAACTTTCCTCCATGGTGAACTTGAAGAACAAATGTACATGAAACAACCCGAAGGATTTGAAATTGAAGGAAGAGAAGACCATGTTTGCTTCAAATCCTTCTATGGATTGAAGCAATCTCCAAGACAGTAGTACAAGAGGTTTGATTCCTATATGTTGGGTCATGGTTATTCGTGGAGCATGTATGATAGTTGTGTTTACTTTCGGAAGTTGAATAATGGTTCTTTCATTTATTTGTTATTATATGTTGATGACATGCTCATTGCTGTCAAGGATTTGATAAAAATTCACACTTTGAAGTCTCAGTTAAATAGTGAATTTGAGATGAAGATGTGAGAACAGCTAAGAAGATTCTTGGCATGGAGATCAAAAGAGATCGAGGAGTCAGAAAGTTATTCTTGACCTAGAAAAGGTCTTGGAAAGATTTAGCATGAAAGATGCTAAACTTGTAATCACTCATCTCGTTGCTCAATTTCAGACTGTCAATTACTCAATCACCACAATCAGATGAAGAGGAGTGGTATATGACACGTATACCTTATTCTAGTGTAGTCGGTAGCATTATGTATGCAATGGTTTGCTCACATCCAGAAATTTCACCAGCAGTTAGTGTGGTAAACAGGTACATGTCTTGCCCAGGTAAAACACATTGGCAAGCTGTGAAGTGGATTCTCAGATACTTGCGTGGGACTTCAGACGCATGTTTGGAGTTCGGAAGGAACAGTGACCCTTTGATTGGGTTTGTGGACTCAGACTATGCCGAAAATCTTGATAAAAGAAGATTACTCACAGGCTATGTATTTTAAATTGGTGGTTGTGCAGTTAGATGGAAAGAAACCTTACAACATGTAGTAGCCTTGTCTACTACTGAAGCAGAAAATATGGCTATTACCGAGGTAATCAAAGAAGCCTTATGGTTGAAGGGCTTGTTTAGCGAGCTTAGTCTATATCAAGGTATAACTACCATTCACTGTGATAGTTGTTCTAACAAAGTGCCATTCACTTGACTAAAGACCAGATGTATCATGAGCGGACGAAACGTATCGA
Organism: Cinchona pubescens; assembly: GCA_025175665.1. Classification (NCBI taxonomy): domain Eukaryota; kingdom Viridiplantae; phylum Streptophyta; class Magnoliopsida; order Gentianales; family Rubiaceae; genus Cinchona; species Cinchona pubescens. Next base: position 1,450,356 of record JANKKI010000256.1, on the reverse strand, counting down.
TGTGAAGTGTCACTTCATTCGGGATACCATTGCTGAGAAGAAGGTCTCTGTCTAGAAGATCAATACCAGAGACAATCTCGCTGACATGTTTACAAAACCTCTTCTAGTTGCTAAGTTCAAGTACTGCTGGGACTTGATTGGTGTTCATGGTGATGATTAGGCCAGTGGCAAAGCGAAAGTGGGACTTATTTGGAGAAGGTGGAGGAGGTTTATTATTTTATGTCAGATGCAAAGCGAAAGTGGAGATTTGTCAACTACAGTGGCATAGGGGGCCACAAAGCAACTTGTGGTATGGCTTTCATCTGCTATCCACAATTCATTCTCCATTTTGACAAGCATTTGGAATGAGAGTTGCCGTGAATTGAAAAAATTGTCAGCTAAAATTATTTCAATCTTCTTGGAAGGTGTGGCCAAATTTCTCTATAAATTGGCAGCTGGAGAAGACCTTTTAGAGCACCACCAAATCAAAACAAGAACATAGAGTTCTTAGCAAGTGTTTAGGACTTGTTTTCAGTCTAGTTCTCAGGTGTTCAATTGGGATATTTCTCTTTCGGTCTTTCGGGATTTCTCCCAAAACTTTTGTATATTTTCATATAGTGAAATATTGCTCCCCTCCACCTGTGGACGTAGGTCTAATTGATCGAAACACGTAAATCTTTGTGTCTCTTTCTATTTATATTTTCTTTGCATATTTTGTTATTATTTTCGTTATCATCGTCAAAGGGCTCGCAAAATTAATTTAACGAAATTCCCGAGACATGGATCCCAACAATTGGAACCCTCAGATTTTGAAGAAAGAGATCAAGTGGCTATAGAATTTGAATTGAAAAAGATACAATTCTAGATGATGGTTTCTTGAACAAGTTTAAGATTTCTACGGTTATGACAGCTGTGTAAGATACTCCAAACTTGTCCTAAACGATGAAGAGAAGATGTTAAGGTAATAATTCATCTGAACACAGGGATAATGAAAATCATGACCTTTATATATTAGGAAAAGGGAGTGGCGTAACATCGCCTCTAATAGCAGGCCTTGCTAACTGGTGTGATAGCCCCAAGCTAGGGCCTATCAGGGATCTTTTGGTCACATCAGAGTTCAGATCTGCATTTTCAGTGTTGGCAGCGCAGCAATTTCTTAAGCCACCTGCAACTAGAGATGGTTTAGTGTGGTCTAACTAACTCAATTAGTCAAAGGCATGAGACGGAGTTTCGGCCATCAGCGTCGAAGAGTGAAATATTTGATCCATTTGGAAGTTTTAGGATGAAGGACGTTACTCCCTTAAGCATGCACTAGTATGCCGTAGGATTTTTGTCCAATAACTTAAAGATTGTGCTATTAGTAGATATAGAAAACTGGAAAAAAAGCCAAGCTCATCCCACAAGCTCTTATTTATCTCTAGGCTGAATGATTAATTATCATCTGTTCATTTCCTGCTCGACAGTTTAGTGTAAAGTATACTAAATTCAATCATCCCAAGAAAATAAGAAGAATTCCAAAAGTAAGCTTTTAAACCTTGAGAATCATTGTCAGGTTCATAAGCAAGTTTACAAAAATTTACTCCACATATGTTGAAGTAATCTCATAACAATTTACTTTAGGTTACAATTTGAATTTACAGAAGAATTTTTCCCTTCTATTCTTATCCTTCCATTGATTCTAAGGAGTATTTCAATGCAAAGAAAAAGATCAAACATTATATCTTTTGAAAGGTCAGAAATCAAATAAGAAGAAATTTCTATGAGTGCAATGTTTGTGCCATAATTTAGTTTTAGTTACATACAAAGAGAATGATGAAATTTCACATATACTGGTGCTACCCTGATTCAGTTAAAAAAAAAATCAAACTACTCACTTTGAGGGATAGAAGTTACTCTGATTCAATTATAAAAATTATGGAGCAACTGATTTTGAAAGATAATATGAGAAAGGTACTAAAAAATTTCGTAGATCTTGTTTTCGGGATTCAACTTAGAAAAAATCAATTATAAATATAATGAAACAATTACAAGTAAGGTAATGAAGGACCAAGTTACTTAAAAAAACATCTCTCTCTTTGCAGTGTTGTACTTTAAAATCTCGTGAAATGCAATGTCAATAGGAATTCATTAATACAAAAAGAATTTTTTTTCCTTTCCACACAAGGGATAAAACATCGCTAATTGAAAAGTCCTATAAGACAGGTTAAGGACTAATCGAAAAATTAGAATAATGGAAACAAAGCAGGACCTTTAGATGGAAAGAATGACCGCCAATCTTTTATTGTAGACTTGTCCTTTCATCAACTGTTGCTTCTTGTCCCGGAGAGTGATTTAGAATTTTAGCTTATGAACAATTCAACAAAATCTCTACAAAATAGAGTCCTATAAGGACTTGTGCTCGCTTGGACAATGCTTATTATAGTCCTAGCCGACTTTTGTGTTACAAATTAGATACTCAGTAATCAAATAAAATATGACATGAAAGACAATTAAATAATTGCATATTTATAAACATCAAAATAACAAATGAAATATTTAGAAATACGAACTTACGTAGCCAAATGGATCCCCTATTCCATCTTTTACAAAGACAACTAGATCCCATATTATAGTCAATATTTATTTTAGTGCTCACAGAACAAGATTTATTGTAGTCATTAATTAATTTATGTGTTTTACATTAGTTTATCAATAACTAAATAAAGTGTGAGATGAAAGACATTGCATAACATATTGCATTCTTGTCTACACCACAATGACAAACAAAAAATCTTTACAAATACAAATGTGAACTTTTACAATATAGGATCCAATTGTCTTTCATGACACAGGAATTGCATAGCAATTGATTCATGAAACAAGAATCTTTTAATAAACTAATGATCCTATATTCTGGAAATGTTTATCAATTTGTACTAATTAGAAATTTTTCAATTTGTTGGATATAATACTATGTGAAGTCTAGTATGTTGGTTAATTTTGAAAGGTTGGGAGAGGAGAACTATCAACACTTTTTATTTTGTAGTATGTAATTTTCGATTTACTCTTTAATATAGGTTCCTTATTGTCCGAAAGCTTGAACAAAAAAAACAAAAAAACAAAGATAACATAAATATGAAATGTAAAATACAAAAACAGAATTGTGGAATTAATCATCCAGAATGTAAAGTACAAAAAAGTATTGTGGAATTAATCATCTAGAATCCTCAGTAGTAAAGCACATGTTTCAGAAATGTGGGAAGTGTTTAAAATAGAAGTAAACATGTATTTTCTATTGAATTGCTAAATGTTATCTATACATTGTGACGAACATTAAATTTTCTTTCCCTCTCTTGAGACATGTGGAAAAAAATTCTAAGTGAGAAAGCCATTAGTATCCTGAACATTAAGTATGAGACTAGCAAATCTGTGGATTTCTATCCATGGCATCAAAGCAATAGCAGGATGCCATTTTAATCAACATTTAAAACCGGGACATACAGAAAGTATGATCATTAGAATATATCACTAGTATGATACCGGCCACAATTAGTTTTATCTTCATATTTTGAATCCACATCTTTCTTTTCATTTTAGTCCCTTGTTGCCTAAAATCCTGAGCCTGAAACATTAGATAAAAATTTTCAATATTTTAAAAAGAAAGAATACTTAAAAATATGAACTCATAATAATTTAATTGTGAAAATATTATATTTGTATATAAGTATATTGAATAGAATTCTTTTTGTGCATCTATGTAGAGGATTCATCACTAAAAGTTATGCACTTGATAAATTCACATTCATATAAACTCCTTAAACTAACCTGCGATCGAAGGTTCTCAGTTTTATCCACCAATAATTCAATTTTCTCGCCTCTATCAAGAACCTAAAATCAAGAAGTTTAAATGTACAAAATGAAAAACAAATAGATAATGATTGGAGAACATACAAAATATTTATTTAAGAGTTCAATTCTTAGTAAAATGACAAGCTTCCTTACCTTCTCAATATTTTCCATCATTATACACATTGCTCCTTTTACTTCAGAAACTTGAGCTTTAACTTTTGCAAGCTTGCTGATTTCTTCCGGATGATCGACACAATATTTCATGTGCTCTTTTAGTTTTGGCCTACAATAGAAAAAGGGAAATACTATTTAGTAAAGTAATAAAGCTAATTAAAAAATGATTATAAATAGTAAATGTATGAAATGCATTTACCCAAACTCTTTATTTAGGCTCTTAGCAGTGGCAGTTGCTACTTTTCCTCCACTGTATCTCTTGTTAAAGTCATCCTTGACTCGCTCTAAAAAGGCAATGGGAAGTTGTCTACCTGCATCTTCAGATGCAACTACGCAATAGGCTGCTTGATGCAATATTTAGTAGTTTAGTGAGATAGTAAGCATCATATAAAAATGTAATAAGATGGGCAAGTTGTATTTATTCTAGATTTGTCACAAATTTGGTGTTGTCTAATTTAATAAAATTTACATTAATTATTAATTTTCCCTTATTTTTTCTTTTTCTTTTCTTTTTGACTTTTTTGGTTTTAAATTGCCATTGTAAACGTAATATAAAGAAGAGGTGAGAGTAGTTGAAAACTAATTGTATATTCTGAGAACTGACTTGTATTACTAGTTATAAGATAGGTAAATGTCATTTCTAAAATTTCAAGGACAACCCCATAGGACAAATACTGTATGTATATGCACGAAATTAAACCCCAAATAAGCTAATTATGTTTCCCAATGAAGAAGCCTGTAGAATAAAAAAGGCCAGTATAACAAAAAGAAGCAACGATAAGGAGACAAAAAGGTAATATAGTAACTTCTAATTGATCAGTACAATTAAAATAATAGAATAGAAATTATTTTCTTTTTAACATAAAAATGGATATATATGGAATGATACCATGATTCAATAAAAGAGCCAAGAACTTAGTTTCGGAGAAATCATTTACTTTTTAAATACAATATACATTAACCATGTGGATATTTCAAACCCTCAATCTTCCTACATATTTATTTTCAAACCTCACCATGAAGAGTAAATAGTAAGATTGCATATTCTTTTTTTCCATATTTAAAAGCATCTACAAATGCTATTGTTACTATATTTTAAACATCTGAATTACAAAAATGAAAGCATATCAAGATAATAAGTAACATAAATCAAATTGACACTCCTAGCGTTAGGACCAACAAATATCAAACTTATAAAGCAGTGTTCTTACCTAATATCTATCTTCTATTAACATTTAAATGATAAATAGATTTTTTCTCATCTACCTAAGTTCTATTAACATTTAAATGATAAAAAAATTTGCTATTGCAACCTCTCAAACATCTAAATTGTTTTATGTTAGCCCCTCGAATGTTCAAATTTTACATTTCTTCTTTGCAGCTATGTCAAATAAGAGCAAATCGTAAAAAGCTAAAATAATAGATCAAAAATTGCAGTTATAACGTATGAATAAGGTTTGGTAGATTTTGGCTTACTGAATCCTTTGTCAACATGGTAATTGAAGGTATGACCGTCACAATTGTAATATGTGAATTTGTTGTTGGAACCCGGGAGCTTTTGGAGGCATTGAGATGCAATAGCGGTGAAATTACCTGTAAACTCTGTGTATTCTGCTAATATCACAGTGCCTCGTGCTACGAAACTGTAGATCAATGTTTGTTGTGCCATTTTGTTTTATTAGTTTTATACTATTTCTCTTCATCTACAATAAAACTCTCATTGATTAATCAATTAAAAGAGATAGGAAAATGCTAAAAATTGAAAAGAAAATGAAGATGAAGATTGAGAGAGAGAGAATGGTAAAATGGTTGGATCAGAGAGAAAGGAGGACTAATAATATGAAGAGAGAGTCTTTTTCTTTATTTTATCCTAGAATAGGGGATGTCTAGTAACGTTTTATGGCAAGGTTTATTTGATAAGAATCAGGAATTACCATTCTTGGATGTTATTTTTAAAAATCTTACTCATATGATTTAAAAATCAGAGCAAACTGTGCCAATAATCAATGAACTATTGGCATGCAGCAAATCTCCAATGTCACTTAACTATTATTATTTTTTGTAATAATATCAATAAATAATTAAAAATTTTCTATCCATTTTGATCATTACAACGAATAGATTGCATTTTTTTTTTAGATAAACTTGTCGCAATACTTTAGAAAAAGAATACATAAAGTGTTAAAATAAAAACACAAAAAATTTGGGAAACAAGTTGCAACTTGAAAATTGTGTCTTATCTATTCATTATTATTATTATTTTTTAAAAAAAAAAAGGTTGTGTGTGTCTTTAGTTTGACAAAAACTTAGTGAAAAAAATACTTTTTCTTTTCACCATTAATTCAGTGAAATCTAAAGCAGATGGAGAAAATGAATTTTTTCACATGAACCATGAAGTGTTGAATTGAAGTTTTGTGTAGAAGGACATTAAAAAATCTCTACATTGTCAATGAAATTTGATAAATATCTTCAACTAATTATTTTCAAATATAAAATAATTTTTTTGTAAAGAGATCTTGAGTATATCCATAGTTATAAGACTTTTGATTTCTCAATTCAAGGTTCATTCAATGTGAAATGAAAAATTAGAAATACTATTTACTTGCAATTACACTATAGTATTGACTAATTTGATAGCCAAAATCTTATGGTACAACATAAGAAGATACGAGACAAATACCACAAGCTTGCTTATCTAATGAATGAGCTTAGTTAATTCTCATTGTGACCATTCCAAGAGAAACTATAAATTTGAAGGTGGACGCAATCTGCGGGGGCTGGGGAAAGGGGCGGATTCAGCTAGGCGGGATGGGAACTCGCGGGATGTGGAAAAGAATAGATCTGGGGTGGGGAGGGTCATACCTAGCTAGCAGTGGGGTGTTGAGGAAGTAGAGAGTTGGTGTAAATATTTGGTGGTAAAGAGTAATCGGTTTCATATGGGGAAAAAATTAAATCTGATTTGACCTTAAGATTTTTTTTTCTCTCTTTTTCTTTTGACCTCTCACAACAATTTATTTTTAATAATGTTGTTACCCTAATGTATTCCACAATTTTAACCCTTAGAAAGTCATTTTCGTCTACTCTTAATGGTTGCAATGTATGGGGTGACTTCAAATCTATAATTTTAATAGTTTAGTGACATTTTTTTTTTTTGTTAAAAAAAAAAACAACATAGCTAGAGATCACATTTATAACAAACCAATAGCTAGTGACCATCAATGCAGTCTGCTCTGTTAATAAACAATGAATAATGATTTTTCCCTATACAACTACAATATTTGCAAAAGTAATAATTTTCGCATGCAAATTGTTGTAATTAAAAATATTGTAAGTGTTAGAGTAGGAGTTTCGCTATACAACTTACATGCATAAATTCAAATGTTATTTGTGGTAATTATTACGAGTTAAAAAAAACGTTATGCATGAAAGGACAAAAGAAAAAATTTGCCATATCAAGTACATAGACAACTTAGAAAATTGAAATTATATGATATAAATGGAATTTATATAGTATAAACTTCTTTAGCTATTAGTATCATAATATAAATGAATTATGTTAAGGAAATTTTAACATGATTAAACCTATATTCTTTTGCCTATCTTTTTTATGTGGTATGATATAAATTAAACAATTTACTAGACATATAAATCATTATCTATCACATATAAAGTTATACCACAATTTTATATCATAATAAATCTTACCAAAATTATGTAGGAGTAAATTTGTTTGGGTCTATCAATTTCTTTTTTCAATAAGACATTTCTGAGTTATTAGAACTTTTTAATTTTATAGTACTTTAAATCCTCAAGGAGGAAAGTTGAAATGTTATTTTTTATTGTCAACAATATGGAAAATCCTAACAACCACCCTTAAAGGGTTTAACTCAAGAAGAATAAAATAACAGTTGTGATATTCACCGGGTTGTCTGTTTGGTTTATATTTCACTTGGGTACTATGGTTTTCTAGTGCATAACAATCTAGAGCACAAAAGCCTCAAATTGCTCTCTGTTCATAGCATCTCGATCTGTCTAACAACTTCAACACAAGAAACTTTCTGCTTACATTATCTGCTTCATAATTGAAGGTTTTAGTGCAATTCTAGGAGCTAAAAACTCTAAGAAAAATGGAAGTTCATTTAAATAATATGATATGGGTATAAAATTTTAATGTAGTGAGAAAATAAATTGTCAACTTTAATAAATAATTAAAATACCGTCTATGTGAAATGAACAAATTATCATGCTAGCTAAGACGCGCTTCCGATTCTATGTCAAAGTTGTCTGCTCCTACCGTGTCCAAGTTGACATGCGACATCGTTTTGCAAAAAAATGACACCGTGGCAATTTTGTTCTATATGTTACGACCACAAGAAGATCGGCTAACACGGCTTGTCGGCTCGGCTTCCTTGTATTAATTTAGCATATTCGATTCAACAGAATTCAATAGCTTGTTGAATTGGCTAACTTTTTTACCATACTTTCCTTCTGTGAATAGATCAAGTAAGAAGACGCAGTGTATAGCAATTAGAAAATTAAACCCTACTACTATTTTCAGTAACTTTTCCGTTTCTATTGTCATTCTCTGCAAGCAAATAATACAAAAATCTTTGCTGTTCAATCAGGCTAAAGTTAGACTTCGCAGCTGCTTCTACACATAAATGAAAAATTCCTCCATCTTTCGTAGTAGGGAAAATTGTTCTCAATATATTGTTGTTCATTGCTCTTGAAAAAAATAATTATTCAATAGTTCATTAGGCGCGTTAATATGGTACTTTTTTTTGCCAAGAAGACTTGTCCAATAATTAAAAAATATTATTTAATTACTGACGTTCTCTAATAAAAAGAACATAATTTCATGAGTTTTTGTTCTCTATTAAAGAACTCTATATCCTCCAAATGGGACTTTGGCTTAAGGCGTTTGGCTATGCACGTATATTCTGGGATAAACGAAAGAAAATAATTGGAGCCTAGAGGCATATCAGTAATTAAGGATGGGAGAAAGTAAAGAATTAATATTAAATATTACTTGGTATTTTATATACAAATGACTTACTTAAGACGTGAAGAGTTGTATGTTTGAATGGTGATATCTTATAATTCAATAATTACCCTTCAAAAACTACCATTAAAGAAAACATAGGAATCAATTATTGAGAAAAAGATCAATTTGATTCCTTTATCTTTGAAATATCGATAAATTTGGTCCTTTATTTATTAAAAAATCAAGTTGGACTCTTGTCCTTATAAAAATCAACTAATTTAATGTTTGCGATTAAAAATTATGGACAAATTAAAAGTCTTTGACAATACACCTACGACATGTTAATGGGTACATGATTATCACGTATCTTGATCTATTAATTTGCCTATAATTTTTGTCATAGGTTCTAGATTGGTTAATTTTTTTAAAGATAAGGGACTAAATTTGTCTGAACCCAAATTAGTCGATACTCCAAAGATAAGGAACTAAATTGATATTTTTCCCATCCATTATTTATTCCATTACTTGCTTATGTTTTAATGCAATTTTTATGAAACAGTGAACTCTTTGTGCTAATAGCTATTAAAGTCTCTTTCCCAATCATGCGCATGGGTACCCAAAATACAAAAACTTTTAGTAAGAGATTTGTATTAAGTGTTTGAAGATTACAAATGCTTTTGTTATTCACCTTCGGACACTTGTATAGCCATATAACTCTGTTCAAAGATTTTATATGCATTTGTTTTTTGGATAATTATATAAGTAACCTCACAATTACTTGAAACTAGGGGTGTAAACGAATCAAGTTACTTGCGAGCAGCTCGGTCAACTGTTCGACTCGAATTTGGTTTGACCGAGCTCGAGTCGAACTCGATCTGCTCGAATTGTGACTCGAGCTGAATCTCGAGCGCATAGGTATTCGACTCGAAAGCTTGTCGAGCTTTTCGAGCTTTTGTATATATTTATATATATTTTTTTTATTTTTTATACTATGTTTAATTACTAAAATATCACAAGTATTTGAGAAAATTACACTTCTACTAGATCACTTTCTTTAATAGTATATGGACATTTTAGACAAACATTTTTTATCCAAACTAAGCATTTTTTAAAAAATAAATAAATACAACAAACCCTACTATCTCCTGAACCCACCAAATCTCACGGCTCACCATCACCACTATCTCTAACATAGTTAAATCTCAATGCATATTTTTTTACTTTTGAACTTTGATTTTATTTTTCTATTTTTTTTCAAAGTGCAAGATGATGATTAATATTAAGAGCGCTTAATTGGGGCTGAAAAAATTGATTGATATTTTCGACAAAAAAATTATAAGAAATCTAGAATTGAGAAGTCTGATTATTCAATACCACTATAATGCTACTATCCTTTAAAGGCCTAAAATGAATTGGTGATTAGAGCATGGGGTTGTTTGTGAGTTGTTGTTATGTGGAGTATTTAGTATATGGAGTGTGTTATTGTCTGGAAAAATAAAAAGTTAAAGATTTGATTAGTGATTCGAGGTGATTTACTTTTTAGTATGTGGACTTTGTTATTGTCTGCACAAAATCTTCACTTTTACTGCTTCTTGAATTTTAAAAAGAACAAGCATTTTAGTGCTTCCTATTTGGTTGGTTCTTTATTTGTTCCGTTATACAGAGATATATCTTCTTTAGTTTTTTTCTTATCATTCTTGTTCTTCCCCTCTTAACTTTTGTTATTTTGGGATTGAAATTATGCCATTGTTATGTTAAAATATTAATTGTTGCTAATTATTTAGATTTGGATTGTTATTCTTAGTACTTGACATCAGTAATTTTTACATGCATATATATAATTTAAAGTTTGTTGCACTTTCATTAATTTCTTTCTTTTTCTTTTGTTATAAGCCAAATGGTTTTTTTTTTTTTTTTTTTGTTGGCTAGTTACCATTTTGTAATAATGCAAAATCAGCAAGAATTTTCTTCAAATCCTACACTATCTATAGAGAATTCATCTACCCCAGTATTTTTGGATACTCCTGTTACTCCAAGCAATGAGAATGAACCTGTGCAATTGCAAAAAAATTACTATAGAAGATACTAATGTCATGGGAGCAACTGCTGTAGTACTCAAACAATTTATTCCATCAACAAAATGAGGATGGACAAAATCTAGAGACATTTCAAGTGAAGAAAAGGTGTAAAAAATCAGAGGCATGGAATGATTTCAAAGATGTTGTTGATGGTGTTAAGAAAGTTGAGTGCATTCATTGTAAATCAAAATTAGCAAAGAATGCAACGAGGACCACATCGAGTATGATTAGATACCGATAGACTTGTGTGATCAAGAAGATGAGTTTCAGACAAGCAGTGCAACAGACAAAGATCAATTTCCACCCTACTGATGCACCTGCACTTCCCATACCTCCTCTACATTTCAAAAAGTTTGATATGGAAAAAATGAGAGAGACAGCTGCACATTGGGTATTGATGCATGAGCATCCATTCAGTAGTTTGGAAGAGGAAGGATTCAATTTCGTGATGTAACTTGGGTTGCCTAACTGGCAAAAAATATCACTCGACACAACTAAAGCTGATTGTGTAGCAGTTTATGAACTAGAGAAGAAGAAGTTGAAGAATCTTCTTAAGAATGTTCAACAAAGTAAGTTTGACAACAAACTTTTGGAAGTCTAAGAATCAAAAGATTGAATATATGGTGATAACTGGACATTGGATTGATTCTTCATGGAAGTTACAGAAGAGAGTATTGAGTTTCGTTCAAATTCCACCACCTCGAAGAGGAGTTGAAATTTCTGATGCCATCTTCAAATGCCTAAAAGAATGGGGTATTGAGAACAAGATATTCACAATATCAGTGGACAATGCTTCAAATAATGATGTGGCAATCAGGTTGTTGAAAGACACTCTCCCTACGAGTAAGAACTTAGTGTGTGGTGGAAAACTATTCCGTGTTCGGTGTTGTGCACATATCTTTAACCTTATAGTTCAAGATGGTCTCAGTCAGATTGTAGACATCACTGACAATATTAGAGAAAGTGTAGAATTTGTGAATCGCTCGGATGGAAGACTTCTACTATTTGCTGATATTGTGCAGCAATTGCGACTGTCGGGAAGAAAGCTGATTTATGATTGTATTGTGAACAAGGTGGAACTCAACATTTGAGATGTTGAGTTGTGCAATAAAGTTCAAAGAAGTTTTTCCACAATTTCGGGATCGCGAGCCACATTACGATTGCTGTCCATCCGAAGAAGATTGGGTAAAAGTGGTCAAAGTTTGCAATATTTTGGAGACTTTTTGGGCAACCACTCAAATTATTTTAGTAGTGATTATCCTACATCAAATTTGTTCCTCCAAGAAATTAAAAGAGTAAAGTTAGTATTAGATAGTAAATGATGAGGATGACTTGATAAGAGCAATGGTTAGAAAAATGAAAACAAGCTTTGATAAATATTGGGGTGAGTGCAATCTGTTGATGGCTGTGGCTGCTATTTTAGATCCTAGGCAAAGAATGAAGGCTGTAGAATTTTGTTTTCCTCAACTCTTTCCATCTAATAAAGCCCAAGAAAACATTTCAAAAGTTAGGACAGCCCTTTTTGAGTTGTATGATGAATATGTGGCTGCAAATGATCATGATCATCCTTGGAAAAAGGAAGATATCTCAAGTTGGTGATTCATCTATGAATGCTATAATTTCTTCCTCTACTTCTGGATAGAATGATTTTGATGATTTTTTAAGGCAATCGGAGACTTTTGAGCCTCAAAAATCTAAACTAGTTGACTATTTGGAAAAAGGTCCACAAAAGAATGCACGAAATGCTAATCCTGTACAATTTGACTGTTTGGGCTGGTGGAAGATGAATAGGTTATCATACCAAATATTGTCAAGGATGGCTTGTGATATTTTAGCCCTTCCAGTTAGCACAGTTGCATCTGAGGCTCAATTTAGTGCTAGAATAAGAGTGATAGATGCATATCGAGCTTCACTGTCTCTTATACACAAGTGTAGATGTGTATAATGAGATGTAAATAAGAACAGTTTCATGGAGTAAAAAAGAAGATGAAAGTAAGATATGAAACTAAAATTATTTATATTAAATTATGTTGTGAATCATTTAACTCTTTTTTTTTTCCATGTGCAGAGTGTCAAAACACTCAAAAGAAATTTCACTTCCCATCTCATGAATATCTATTTGGAGAAAGGTGTCAACTGAATTTTACAAATTCAGATTTTAGCCTACTGAGCATTGCTTTCTAGTTGTTAACATTCAACACTTTACTAATTTTATGTATGGACACAGATGTATGATTTTCTCAGTTGCCAATCTCTCTTTTGGATCTTGAGCAAGAAATTAAGGAATTTTGTGGTTGAACTAGTGAATGATTTATGGATGGCCTTTATAGTTTTTGTTAGTGATTTTTGAATGTTGCATTGGTCATTTAATACTATAGTGATGAACTTTGTTAGTAAATTGTGGTTATTATCTTTTGTTTATCTAATATATAACAGTAATTAGCACTTGGCTATACTACAGTTTGCATGGTTTTAAATTTGACTATTGTTTTGCACATTCACTCACTTTGTGTGATGTGATTGCTGGATAATTTATTTATTTTAATATTGTGTTTAGTTTTTATGATTGTGAAAAATGCTATTAAAATGAAAAGTCTAGAGAAATTATGTATTTTCTTAGAATAAATGTAAATAAGTATATGAGAAATTATGATTTATTTTTTGCAAAAGTTCAAGGAATAGCTCGATCTCGATCTCGAGCCTGGCTAAAGAGCACGCTCTGCTCTACTCTACTCGTTTACACCCACTTGAAACCAAGTGTAAAACAAAAGTTGAATAAATTTCTTAATTTAGGACCCTTCACAAAATTGCACATTATACATCTGTTACTTTAAATATTTATTTACACTTACTTGAATTTGCTATCTTTATTTCAGGATATGAATCCTAACAATTCTATGGGAAGTAAAGTTTCTTGCCGTCAGTTAGATTTTGAGGAAACCACCGAGCATCAGGACAATCATGACATTGGTAATGAAGGTGGCGAGAGCGAGCTTGATCATTTTATGGGTTTGAATGATTACAAGAATTTGAACAAAATTCACTCATCTATGCCTAAGGAGTTGATTCCAACTATTAACGTGGAGTTTGAGATACTGAAGATATGGCTTATGAGTTCTATCTAGCATAATGCCAAAGAAGTTGGATTTGGGATAAGAACTAAAAGTCACAACGATAAAACCGGAAAATTGATTGATAGGACATTTTGTTGCAGTGCTGAAGGAAAAGGGGGAAAGAAAAGCGAGATGTTCATGTGCGAGACCCACGACTAGAAACTAGATGCGGTTGTTGGCCAAATTGAAAGTGAACAGTCGACAATATTTTTTTTTTTAAAAAAAGAAAACATAAAAATTTCAATGTGATAGATATTAGGGACAATTTAAGCATATTTGAGTTTATTTTATACTTGAGTATATGTTTGGCAAAAAAATAAATAAAATAAAACAGTATATTTTATACTGTTTATATTGTGGCAAATTTTTTAACACTTTTTAGTTGGTAGACTGTATATAGGGATTCAATTCAACAAGACGCTTTTGTACTGTGTACTTTAAAAGGGGATGGATTATTTTCAATGAGCATGACTAAATTATTGCAGGCCCTGTTTTTGCTTAATTAGAACTAGTGTTTTGATAATCATTTTTTTTTTTGCTTGGAACACATTATTTGGTTAATTTTAGTGAAGCACTTTGTTTTATAGGCACAACAATCATATGGTTTCAGAAGTTCGATCAGAAGCAACTTAGAGCAGCAGAACAATGTAAGTTACAAGTTGGATCAGTTGGATGTGAGTGGTATTGGTTGCAATAAGAACTGCGGATGTCCATTCCCATGCCCAAGTGGCATCTTTTGCCAGTGCGGAGTAGATGGAACAATAAGGAAAGTTTAGACTTTTCGTCTTTTTTATTTTTCAATGAAACAAGTGTACAAGTTATTTTTTCAGTTATTTTTTCCCTCTTTTTTGTGGTTTAAGAAGGTTGATGTTTTGGCTTATTTATTCTTGTTTCTAATAAGAAAATTGAACAAGTCATAGGCTTTATATACTCTGCATATTTTTTCTTGAGTTGACAGTTTGACAAGGGGTATATTGCTTTAATAACACAAGTTTTTTAGTTGTTTCTTTTATATGATTTAGATTTGTTAACTAATTGTGTTGAATCAATTATCAACTACTACTTTGAACTTCCACGGCCTAACTTACAACTTCACATCTAATAAATAGCTCTACATAGATGAATTATCGTGTCTGCATGTTCATGCTTATCATAACGTTGTGCACCACAATAATATCAGGGGGTCATTTTGATGTCATCTTCAAAAATGGCTTAACATATGTTAGCATACGTTGAATTTTTCCACTGAATGTCAATAATTAGTATAGGCTAAATAAAGGAAAATATTTATAATTTTTAAAGAAAATATAAAACTTTAATCGAGCAAAAAATATATAAATCATAAGGAGTGGTTGTACATTACGTAGTGACTGTTCAACCAAACAAACTTGACTTAACATCCTTAGGCAATTTAGCCAAAATTTCCATCCCTTGATCATGATTTGGCCAACTGGTAGAGAAATTTAGTAGGAAATTCCTTAATGAGCAATTGGATACAACATGCGATAGCGCAACACTCTTTAAGAATTTGAACTTTTTTAAACATTGTTGTACCTTCTGATAGGTGAATATCTCCAGGACTTCAACATTTTTCTCCTTGTCAAGTAAATATGTTCAGTCAAAAAATTCAGTTATGAGATTCTATCAAACAAGTTCAAGTCTTTAGTATAAGCAAGGAATAACATTAACAAACTAGTAAACAAAAAGAACACAACAAAAAGAGCATTGTCAAGCTACAAGGGGCAAACTACTTCATTTCATGTAAAACCAAATAGGCATATCATGAAAAGCTCTGAGGGACATTATATCAAACACATGTTGGATATATATATATATATATATATATATATATATAGACACATACACTTTAGGGTGATTCCTAATCGCGCTGAGCCGATTTGAAAATAGCAAGTCGAGCTGCCTAGTCATTAAGTGGTCCCAACATATGAAACAAAATTACCACGGTGTCAATTTTTTTGCCACAATATCGTGTGTAAACTTGGACACAGTATTTATGGGAAAGACGGCTTTGATAGAGGATCGGAAG
Organism: Cinchona pubescens; assembly: GCA_025175665.1. Classification (NCBI taxonomy): domain Eukaryota; kingdom Viridiplantae; phylum Streptophyta; class Magnoliopsida; order Gentianales; family Rubiaceae; genus Cinchona; species Cinchona pubescens. The sequence continues at coordinate 1,434,153 of JANKKI010000256.1, read as the reverse complement.
TGGCTAAGACGGGCAAACAAAGCAACATGATATATACGTCTAGCATCCTTGTACAGCTTTCTAAATAGAAATACTTGATTAATAACATCTCAAAACGCAGAAGTTAAAATAAGAAATGACAAAAAATTAATCATCACATAATGCACATAGGAATAAGAAAGAGAATATGTCTAGATAAACTATGTCCTCTTACAATATGAGTTCCAAAACATTACCTGAGTTGATGTTTCTCAAGTGACAAGCCCAAATAAAAAAAGTAATATGAAACCAAATATATGTCACAACAATAACTCACTTATATAAATATTAACAAAGACACAATCATAGAATATTAGAGGCAATACACAGCATAAACATATAAGTTGACACACTACAGCAACCAAGCACGAGAGGACTTGAAACCTCAAAACACCAACTAGAGTTTAGGAAAACCAAGACTTTCCTTTGACACCAAACCAAACTTTAGAAACCGTCAAAGGAAAGTCAAGGGGCTTACCCTTAGCAATAAAACTAATCCAATGGGCTGTTCACAGTACTGCAGAGTCTGTGGGTAGGGAACTACTCACAAGCCTTGGTGAAACTTCTAGTAATGACACAAGTTACAAAATTCATCTAGACTACTCTAGATCTTGGCAATGGAGGAATCTTCTAGTAATTTCAAGAGTAGTTTAGTGCTACTCTAACTCATTCCGTCACTAACTACTGTCTGACCCTTCATGTAGGAATATTTTCTTCCTCGACTTGTTTTCGTTATTTCTTCTCGATACTTTCTTCAATACCTTCTTCTCATGAGCCATTCTTTGAATTTATAGTCCATAATTTCATTTGTCTTCTTAAATTTTCCTGGTTGGATGTCTTTTGTAATCTCGACACATTCATCAAAAGTCACATCCCTTGTTTTCTCAATTAGGGATTTCTGCACTATGATGACATTGTTGGACTTCAACCATCATTTTTCCATGAGCGGTTCACCTATGACTTCCAAATCAGATTGTGGAATGCTTTCATATTATCCGGCCCGAATAATATGAGGGCAATCACAGCACTCTTCCTTAGTTGTAATCACACACGATGTTGTCAAATCTTGTAAATTGCCAGTTCTCAACTTATCAATAGCAACAAATTCTTTATCGATATGGTCTACTCTGATATGGCCTACTTTTGGAAACCTGTTCTCTTTTGTAAACTCCAAACGTGAGACTAATGCATGGACATCACATTCATCTTCATTATGATCATCTTTGTTTCCCGTCTTCACTATGGTCATATTTGTTTCCCGATGCCGCAACATTCCCTTTAATTGACCTTTTCTCAAATCTACAATTTCAAGCAATCCTCTTATTCTGCAATTGTAACACTTATAAATGTGGAAATGCCTGTCTCCTTCTTGAGCTCCTCAGTTTTGGTTGCTCTCTTCCAGTTGCCTTCTTGTTTTGTCATTAAACTCTATATCCGATCTTGTAATTCTTTGTCGATCTCTGTCTTGACCACAGAGTGTACAACGTTGCCTCCACATCCTTTATCTTTCAGCATGCCACTTTCTTGGCTAGTGATTCTTGATTTGCCAACAAATTCTTCAACTATGGTTGGCTGCATAGCCCAACCTTGTATGGCTGTAGTAAAATTCGATATTTGGATTTTAACCTGTGGATAAGTATCCTCCTAATTCAAGACTCCTCAATTTTAGATTCTGGATCTAGCTTGAAAATTTCATGACACAGATTTTACTTTCGTAATGTAATCCCTGATTGTCATATTTCCTTGAGTGAAAGACATCAACTCATTCTCGAGTAGATGGAAACACGAAACATTCTTATTGGGAAAACTCTTAGCTAACCTGTCCCATGCTTCATTTGGTATGGTGGTGTTTTTTATGTGCTCTATCATGTCATCTTCAATTGACATATTTATAGCAAATATGCATTGGCAGCTTTTATCTTCCACTTATGTATTGTTGTAGCGTCTACCCTGGGAAGTGGTGCTGTATCACTCTCCATCTTATGTACTTCAACAAGTCTTGACTTTTTAAGTAGGATTTCCTACACAACTGTCAAATATTAAAATTATGATTGTTTAACTTCTTGTGTGGCGTACTTTGATATTCGCCATTGTAACTTAGTATTATTTTCTTTTTCAAATACCAAGCAAGTCACATCCCAAAACAAGCAGAATGAATAAGGATATTTACAAACTCTGAAAAAATCAGAATTAATACGACCACTAAACAACTCGGGGTTGATAACTTCTAGTTGCTAAGATAAACTACACCCAAAAAACTAACGATCTCGGAATATTAAAGTAATATGACACCACATATATACTTACAACAAATAACTCACTTATATAAATATTAACAAACATACAATCACGGAATATTAGAGGCCATACAAAACATAAATACACAAGTGGACACAAGACTTAAACACGAGGACTAAAAACCTCAAAATACCAAATAGAGTTCAGGAGAACCAAGAACTTACTTGACACAAAATTGAACTTGTAGAAACCAAGAGACTTACACTTGGCTATACAACTAATTCTAGTTTCTATTTATGGTACTCCGAAGTTGGTGGGCAGGGGACTAGTTATCACCCTTGGTGAAACTTTAGTAATGGATCAAATTACTAAATTCATCTAGACCACTCTTGAGCTTGGTAATAGAGGAATCTTCTTGTAATTTTAGGAGTAGTTTAGTGCTACTCTAACATTCTCTCTCTCACTAACTACTCTATGACCATTGATGCACGACTATTTTCTTCCTCGACTTGTTTCCATTACTTCTTATCTACACTTTCTTATTTCCTTCTTCTCATTAGCCGTTCTTTGAATTTGTTGTCCATACTTTCATTTGTCTCCTTGAATTTGCTTGGTCGGATGTCTTTTGTGGTCTTGACACATTCACCGAAAACCACGTCCCTTGTTTTCTCAATCCAACTTTGTAGGCTGTGATGAAATTGTTGGACTTCAACCGCCATTTTTTCATGAGTGGTTCACCTATGATTTCAAAATTGTAGAATACTTGCACGTCATCTGGCCCGAATAACACCAGGGCAATCAACGACAACTCCTCCTTAGGTGTAATCATGCGCGATGTTGTCAGCTCTTCAATTTTAGCGGTTCACGACTTCTGGATAGCAGCAAATGCTTTATTGACCCGCTCTTCCTCCAACGGAGGGAAACCTTAGTAGTCTCTCCATAGACACCAAATTTTGATACGTTTTTTACCGTTAAGTGCTAAATTGGAACAAATTTTTATATTTTTGGGTTTTTAGAAATAAAGTCTCAATTTCACGAAAATTCACATTTTTGGATAAAATAATCATTTTCAATATTTTTTTGAAAGTCAAGGGAAAAATAGTCTTTCGGTCTTAAGTATCAGTTTCTAATTTTTAAGGTTCCTAAGTTCAAATTCATATTTTTGAACATTTCGGTAACTTTTGAAACTCGTTTTTGGGACAATTTTCAAAATTAAATATCTTTGGTCTCGAACGCGCGCTTATCAATGACAATAGCCTTTTAGATATCATTTTGATCAAAAATAATTTAAAGGGATATTGTGCATTTTAGTGGTCTTAGAATGTTTTCACAAGTTTACCTTTTTTTGACATTTTGTGAGAAATCGGTACAAATTACATTATAGGATGACAATTAAACCATGTTTCTTGTTGGACGAATCCTTTAAAGGTGTGCTATTCTTTTGAAATAATGATGGGCTTTATTTGTTGATTCCTATCTCTATCCTACTTGGTTGTTATCCCTTTAGTATTATATATAAGAAAGTAAATAACCAATAACGCAGCGGAATTTAAAATTTTTACTTGCCTATCATAGATCATCTTGATTAATTTATGCGTAGTACAAGAGAAGTATAAAGATTATATCTTAAAATTGTAGTAAAATCTTCAATATGTCTAGGACGTAAATCCACAAGCCATAAAGTGTCCACTCTCTAATGGCATCCACACATATGATTAAATTAGGAATTTTCACAGGATTGATTGACCCAAGACCACAGAGTGCTAGCTCTAAAATTATTTTTTTTCCTTTTTTTAAACGTGACTCTCACGTTTTAGATTTTGTTCATGGCTTTTTTTTTTTTTTTTTACTTAGCCATACTAGTACTTTACAATACATATGTATATATATCAATATAATATGTATATCATAATAAAGTACTAGTGGATGTATCAGATACACACGTCTTACATACTGTCTATAATATAATCCAATATGTCTATAATTCTAGTCTTCCAATCTAATTGGGTTTAGGAATCATAATAATTTTAATCAGTTTGGATTAATAGTATATGAATAAGCATAAAACCATTAGGATTTCTAACATATATTACACATTAAATCCTAAGATTTATAACTTATTAGAATTGAGTTCAGAAAGTTAATTTAATTTATAATTAACTCATTAAGTATCTCATACTTATCAAAATCAATTTAATCCCGAATTATTATCCTTAAGTGTGTAAACCTTTAAATTCCCAATCATGTTCCCAAAAAGTATAAATGCTTATAATCCTAAATTAATTAGGATTAGATAAATTAAATACCTTTAATTTATCATTAATTCTTCAATTAACTAATTTACACTCATAGATTAAAATTGGTTTCTAGCAAAGCATCATAACAATCCAAGTGTTGAGATATGTCAAATGGTTTTATATCACCCATCCGTGATTTATTTTTCGTATAATTATTATCTTTTCACCAACCTATATCCCGATTAATTTAAGAGTATAGATATAATGACAATTTACTTCTTTTCAAAATACAACTTACATGAAATAGAATTTAAGACACTCTTAATTCTATTTTCACTTTGCGCAAAGATTTCCAAATCATATTTCAAGAAGTGTCCATACTGGGATATACTCTCCCATTATAAGGAGTAGTGAATCCTAGATTGGTCATATCTTATCCTTTCATGATTTATACTATACCTAAACTCTACAGTATATGCGACTCATTATGAGTAACTACTAATAGAGTCAAAGTATGATAATCCACAATCCAAGATAAACTTATGACCTCAAGTCAAAGGACCATTACACAACTATCACAAAGAGATTAATCCACTAGCATTTAAATAATAATCCGTGTGGAATACTTTTAGTGGGTCAATCCGATGCACTTATTCTTAATAAGCATCCACATACAATTATGTGCTAATCTACCTGTGTAAAACACAATGATTAGAGATATTCATAAATAAAATATAATTACATCATAATTGTTTATGATTTCATATATATTTTATTCGAAAAATGCCATATTACAAAATATACATAGATATAAAAGTTTAATTTATCCCTAAAATAAATTGATTTCAGGGCATACACTAACAAACTCCTACTTGCGCTAAAACTAATCATTCATATGCTTAAGATCGAATAAATTAACATGACTCTCATATTTTTTTTGGGATAAGGCTTTAGTGAACGGATTAACAATGTTCCCATTAGTGGGGATCTTGAAGATCTTTACTTCATTTCCATCCATGATTTCTCTAATCAAAAATGTGATAGCACCGTAACACATGTTTGGATCGTTGATGAGATCTTGTTCCTTCACTTCTTTGATTGATCCATGCTAAACCTCTTTAGTATCTTTTCTATGTACGTTGATTGAGTAAGACCAAGCAACCTCTTAAATCTATCTCTATAGATCCTCATTCCCAAAATATAGGTTACCTCTCCTAAATCTTTCATAGAAAAATTCCTGGACAATCATACATTTACACTTTGAAGCAAAGGTATGTCGTTTCCTATCAACAATATGTCATCTACATAAAGCATCAAGAAAAAAATGGTGCTCCCATTAATCTTCTTGTATACACAATGCTCATCCTCATTTTTTATAAAATCAAACTCTTTGATTGTATTATCAAAACGGATGTTCCAACTCCTAAAAGCTTATTTTAGTCCATAAATTGATGGTTTGTAACTTGCTTACTTTGTTAGGATCTGTGGATATAAACCTTTCAGGTTGTATTATATACACCTCTTCCTGCAAATTTCCATTAAAGTCAGAATGCAGTTTTTACGTCCATTTGCCAAATCTCATAATTATAATATATAGCTATAGCAAGTAGAATTCGAATGGATTTCAGCATTACAACTGACAGTTCTTTTCATTAAAGTCAACTCCTTGTCTCTGTATATAACCCTTTGCCACCAGTCGCGTCTTATAGGTAATCAAATTACCATCCATATCAGTCTTTCTCTTAAAAATTCACTTATTGTCATACATGTAATCCATTTCTGATTTCATGACATGTAGTCACTTCTGAGAGTCTTTATCAAATAATGATTTTTCGTAATATACATCATCATTCGTAATGACTAATACATCATTTTGTCCATTTACATGAAGATCATATCTCTTTGAAGCATGATGTATCCTAGTAATCTTACGAAGAGTTTGTGTATCATTAGCTTCATCCTCTGTCACATCATCATGTGATTGAAGTTCTTGTTCCACTTGTTGATCACTACCATATTGTGTTTGTTGAACTTCTTCAAGATCTATTTTGCTTCCACTTGCCCTTTTAAGAACAAACTATTTTTCTAGATTTAGAAGGCATGTTTTGAGACAAACACCTTTTGCTCAATGGGATTACAGAAATAGTATCCAAAAGTCTCATTTGGACCCCACAAATAAGCATTTATCTGACTTAGCTTCAACTATGAACGTTTAAGTTCTTTCCAAACCATATCTTATACAAAGTGGAATCAACAACGTTTCATGAAACACGGTTTAGTAAATAGAAGACAGTATTAAGAGCATAACCCCAAAATAATTTTGGGAGGTAAGTAAAATTCATCATTGATCGAACCATATCCAATAGAATTCGATTACATCTCTTAGATACACCATTTAGTTGTGGTGTATAAGGAGGAGTCCATTGAGGTAAAATCTCATTCTCCTTAAGATAATTTTGAAACTTTTGATTTAAGTATTCCCTACCTCGATCAGATCAAAATATTTTAATACCTTTACCAAGTTGTTTTTCAACTCATTCTTGAATTTCTTGAACTTATTCAAAGGATTCAGACTTATACTCATTAAGTATACATAACCGTATCTAGAATGGTCATCCGTGAAGGTAATGAAGTATGAAAAACCTCCTTTAACATAAATTGACATAGGACCACAAACATAAGTATGTATTAGCCCCACCAATTCACTAGATCTATCACCTTTTTCCAGTAAAAGTTGATTTGGTTATTTTACCAAGTAAACAACATTCACATATATCATATGATTCATAATCAAGTGATTCCAAATAACCATTGTTGTGTAATTTGAAAATGCATATCTCATTTATATGACTAAGTCTACAATGTCAAAAGAAATATTGTTTCAAATTATAAATTTTAGACCTTTTTGGATTTATGTTAAGGATTAGATTTTCCATATCTAGAATATAAATACCATTATTTAAAGCAGCAGTTCCATACACACTGCCATCACATGAAAAGAACAACATTTATTCTTTTGAATAATGACAAAACCATTACTGTCTAAACATAGAATAGAAGGTATAATATTTCTAATAAGTGATGGAACATAATAACAGTTTTTAATTCTAAAACAAGACCACTAGGCAAAGAAAGATAATAAGTCCCTACCGCTAATGCAGCAACATTTGCTCCATTTCTTATGCGCAAGTCTACTTTTTTCTTAGCCAACATTCTACTTATCTTTAGTCCTTACATATTTTTACAAATATGAGATGCTAATCCTATGTCTAATAACCAGGAATCTGATTGAAAAGTAGAAATATTGATCTCAATCATAAACATACTTGAAGTAGAAGTTTCACTAAGCTTTTTCCGCTACAAGGTATCTATATAGGTCTTCTAGTTCCTTTTCCAATGCCCTTCCTTTACACAATGATAACAATTACCATTGGCCTTATCCTTCTTGATCAAAGGTATTAGTTTCAACCCAGATTTGGCTTTTACAAAACCAACATTGGATTTCTTTTTCTTCTTATCAGAAGAATCAACAACCATCACTTTTTTTCTTTCATTCTTGATAGTTGTTGTCCTAATTCTTAATGTCTTAGCAGTTTTTAGCATATTCAACAGTTCACAAAAATTTACGGACAACTAATTCATGTTATAGTTCATAACGAACTGTGAAAAGTAATCAGGCAGAGATTGCAAGATCAGGTCAACATTAACTTATGATTTTGCTTAAATCCCAATCGTTCCAATTTTTTAATCAGTCTAATCATCTTCATTACATGAACCGCTACTGAAGTATCATCTGCTATTTTACAACGGAATAGCTCTTTAGAGATCTCATACCTCTCATTCCTTGACTTTTCATCAAACAACTCATTGAAATGAAGAATCATGGAATGAGCATCCATGTCGTCATGCTGGTTTTGCAACTCAGAACTCATAGCGGCCAACACGATACAAGTGGCAGTATCATTGTCCTCTATGTGCTTACAATAAACATTCTAAACTGCTTCATCAGCATCATCTGCTGGGACATCAAGAATAGGTTGATCAAGGACATAACTAATTTTCTCGCGCTTGAGAACAATTCTCAAGTTACTAATGCTAGTTTGGAAAATTTGGCCCAATGAGTTGGTTATCATATAAAATAGGACATAAATTGACGTTGGTACTCATATTCTACAATATATAAATAAAGATAGTATAAGAATTTGTTATTTATACATAAACAAAACCAAACTATAATATGGTCTTTTTTTAATTTGGTTTTGCTCCCACTATTTTAATTCAAATCAATAACCCTCACATATTGATTCGAGAGCTCTCATAGAACCCCTAGTGGGTTAGGATCCCATCTAATTATTTTAATCTTAGATGTATCCAACAAAGCAAAACAATTTTGAAAGGTAGGTAACTCTTACCAATTATAACAGCTTGTAATTCCTAGATAGCTAGGTATCAACTCTTTGATGGCACATCATATGTGACTCCTAACCTTTGCCTTAAAGACATAACCTTGAGTGTTCCCTACAAATTATATGCCTCCATTAAGTCGTACCCATTATTTAGAGATCTCATCTCATAGCTCAAACATGTTCAACAGGTTGTAGAGTAATCTTGGATTAGCCCAACAAGTTAAATCTAAAAAGAACGCTCATTTGTTGCTATAATAATAGAAGGCAACTTATTTATTGACTTAATATTAATGTGAGAGATTTTCTTTTCAATAATTTATTAGGTCTCATCAAATTGCATGCAATATTATCATATCAATATATAATAAATAAACACATGCATAAAACCTTGGATGATTATGGGTTTTTACTAAACTAATTTCATTGAGTCACTAAGGAAACTAGGTGATCAAATCCTAAGAGTAATCTTCAATCTTGAAAATTTCCTTCATGGTTGCACCTTTGCGTCGTCTCCATTATCTTGTACATTACAAATATAATTCTATCTAAACAATTAGATATTCAATCCTATCCCTAACCTACATTTATGTACATTACATAATTGGTTAAGAAATCTCGAGTTACATTCAAGAGAATTGAGATGAGAAAAGGATTACATTCAGAATAATAGAAAAAGGCAGGACACGCAGGCCTTATAAGAGACAGGAAGACTATTAAAAATTTACAACTATTGAATTTGAACCAAGTAAATCAAACTCAATCACATTGCCTTTAAACCATAATCATCCTGTTCTGTTGTTATATAATTCAATAATTAAATAAAAGCTTAAATTCGTATTTAGTATCTAATCATGAATCATTATACATCATAATTCCAATCTCATTGAAATTATAAATTTTTAAATTATTTATGAAAAATTTTATGGAGAAATATTATTATTTTCCAATCTCATTAGAAAATAATTCTTTAAATAATAGAATTTCAAAAATTATATTAGAAACAATCTCTTTTAAGCCACCTACAATCCTCAAGAAACCTTTCTCGATTTCAAAATTTTTTGAACAGTTATTACATTCTAGTCTCATTGAAACATAAAAATTTTCTAAAATTTAAACAAATTTCAAAATCAAATATTGTTAGAATTAAAAAAATATTTCAAAGTTTTTGTACTTTCTAAATTTTAATCAAATTAAAATAAAGAAAGTTTCTAAATAAATTAACAATTAATTTTAAACAACGATTGTCAAAATTAATTAGTGGTTTCAAAAACCAAAATTTAGAAAAACCTTTAATTTTTAAATATAAAATAAGTGTTGCTAAAAGTAATTTAACTCATTAAATACTTTCAGCGACGGAAAGCACAAGTGTCACTAAAAGTGACAAAGAACATACAATCAAGATGTTGTCATCAAGATGACATCATCAAGAATTGCATAAACCTGTGAATCAAATTCACAGATATTTTTTAAAAAAGCATTTTTTTATTGAAAAAAAATCTCCAATATTTTTCGCAAATTAAATTCAAAAATTCATATAGTTTGAACAATTCAATATTCATGACAGGTAAATACACCTACATCAAAAATCAATCAAGGGTAGCTTTGATACCATTGTAAGAAGGTAAATACCAATAATGCAGCGGAATTTAAAATTTTTACTTTCCTATCACGAATCAAGAAAGTAAGTACAAATAATGCAGCGAAATTTAAAATTTTTGCTTTCCTATCAGTAAATCACCTTGATTAATTTAGGCGTAACTCAAGAAAGTGTAAAGATTATACCTTAAAACTGCAATAAAATCTCCAATATGTCTGGCACGTCGATCTACAAGCCGCACAAGTGTCCGACCTCTAATAGTATCCACACAGATAATTAAATTAAGAATCTTCACAAGATTGATTGACCCAAATCACGGAGCGTTGGCTCTTTACAATCATTTAAAAAAAAGGCATTAATTGGAGATTAAAGAATGGAATTCAATTCAATTTATTTAAATAAATTTGAAAGGTCACTAGGAATTAAATGTCTAATCCCATTAAAATGCATCATAATTAAAAGAGTAACAAAAAAAAAAAAATCCTAATAAAATATCAAGAATAGTTCAGCAAACATTAAACATAAAGAAAAATGAGTATCTCGAGAGAAATTGTTTCTATCGAGTCTTAAAATTCCTATTATATATATATATATATATATATATATATATATATATCTGTGACAATCAGCTTTGAAATGAATTTTCCTATTTTTTATAGACATATTCATCAATTTTAAGTTGGAATTTGTATCTATCTTATTATGAATTGGGAGTTTGATCTAAAAAAAATTTCATCAGTCAAAAGGAAGTTTGATTCTCTATATATCAATTACAAAATGTGTAAGTCTTGAGATCCATAAAATACTGCATTTTGAATATTAATTGTTACATTTTGATTGATACTTTTATTTTACTTTATAAAATGAGTAAGAAAGTATACAATGTTTCTCTTGAAAAAGCAATGTGTCTATTTTTTCCTTTTACTTTTTTTGGTTGCTATTTAACATAATATAAATTGAAGAAGAATAATTTATACAAGAACATTTCAAGTTCAAAGCATTAAGAGTCTTTTTATGTAAATTAAATTATTTGGTTTATGATAATGAAATAAATTGAGTTTTAACCTGTTAGAAATTCAATGATATTTAAATTAGTTTACCCATAACAAAAGTTTTTGTATTTCAGCAATAATTAATCAATTGTAACCAAAAGTTATACTAGAGATTTGCAAAAAGGTGTAATAACATACTAATCAAACACAAAGTCACATGACTTTTTAATTAATGAGGAAAAAGCAATTCAAAAAATATATACCAAAATTCAAGACTATTATTGACCATTGGTTTTTCAATAATCCAAAAGTACATATATTATTTTTATTTATTTCATTTCTTTATCTTCTTGAAATAATGATTTTGATGGATTTTTATGCATTACCAAATTAACTTAAAAATGTTTATTATAAGTTGTTTATAAAAAATGAGCTCAAACATATTATAGTTTTAATTTCATTCTTTGCTTAAAAAATAAAATTTATGAAATATAAGTAAATAAAAATGTCTCATATGTCGTAATTCAATCTATGGAAAGAAAATATGCACTTTTGATTTGCAGAACTTGGATTTTGATGAATTTGCATTCATAAAGTTAAAGGATAGCAGAAGAAAAATCCCCGATCGATAGATATTTCTATTTTATCATATATTTAGTAAACGCATTGGTTGTGCTTCTTAACAAAGGGATCGCATCACTCAATCAATGTATTTGAGTAAAAAAAATATAATTAATAATTAGTGCTTTTATGTTTTAATAGATTAGCAAGTTAGAAAAACTTAGAATTTAAAAAAAAAAAATTACCAATGTGATGTGTGCTACTATTTCTAGAATATATTTATGCTATTGAAATCTTATTGTTTTCCCAATTAAATTAAGTGATATTTTAGTCTTGTAAATTTTCCAGTTCAATATGGTTGAATCAATTACTATTTGCCAAAAAAAAAAAAAGTAGCGAGAGGTCTTGGCTTGGAAAGTCAAAATATTTTTAAAACATTTTTAATATCGTAATATCATATAAAATTTCATAAGGTTGCATACATTGCATAAATCCTTTGTTTGGTATCAACTATGTAACTTATGCAAATTGATTAAATTACGCCAAAAAAGAAAGAAGAAAATTTATACGAACTTAATTAGTTAGAAATCTTTAAAGGATTGAAAAGTAGTTCTGATAATTATATACTAATTTGAAAGTATTTGATTCTTTTAAGAGTATTTACGTTTGTATAGCATTATAGTAAAGCTTATATTCATTTGGAACTAAAGAGGCCATGACTCTTTGATTTTTCGTAGCTAACATAATCTTTATGCTATAGAACCTGTATTTTTCTTTTTCAGACATTGAAAATATTGAAAAAGCATGGCATAGTAATTTAAGTAACCCAAATATATATTAAATTAATAGGTGATTATAACTTATTTTAGAATCTTCTCTCTAAGAAAATTATGAAATTAGATACTTGAAAATTAAATATACTATATTTTGCTACAAAATATAAGATAATTTAGATGATCTTTAAATTTGAGTAAGATACATATTTATCCCTAAAAATATGGTGTTAGTTAAGTTTTAGCGATAAGTAGAAAAATAATGCCCATGAAAAAGTGAAGAAGTGATTCCAAACTATAACTACTACTAAATAGTTTTATTTGATTTAAGATTTAGACTTATCATACTATATATAAAGAGAGAGCCCCATTTATTATAATAAATCTATAAATCTCCAAAAACTAATCAGTATTGCATCTAAATTTTAAAAAATAACAACCATCTAGTAAAAATTAGAAAAAATAACTACCATCAAGTAACTAAAAAAAAAAAGAAAAAAAATTGAAAAGTACTCAATTCTTTAATTACTTATAAAAAATTCTCTTAAATTTATTTAAAAATCTTTTAAATTAAAAATACTGAATTATTTAATTAAAATTATATTTATAATTTTTTTTAAATGGCACACTCAAAATCACTAGTATATATATAAGTGCTAGTCATGTATCATATATATATATGTCTTACATACATATACACACGTGTGTATATATATATATATATATATATATATATTATAATATAATTCTGGTATCCCAATCTAATTGGGTTTAGGAAATCATAATAATCCTAATCAGTTTAAGTTAATGGCATATGAATAATTGTAAAACCATTAGAACTTCTAACATACTAGACATATTAGATGTTAGCTCCTAAGATTTATAATTTATTACAATTGAGGCCAAAAAGTTAATTTATCTTATAAATTAACCCTTAAGTATCTCATACTTATCAAAATCAATTTAATTCCGAATTAATCATCCTTAAGTGTGTGACCCTTTAGGTTTCCAATCACGTTGGCAATAAGTATAAATTATAGGGAAATTCTACAGTCCCTTTTAAGGAACCATTCCCTTGGCTTTGAAAGCTTGTACAAAACAAGTTTTTAAAGCACATAGTGTTGTACTGTACAAGTATCTAAAGTACAAGGGAATGGTTCCCTAAAAGGGACTGTAGAATTTTCCTAAATTATAATCCTAAATTAATTAAGATTAGATAAATTAAACACCTTTAATTTATCATTAATTCAACATTTAACTAATTTACACTTATATATCAATATTGGCTTCTAGCCAAGACCACCCAAGTGTTGAGATATGTCAAGTGGTTCAACATCATCCATCCATGCTTTAGTTACTCTTGTGTAATTATTATTCTTTCATGTGTATATATCCCGATTAATTCAAGAGTATAGATATAATGAGAACTCTTATTGAATTAATCAATTTACTTCTTTCCAAAATACAACTCATTTGAAATAGAATTTAATACACTTTTAATTATATTTCCACCTTGCGCAAAAATTTCCGAATTGTATTTCAAGAAATGTCATGCTAGGATATACTCTTCCATTATAAGAAGTAGTGAATTTTATATTGGTCATATCTTATCTTTTCATGATTTATACTATACCCGAATTCTACTGTATATGAGACTCATTAAGAGTAACTACAAATAGAGTCAAAGTATGATAATATACAATCAAGATAAACTCATAATCTCAAATAAAAAGATTATTACAAGACTACCACAAAGAAATTAATCCACTGACATTTAAATAATAATCCATGTAGAATACTCTTACCGAATCAATCCGATACACTTATTTTCAATAAGCATCCACATATAATTATGTGCTAAACATCTACCTGTGTCGAACACAATAATTATGGATATTCACAAATAAAATATAATTATATAATAACTATTTATGATTTCATATATATATATATATAATTCTAAAAATAGCATATTAGAAAATATACATAAATATAAAAATATAATTTATGCCTAAAACAAATTAAACTTAGGGCATACACTAACATTATCTCCGTCATACTAGAAGAGTTCCTATATTAAGACTCACACTCTCAAGAGAGAAACAACGATTTTTTTAAGCCATCTTCTACCAACAATTATCTCATTTTGATTCCCGTAAAACCCCAAAAACAAACACCACCACCACCACCACTCTAACAATCCATGCACGCAACACAGATGTGTACACAAATCACGCACCACCATATCAGCACATCACCATTACACACATCCCACAATACTCTCCCATCATCAACTGGAGTTGCCTTGGTCTTTGCCACTTCCAATGTAAGTTTATCTCTCATTTTTTGCCATATATATAGCTTGTGTACTTGTTTAAATGTTAGCGTGTCTGGATGTTGTAAACTTTTTCCATTTATAATGGATGCTTAAGGAACATGTTTGATTTGGAACTCATCATAAATTGAACACAAGCTTGAGGTATTTTTGTACACACACAAAGTGTTCGATACATTGCCGTAATAAACTTCATCGACGTCGTAGAAGTTGATATCCTGTGCATTTTTGTTTTAATTAATCTCTTTTGTGGTTTTGATATTTGGAAATCCTTAAACTGATTTTTTTTTTCTTGTATTAAAATGGCAAAATGGGTCTTTAGAAAATAAGTTCCAGATTTCATTAAATATGTTTTTATTTTTGGTTAATTGATGTTAGATGTATATTCTACTGGTTTTTAGGATCATTTTGATATACATTTTTATTTGATTTGGTTGTAAATAGAAGAAAAAAATGGGCTGTAAAATAGAGGTTGAAGATGCTGCACACCGTACAGTTCGAACGAATTTTGCAAGAAAATTTCATCTGTAGTCCTTACTAGTTGTCGTACTGTTATTTTGCACATCTATATTTTATCTGATTTTTTAGTTAACCCCTTTCTTCATTTATTAATAAGTTCAATCAATGAATTGTCAAATTAGATGCAATTAGAGAGAGGCCTGGAGCATTTCTATTTTATTTTTAGGCCCCCTAAACTTATCATGAAATTATAATTTTACCCCTAGTAGCTTTTCTTGTTTTACAATTAGGTCCAAAAGTTTTCAAATAAGCGTTTTAGGACTCCTATAATTTTTTGTTAAAGTTAGATTTTTGAGCTTGGGGTTTCGTTCTAAATACAATTTTTGCCCCTTAAAGTTTCTAAGTTTTGTATTTAAGCCCTTAGATATTTAGTTTGTTCTTAATTAAATTTATTTTCTATGTAATTGTTATTGTACTATTATTGTTGTTGTTGTTGTTGTTGTTTATTGTATTTTTGTCTTTCCATTGCTTAGAAATATTGTAGTTAAGTCCTATAAGTTTAGATTTAGTTCAATTGAGTCCCTTTTCTTTGTAATAATTATTATCTATCCATTTTATGATAGTTTTTTCTTAATTTATTCATTAAAATTACTTTTCTAAGTTTATAATATTATTTTTATTAGTTTAATTTTACTTATACTTGTATATTGGTACGCTAATCCGTTTATTCATATTTTGAGCTAAAATAGTGTAATATTGTATCTGTTACATATAAAGAGGTATACTTCTAAATCCTCTTGCGTACAATACTTGGTTTATGTGTTAATTATTTAGTCACTTTCTTTAGTTTATTATCATTATTTCTTTCATTATTATCACTATTTAGTGTCATTTATATATGTAACAAGGCTTAAGTTAAATGTAATGGATAGAGTTATGTGTTACGTGTTTACTACTCTTGTTAGGATTTGTATATTAGAATATTATGTTTTATGTGTTTACACGTTTTATACTTTTATTATTATATTTTGTTAAGTATGTTAGAATATTATGTTTTTATTACTTTTGTTAGGATTTTTATGTTATTAAAATATTATACTTTAAGTTTATATTTTGTTAAGTATGTTTAGTTTTTGTATATATTTTCTTGCGCCGCTTTTGCACTAGCGCTGGTATAGAAAATTTTCCCTTTGTATTAGTTCAATACTGGCACGACGAACTCCGTTTTCCCCACATTTTTCTATATATGTTTTGACCTTGATTTGCTCTCATTGTATTCTATCCAAAGTTGATATAAATGTGGGTTAATTTCTTGAAAACATATATTAAATCTCATAAACAGTTTTACCGGAGTGAAAGGGTGGCTAGATTACCTATAGAGTAGTTTAGGCTTCCTTTTCCTCAATAGGACTCTTGAACCTTTTTCTTTTGTTTTCGTAACTAGAAGTCACCTAGTATAGAGTTTATTAACTTATTTTTACTTACTTTTTTCCTTTTTTTTCTTTTTTTCATTTTTTTTTACTTTTTTATATTTTTCTTTTTGTGTTTTAAAATCATTTATCCTCAACCTTAAAAATTTTCTTTTTCCCTTAGAATCAGTTTGAGTTAGTGTCCAATACATTTCACACACTAAGTGGCAAATCCATTATTTATTTATTTTTTATAAAACCCTATTCTAGATTATTTTTAGGTCTTCTAATTTTTCTTTTAAAAGTCCCATTTTAGACCATATTTTTGTACTATTATTATACTTATTTATTCTTTATACTTATTATTTAATTTTTCCACAAAAAATGAGGCGTGGCAAGTTACAGGCATGCCCCACTTTGTTTTTAATTTTATAAAATGACACAATCACCCACAAAACTATTAGGATACAAAATTACCCCTCTTTATATATTCTAATATTTGCCTATTTGTCATAGTTATCTCCTCAATTCACTCTCACTTTACCCCACTCTTGTATAAATATTAGATATTTGTACTAATGATAATGGTGGAAAATCCAGATAACTATTATTTTATAGAACCATAGAGTCTGATGAGATCATTCGTATGGTGAATAACATATTAATAGAGTCTGATGAGATCATTCGTGAAATATGGTGAATAACATATTAACATTAGTTTGGACAAACTTGTAGATTACTATCAAACCCTGGGATGATTTTTAATATTTTTCTTACACTTTTCGTTGACAACTTCAAAACCAATCATTCTTGGGATGTACTGTTTAGGGCGTTTAGGATCTATTTTACTTCATAAATTGGATATAGTACCCGTGCTCATAATGACGATTTATTTTGCGGTCCTTAATTTTGTTTTTCCACTACTTTCCAGTAGTTGTTTCTCATGTCCTATGTTGGATTTTTACTACTTTAACCATTTTAGAGTTTGATATTCCTAGAATAAAAAGTATTTTACTTGTTCATTATTCATTTAGTGGAGTTTTACTGGTTTAGACCATGCTGGAGTATGTTATTTGGAAGTTTTAAGATTATTCAATATTATCCTTAACTATTTCTTGGGGTAATTTTTGTCATGTATATTGTTAGAAAAATTAGTTTGTTGGTGCATGTCTATGTCATTTTGTTAAAGCAGGGAAATAAGGGTGGGTGGAGTATCTAGAGCTGACTTTGGAATATTAAAATCAATTTAGGCCACAATTTTAGTAGATTTTAATTTATGTTAACATAGGGAAAAATTTAATGCCAAACACAATTATCTAGAACAAGCTATTCTTAGTGTTGAGAAAGTGTTAAATTTTTGGAAAATTCTATTATCCCGTAATAGAACTATTCTGTTGTACTTTAAAAAGTTGTACAGTACAATATTATGTAATTTAAAAACTTGTACTGTACAAGTCTTTAAATCCAATGTGATTGTTCTCTCAATGTTGTAGAATTCTCTTAAATTTTAATAGATATTATCAGACTTCCACCAATATGCATATAGAAGTGGTGCCTCTTCTAACAAGAATTTTTGAGTTATACTCGTAAATATTCTTGAAACAATGATGAAAACAATTGCCACAATTGTGTTAAAGCGAAAAGAAAATGAAAGGTTAAAAGTTCGACTTTTGTTGTTATCAATTTCTTATTAATTTCTAAGCGATTTGTAAGAATTATTATAAATCCTTAAAATATGTATCGTTAGCGTATCTTGATCTAGAGAGTCCCTCCTCCAAAACTTTTTCTTACAAAAAATATAAATAAAATTATGTTATTCCAAATTAGATACAGTTGTATCATGTATGTGTCTTTCCCTGTTCTAACTCAAACAGTAAATGATTTAAGCATATAACCACGTTATTGGATTTCGAAAAATTTACATTAATAGAATGTTAAATCTAAATATACTTTCCTTTATGCATAACTGTATATATTATATTAATATTTCTGAACATTGTAATCTATAAGAGGACTGTTATAAATGTTTAAAACTATTTAAAACCTATTTCATTTTGCGCCCCTTAATTTATATTTAACGCCTTCTAATCTATACCTAATTCTCATTTTGTACCTTATAATTATTTTTTTAATATATTGTACTCTATACTTATAGATTTATCCCATTTGAATCCAATCTTTAATATCATTACCAATGTTAACGGGATACTAGGTAAGTGCATAGCACACGTTTGTTTAGGGTATATTGCATCAATAGAAATAATCATGACTAAATCCACTTTGCATCCCCAACTTATGATCAATTTTCACTTTGCGCCCCCAATTCTAAATTTTGGACACATTGCATCCCTAACTCCTAAATTCCTCACTCTTTGGTTCAATTTTTAATAGTGTTAAAAAAATTGACAAATGTTCTATTTTAGGTGTATGGTGTGCATGGTTAGAACATCCGTCAACTCTTGTAAGGATATGAAAAATTAGACTAAAAATGGATAAATTTGAGAGTTTAGAATGTAATATATTCAAAAGATAAATGTAGATTATAAAGTGAGAGTCCAGTACAAGTTTAAGATGCAAAGTGCAATAAGACTCCCATTTCACTTCAAAACTATATATCTTGGTGTCTTTTGGTTTTTGTATCCTTTGAGAGGACATGACTTTACATGGTTAACTTTCCCTTATAAGCACACAAATTTTCACAGAAATGTAGGAAGTTTGAATTGAGATACATTTCTTTGAACGATATAAGTACATCATTTTTCATGAAAATGTATCTTAATTAAGATGCATCTTTCATGTTGTGTATGTTGTAAGTACCTGATTTTTCATGGAAAGTTATCTTAATCAAGACACATTCATTGGATGGTGTCTGTTGATGGCCTATAAATAACAAGATCAATCATAAAAATAATTCACTCTAGATAAATAGAAAAGGATCTTATTCCACCTTGAACCCCATAATTTATATTTGATTCTTACTTTATACTCTATATTTATTTTTCGAACATATTGCACCCTAAACCCTCACATTTATCCTGTTTCAATCTAATTTTTAATGACGTTACCAAATTTAATAGATGTTAAATAAGTGCCTATCATGTGCTTGTTTTGGTGCTTATTGCACTAATGGAAATAGTTATAATTAATTCCACCTTGCATCCCTTATTTATGATTAATTCTCACTTTATACCCCGATTCTAAATTTATTTTGACACACTGCACCCTTAACTATTAGATTCGTCTCACTTCAGTCCAATTGTTAATAGTGTTGAAAAATTCGACAAATGTTTCACTTTGGGTGTGTGATGTGCATGGCTAGAATATCCGCTAATTTTGATAACAACATCAAAAATTTGATTGAAATGGAAAATTCTAAGAGTTTATAGTGTAATATGTCCAAGAAAATAAGTATATGATTCAAAGTGAGAATAGTACAAGTTAGGGGATGCAAAATGGAATAAATCCAAAAAAAAAAAAAAATATTCTAAGTGGTTAAGGGTTCTTTAATATTGCTAATTTTAGAACTCATAAGGTTGCGTTCTATATTGATACTATTGTTGCCTAAAACCGTTAGAAAATTTTGACATAGAAAATAACTATATAAAAGAAGGGCACAATGTCATTGAAGGAACTATTTCATTGGCTCTAAGAACTTGTACAACATAAGTTTTTAAAATATATGGTATTATACTATATAAATCTTTAAAACACATTAGAGATGATTTCCTTTAAAGAACTGTTGAATTACCCTTAAAAAAAACTATTTATCGTGCATCAAAAATTTTATTTACAATTTTATTTATGTCTTCCATCTATATATTTTCCCAACAATGTCCGTGTGCATGGTAGAGATAACTTCTTGATTAGAAGGAATTTGATAAATGTAACATCCATTGACCAACATTTCCAGCCGATATGATACAAGAAAAATGCAAATAAGTAAATAAATAGATTGATAAATAAGCAATACCAGTTCTTTAGCTACAAGTAGGGTTGTAAATGAATTCAACTACTTGATATTCAAATTGAAATCAACTTGTTTGCATCAAATTTGCATTTAATTCGTCGACAAGTAAGCCAAACTAGAATAAAATTTAATGTTTGTTAACCTTTTGTGTTCGGTTCAAATTCGACTCGATAAG
The DNA here is from genome assembly GCA_025175665.1 of Cinchona pubescens. Lineage (NCBI taxonomy): Eukaryota > Viridiplantae > Streptophyta > Magnoliopsida > Gentianales > Rubiaceae > Cinchona > Cinchona pubescens. The sequence continues at coordinate 1,412,986 of JANKKI010000256.1, read as the reverse complement.
TTAAAAATACTTAATACATATGTAAAAATTTCAAATTATTTGAACTCGATTTAAATTTAAATTGATAAAAATTTGTTTGAATTTGCCTCGTAACAAAAATATGTCAAACTTGAATGAAATTTTAAGCTTATTAAAATAATTAAATAAATTTGAATACTGAAATATTCAATTAGTTTGTATTCATTTACATCCCTATCTTCGAACTTTCCCAAGATAAATTCAAACTGCCCAGGGAGGTCAAAGATTTTTATGAGTAATTAAATATTCCAATTGCTTTAGTGTTATTCCAATTTTATAGGATATAACTTCAAATTATGATAGGATATTTAAGTTCCTTCCGATGTTATTTTTTTTCTCCCACTGGTTTTCTTTGTGCGCTTTTCCATGCTCATGCATGTCTTTCTCTTCCCTAGGATTCTTAGTGGAAGCCGCCTCTTTCTAGAGTTTTTCTAGTTCCTTACCTCTCTCTATTGACAGTTTGTGTCCTTTCTTTTTCTTTTGATTTATTTCATCTTTTAGGGTTATAGATGATTCTGGGCTTGTGATGGCAGAAGACCTTATTGATTTGTATAGGGATCTCTAATGAAGATCACAGATGTGGAGGCTACTGTCTTGTTGGATAATGACACGGTGCAAGAGGAAGTTTTTGGTAGAGGTGAGGTGACTTATCTTTGTTGGCTAAAGTGATATCTTCAAGAATGGTAAATATGATGAGCCTTTGTGTCTATAATGCGTAACTCATGGTGTAAACTCCCGTAATTTTTTTTTTTAAAAATATAATAATAATATTAATATTTGACAATGTCTGGTATGCTATGAATTTTATTTGAATTTGAATTACTTATTATTGTTAGATAAAATTTGTTATGTAATTTGTTTGTATGAGAAGACTTAATTTTTGTCAATCCGAATTATCCTATTCGTCTTGTGTTATCTAATTTAGACTAACCTTGTATCTAAAATTATTTTTCGTTTTACGTACAAATCTTTTTCTAATTATTTACTAATTTTTGTAATTAATTTGACAATGTCTAGTATGCTATGAATTTTATTTGAATTTGAATTACTTAGATATTGTTAAATAAAATAATGGTTATGTAATTTGTTTGTATGAGAAGACTTAATTTTTGTCAATCCAAATTATCCTATTCGTCTTGTGTTATCTAATTTAGATTAACCTTGTATCTAAAATTATTTTTCGTTTTACGTACAAATCTTTTTCTAATTATTTACTAATTTTTGTAATTAATTTTAGGCTAAATTTTCATCCAACTTAAGTTACCCAATAATAGTAGGATTCAAGGAAAAAAAATAGCTAACTTATAGCACTTAAAGTTTCGAAAATTTTGGGAATGAAAATAGGTATAAATAAGGAATTTCGTAAGATTTTAGGAGCTCGTAGTATATGGCATCCGATATGATTTTTCCACCCAAATTTTCAATAAATCTGATGTTATTATAGACAGTATATTGGATGTCAGGTCTAAGATTATAATTTTCATATTATATTTAAACAATGAATTTTGATTGGATTAAATCTACTTTTAAATTTGAAAATTTTACTTTTAAGTGTGGAAATTTATTTAAAAACTCTTTACTTGCATAAAATTCGTATAAAGTTTACTGTAATTAATTTTGAAATAAAGAATTATTTTTTTACAAATAATTTTTGCAGGATGTATGGATGAGAATTTGGAATTTTAAAAGGGACAATAAATTGAAGAGTCTTGATCAGTCATGGTAGTTGTCGGTGGTTTTTTGTGGTCGTCAGTAAGTCTGTCAGAGCAGAACACCATGGCGGTCGACAGAGTGCCGCAATCGCTGGTTGCTCCTGTTGCTATTGGTTGCTCCTGTTGCTACTGGTTGCTGTTGTCTTGGTCTTTTGTTACTGCTGCTTCTAGTTTGCTGCCTTCAATTGACGGCTTCTGGACTGTCTGGCATCGATAGAATTTGGTTGCCTGGCAGCAAAACGTAAAGAACAAGACATGGAGATTAAGGAATAATAATAATAATAAATAAGAGAAGGATACGGGAATTAAAAAAAAAAAAATTTTTTTTGAAAGAATAAAATATTAGTATATTCATTAGGTAGTTTAGTATCTGCGCTTTTCTTATTATTTTAATCTATTTATGTAATAAGGCCTATGTTTATTTATAATATGATTTCTAGACTAGATTTTTTATTTTGACATGGGTAAATATAAAATATTAAAAGTTAGGCTTTTGTGGTAATCGAATAAAATAATTTTTAGAGTATTAATTAGTAAGAATGATGTTTTTGAAAAGTCTTATATTCTTGAATATATTTTAGAAGGTTATTTCTGAACTTTATTTTGGGAAAATGAATCGAGTAACATCAGATAATTCTTATAAGAGAAATCTGTAAGACATGTAGTACTTTTGTAGTAATAATTATAAGAATAATGTGACAAATATTTTTATGATATATTAAAGGATTGATTTTGGTATTATTTTGCGATATAATATTTTTGAAAATTAATAGATTTTGAGTTAATATTGTGGTTAGGATTTTTTTTTTGGTCATGGATAATTTATAGATGGCATGATACTCTATATACAAGTAGGTTTATATTATGATTAAACTTAAATAGGTAAGTGTGGACGAAATTTATTTGATTTTGCTACCCCTTTGTACTTTCGAAAATATTTTGTCTAAATATTATTTTTGATTACATATTATTTTAATTATTAAAATTGGACCTTACATGGATATTTGAATTGTTTTAAATTATGAATTATATGAGTGGCATTATTTTGAACTTTGTGTGGTTATTTTGCATGTGCATGTAATTGGAATATTTGTTCGGTAATTAATAATGGATCAAGACTCTTAAAATACTCATGAATAGTCGGTAGGAATTATAATTCTAAGACTTTTTGAACTGCCAAATAAGATAACTTCTGCCCTCCGAACTCTGAACTCTGGCTAAGTTGATTTTTGCAAGACCACTATATCAACCTTTTCTTAGTGGGATCTTTTAGCACTAAGCTGAGTATTCAGTAAGCTGATGATAGCCTGTTTGTTTTATGAGCCTATAAGAAGCCATAATATCAATTTTGAACTCCGATTATGTATTTTGACTCTAATATTCTGATTCTGAATTTTTGTAATTCTGATTCCTATTTTGAATTTTCTATATCTGTGAAATCTGCTCCGCAAATTTTTGATGTAATGCCACTTGTCATAAAAGTATGTATGTTTTGTTTTTGAAAAGACATTTTGAAAAGAAACATTTGCAATTATGTGAAATAACATTTTTCCTTTGATGTCGAATAAAAATTTTTTTGAAAAACTTTTATATGACTGTGTGTTAAAATTTTGTAAAATATATATGTATATAACTTGTTTGGTCCATCAAAGATGGTGTTAACTACTTGCTTAGCGACTTGTCGCTCACCCCACAAAGTTAATATTTTTGCAAGTTATTACTATATATTCGATTAAGGGGTCTGATCAAGAATTGGAATTTATTATGAGTCTGGTGTCCTCGGGGAACGGTAAGGGCACGGCTATCACGAGACCCTTGGGAGCGGGGCGTGACACATGGAATTTGCCAAGTGGAGTCCATAGTGTTATGTGGCTTTTGTCCCACATTAATTATTTTAAGGAGACATGGCAAATCCTATGTAGCATTGGTCTTATAAATAGAGACCTTAGGCTTTGGGCTTTAAACACCAAGCACTAAACATAAGAAAGCTTAGTGGGCTATTGGGCCTTATTGGTCATTAAGCTTTTTGTCTTTATTTTGGCTTTTCTTGTGTTTTTGTACTAGTGCTTTTGTGGGCTTAGGAGCACTCTCCTAAAGCTTTTGTATTCTTCTCATATAGTAAAATTTTTGCTCGCCTTCGCCCGTTGACGTAGGTCTTTCGACCGAACCACGTAAATCTGGTGTCTCTTTTATTTTCTCTATCTATTACTTTGTTATCGTTTGTTTCGGATTGGTCTCGAACATTTGTCAATTTCTTGGGATAATCCTAACAAACTGGTATCAGTGCCGGGGACCCGAGTTAAGCCAATTTAGATGGTAACGAAGTTTTGAGTTGAGAAATTTTGAATCATGGGTTACTCGTTGGCAAGCAATTTCTTCTTGGTATTGGCCATTTTGTTACACTCTTCTTTGTGTATTCTGCAATTTTGAGCTTCCGAGTCGTCCGTTTGGTATTTGTGAATAGTTTTGTTGAGCCTATTTTGTAGATGAAGTGTGGGCTTGCGCTGAGTACAAATTTGGGACTTTGTTGGAGAAGGTGGAGTTGTGCCGATCCATTTGTGAATCGAAAATTTGGGCTATTACACTTTTGTGGAGAAGGTGGAGAATTTCGTTTTGTGAAGATTTGCCATTTTACGAGAATTTATTATGCGATACAAGTCAAGGTGGAGATTTGTTGGGTATAGATTGTATAAGAGTTTTGTCCCACATTGGTTTGGGAAGAGTATTTCTCTTCCATCCAATGTTATAAATTAAGGTTCTTAATTAAGGTTTTAAGTGCACCAAGCCAAGAGAGTTTTAGTGGGCTTTCAAGGCCTTTATGGCCATCTAGCCTTTTGTCTTATTTGAGCTCTCTTGTGCTTTTGTTATAACGGTGCCTATAACCCATTTTGTGGAGATCTCCCCAAATTTGTAATCCTCTTTGACTATAAGAGGTGCATGTTTTCCCCTTTAAATCTTTGTGTCCCTTTTATTGTTGTATTTCTCTTTATTTATATTCATTAGATTGTTATATTTCTCTTTATTTATATTCGTTACATCTTCACGGGTTTATTAAGAAATTTTCGCGAATACTCGGGGTTACAATCCTAACACATAGCTCTGTAATTGGGGAGAGCATAGCATTTTTTAAATTTAGGGAGGGAGCAGATTGATTAAGAGTTTTGAATGGGGCTCCTTGGTCTTTTGACAAGAATTTGGTTGTTCTATCTGATTTTAATGGAGAATTACAGCCTTCAACATTAGAATTCTGTTGGTGCAAATTCTGGTGCAGATTTTTGATTTACCATTGAATAAAATGAACAGAAGACAGCATTCTTCAATGGCAATTGTCTCAGAAAATTTATTAATGTTGTGTCTAATGATGAGGACTTATGTTGGGGGCAATATATGAGAATTTGAGTATCCATTGATATTTGTAAACCTCTCACCCATTTGTTTTGAGGATGGAGTTCGAGAGCAAGACTGGGTCTGTGTAACTCAGGTATGAGCATCTTCCTACATTTTGTTACTGCTATAGATGATTGGCCATGGAGAATGAGATTGTTCAAGCAAAATTATTAGAGACAAAGGGAAGAATAGTGATCAGCAATGTGGTAACTGGTTGCGATCGGAATCAGGGCAGCTAATCAAAGCCGCCGACAGTCGACAATCAAGCAGCGGGAAAAGAAGTTGCTGATAAGTAAGGTGTTTCGAGAGAGATGCTTCACTTATGGGGAAAAGTAATAAGGAGGATAGTGCGTGCACGGGAAATTCTTATATAGAGCCAATCTATAGTAGGTAGAATAAACCCCTTGTTTCACATTCATTCACATCAGAGAAAGAAGTTTTTTTTTTAATGAGTTAGACTATATAGATGAATGTGTATTAAAGGATCCATCCCATTTACTGTGGATAAGGACTATATAAGAACTTCTCGTGCATGTACAATTAAAAAATGTGAGATTCAGAGGCTGTCTCTTATCACTTTCTCGATTGGTGCACAAGAGGGAAAAATGAATACCTTCAAAAATCTTGAATCCTGTAATTTAGAGCCAGACATGGCAATTATCCAAGAGGACTAGCTTATGGAACATTCTTGGGTAGATCAAGGTACATGTATCTTGTGATCAGAAATTAACCTTAAAGTCCAAGTGAGAAAATTACTTAGAATTATAAAAAAAAAAAAAAAAAGGTTATGTGGATAAATGATGACCACAAGGTGTATGATAGGGCCATATATTTTGATCTACTCACGAATTTTTCCTAGCTTTTATGCCCAATAACAGATGAGTGGCCCATTAACGAACAAAATAATCTGAACACTTATAGTTCCATGCATGTTGAAGAAACAAGTGCTAACAAAGTGTCTTCAGCCCCTAATGCTCCAGCCCAGGGTCAGAATGATGAAAGATACTCCACGGTGGTTCGCATAATAAGGACTCAGTAGATCTACATGATTTATTTTTGGTATATGTAACATTAAGAAGAGTCGCTATATCTAAAAAAGGCCAGGGACATCAAGGTTCTGGCTTGGGGTTGGGAAATCTCCCAAGGGTTCCACTATTGGTAAAATTTGGAAACGACAACGTTGTAAGGATTTGCCAAATAAACAAACGTCACCCTCTTTATCGGTGCTTATGGGCTTGGGTAACAAGAGTCAACTATTGGATAGCTCAGAGATTGAGGTTGTAACTGAAACAGCTCATGTTAGAAAGAAGGGGAAAGGTATGCATGGCTTGTCTAATGATGACAACAATCTCACTTCAACGGTAGAGGCTAGGCTCCAACCCCACCGAGATCAATAAGTCTTCTTAGTTGGAACTTTCGAGGGTTGGAAAACGCTGCGACAATTTGAGAAGTTTGTAGGCTAGTTAGATTAGTTTCTCCGTCTGTAGTTTTTCTTTGTGAAACTTAGCATAAAGCTATAGTTGTAGACAAGATCAGATAGAAACTATATATGTATAAGTAGTGAGTTAATGCAATAGGGAAGTCCGGAGAGGCTTGCACTGTTATGGAATAAAAATGTAGATATTAGTATCGCTGGTTTTTCTAATAGGTTTACTATTGCTTATGCGACTCTTTCGGAATCTAGTGTTAAGTGGTGTTTGACTAGTGTCTATGGTGAACCTTCAATTTCGAAAGGCGTTTTAAGGAATTGTTCAAGAATGTCACGACCCAAAACAGGATAATGACATGCCATACCTCGTGATCGCCCCAAGTATCCAAGCACAATACAAGAGCAATAAACAAAATATAATATATGTCATTAGACCTCAAGATCAACTAAAACAAAATCACAAGATATATGTTCAACAATCATAACCATAATAATCCATGATAACCAAATCACACCTATGTACAAGTATCGGACCACAAACTCAAAATGACAATTCAGAGTGCTATATACATGGCAAACTCTAACTAGTCCCAAGGCACACACGGTTAAATTAAAAAAAAAAAAAAAACTCATACTAGATGGTAATGAGAAACTCTAACTTTAGTATCATGTACTGTAATCTCTTCCCAGGTCAGCATTCAGGATCTGCTATCTTCTTCGGTGGGTCCTCAACTGCAAACAAAGAGGGAAACAATAATGGAGTAAGCATGTAATGCCTAGTAAATAACATTTAAAGCCAATTACAGACAACACGTATATATTCAGTGAAGGGTACAGTATAGGAAACATTATCCATAATTAAAATGTAAATGCCAATCAATGAACTCATGGTTCACAAAAATCTTTCTAACATTGGATCCACATCCATCCATTATCCACCCGAATAGACAAGGCATAACAGAGTGTCTATCACTTGTCTTTCCAATAGACTGGGTATAACAATTACAAGTAATGTATTCAGTATATCATTTTATTCACTCACTTATAGCCAAGTCAACTCAAGTGACCCATTGAAATCTTCACAATAATCAATAATAAACACATAGTATCATAAATGAACAAATAATACATAAATAACGAGCACATAAATTATAAACTATACTTATCTTAATATGTTAATTATTCTAAAACTGCATAACCAACTATATACAAGATATCGATAAAAAGTCATAAATGTTACTTATCTCAAAAATCGATTTCGATAACCTAACTTCAACGGTCTAAAACTCTAACTTTGTATCACCTAACCCAAGAGAGTGATATACCATTGGGATAAACAAAGTTAGGAATTTACTTTCGGGCATCACCCAAATTCTCAAATCAAGTAATAATTAAATACAAACAAGTGAGGGTTCACTTAAATTCATGACAACATGAAGTCTAAAAATTAGAGTTCACAACTTCCAATATATCACTAACTTAACAATTGTCAAAACTCTCATGCAAATCTTACAAAATAATAGCTAAAATGTTATTTCAAACTACAAATCATGTCCTAGTAGCTCGTAAACATGATTAGTAATAAAATCAAACCACAAATAACAAAATTAAGCAAATAAATTTCTTGAGGAACTTGAAATTTAATATCAAAACCATGTAAAAATTTAAAAAAAAAAACTTCAATATTTGTGAAGTTGAATTAAAAGTCTACGAGTATTCCTTGATCACTAATTTGATTTGGAGGAAAAATTCCCAAACTATTGATAGGATTTGAAGATTTGAATTGAAGGGTTTTTGAATTCTTGGTCTCTGGAACATTTTTTGCTTATGGGTAGAAGTAAGATAAAGTAATTTCGGGTTGGGGAAAGAATAATTGTCGAAGAAGACTTTTAAAATTTTTAAAAATTTTACTTTAGTCCCTCAAGTTTTGAAAAAATTCACTTTTGCTTGAAAACATTATAAAATGTTCAAAAAGGGTAAAACGGTTATTTAACACTTGAAGGTGATACTAATGAGTATTTAAAGGGATAAGATCAAGTATGAAAATATATAAAATGAGTAGAAAAAGTTGGGTATTACACTTACCCATCCTTAAGAAAAGTTTTGGCTTCAAAACTTAACGTACCTAGAAGACAAACAATTAAGGATACTTATTTTGCATGTCAGCCAGCTTGCGATTCTCATGTGGCCTCCCTTTTTGAATGATTAGACCATTGAACCTTGATAAATGAAATAGGCTGATGTCGAAAGACTTGTTCCGTAGTATCAATAATGCGTACTGGCACCTTTTCATAAATTAGTTCTTCCTTACCACTGAGAGATTGATATTCTATCACATGACTCAGATCGGATATGTACTTCCGAAGTTGTGAAATGTGAAACACAGTATACACTCGAGCCAATTCTAGAGGTAAAACCAACTAATATGCCAGGTTTTCCCACTCTTTTTAGTATCTTGAAAGGTCCCACGAATCTTGGACTCAATTTTTCATTCTTAACAAATATCATAACCTTTCTAGTCAGTGAAATTCTTTAGTTACCTTGTCTCCAACTTGAGAATTCTAACGGTCTTCTTTTTATATCTGCCAAAATTTTCTGTCTGTCTTGAGCTACCTTGAGTTTATTTGAAATAACGGTTATCTTATCCATTTTAATCGACTCTAACCCTTTTAATCTTCTTCCCCCAATTTTATTCCTAATACAAAGGTGACTGACATTTTCGTCCATACAAAGCCTCATATGGAGCCAAGCCAATACTACTGTTATAATTGTTATTGTAGGAGAATTCTATCAACATCAAATGCTCATCCCAAATAACTTTAAAGTCAATAGCACAAGCCCTCAACATAACCTCTAAGGTCTGTATTGTCCTTTTTTATTACCTGTCTGTCTGTGGATGAAATGCAGGACTTAAAACAACTTCTATACCCATGGCTTGCTGGTAAGCTGTCCAAAACTTAGAAGTGAACCTTAGATCCTGATTTGAAATAATACCAAAAGGTACACCATCTAACTTCACAATATTTTCCATATAGATCAGCACTAACCTGTCCATAGGAGTAGAAGTCTTCAAGGGCAAGAAATGAGCAGATTTGGTTAATCTGTCCACAATAACGCATATGGAATCATGTCCTAATCTAGTCTTGGGCAACCTACTAATGAAATCCATCATGATATGTTCCTATTTCCACTCTGGAAAAATAAGCAACAAACTCAACAAACAAATTGGTTTCTAATGCTCAGCTTTTACTTGGTGACAGACCAACCATCCAGACACAAATTCTGCAATTTCCTTTTGATGTTGTTTTATCAGAAATGTTGTTTCAGATCCTTATACATTTTAGTATTGCCAGGATGAATAGAAAATCTAAAATTGTGAGTTTTAGCCATGACCTCTTTCTTCAAATCTTCATTTGCAAGCACATAAAGTTGTCCGTGCATCCAAACAATACTATTATTAACCCAAAATTTCCCTGGATCTCTACTTTCTACCTTGTTCTTAATCTTCATTAACTCTGGATCCATAACTTGAGCTTGTTTAATCTTGTCTATCAAGGTTGGTTGCACCACAAGTGCTGCTAAAACTTTGGCTGTGAACTCCACGATCTCTAAATTAAATTCCTCCATTTGCCTTATCAACTTGTTGGTTGTAAGGATTTACTATTTAGTACATCTGCTATTCAATTGGCTTTCCCTAGGTGATAACTGATCTTCAAACCATAATATTTGAGTAGTTCTAACCAACTGCACTACCTCATATTGAGTTCTTTCTGTGTGAACAAGCATTTCAGACTTTAATGATCTGTAAATACTTCACACTGCTCCCCTTAGAGATAATGTCTCCAAATCTTTAGAGTGAATACAATAGCTATCAGTTCTAGGTCGTGAGTGGGACAATTCTGTTCATAAGGTTTCAACTGTCTCGAAGCATAAGGAATGACCCTATCATTTTGCATTAGCACATAACCCAAACCATTCTTGGAAGTATCACTATATATCACATACCCTTTAATCCTGAATGGCAATGTCAACACTGGTGCTGATATTAACTTGTTTTTCAACTCTTGAAAACTTGCCTTGCAAACTGCATCCCATAAAAATTTGGTCTTCTTATGGGTCAGCCTAGTCACTGGTACAGCTATAAAAAATAATCCTTCCACAAACTTCTAGTAGTGACTTTCCAAACCCAAGAAACTACAAACCTCTGTCACATTATTGTGTCGGTTTAGGCCAATCAACAATTGTCACAATCTTCTTAGGGTCCACGAATACTCTACTCTCTGAGATGATATGCCCAAGAAATACTACACTTTTCAACCAAAATTCACATTTATAGAACTTCGTATACAACTTTTGCTCTCTTAACTTCTGTAAAATCAGTTTGAGATATGTTTCATGCTCTTCCTTAAAAGGTAGGTAAACCAAGATATCATCGATAAACAATATCACAAACCTGTCTAAATAGGGTTGAAATACCCTGTTCATCAAGTCTGTGAAAGATGTAGATGCATTGGTTAGCCCAAAAGGCATCACCAAGAACTCATAGTCGCATATCAAGTTTGAAAAACACTATTTGGAGTATCTTTTGTCTTGGTCCTCAGTTGATATTAACCGAATCCTGGCACCGTTCAACTAATCGAACAAATCATCAATCCTTGGCAAGAGATATTTATTTTTAATAGTAACCTTGTTTAACTCCCGGAGCAATGTACGACCTATGAATCTACCATCTTTCTTCTTCACAATAATACTGGATCTCCCTAAGGAGATACACTGTGTTTGATAAATTTCTTATCTTATAACTCCTACAACTGTGTCTTCAATTCTTTAAATTTTGCTGGGGCCATTCTGTGAAGAGCTTTAAAAATTGGTGTAGTCTTTAATGGTAAATTAATTTCAAACTTTATTTTCTACTTTGGTGGCTGTCCTGGCAAATTATTTGGAAAGAAATTTGGAAATTCCTGGACCGTTAGAATGTCTTCTAGCTTGGTGCCCCCATTTTCAGTACAGATCACATAAACCAAGATTGCTTCACAACCCTTTCTCAGTGCTCTCTATGCCTATGAAGCTGATAGTATCGAAATAGGATGTCTATCTGGTTTCTTGATACCACTCTGATGTATCATATCTTATTTCCCTGGATAACAAAACCTGACTTTCTTTACCTTGCAGTCTAGGTGAGCATAATTGGAAACAACAAATTCATATCTAGTATTATATCAAAGTCAGACATATTAAGCTGTACTAGGTTAGCATTAGACTGATAATCATCCAAAGATACCTTGCATCTTTTGGATATGTCCATCTAGATTCAAGAATCCTATCCCCTAATGTACACACTTTATAAGGAATATCAAGCTAATTTGGTTTTAATATTCAATTTCTTACCTAATCTTCTAGAAATAAAAGAATGCATAGCATCACTATCAAATAAAGCAATTCCATGGACATCATTAATTAATACCATATCTGTCACGACTTGACTTGATCCATTTGCCTCTTGATAGGTCATAACATAGACTCGGACTATAGCTGATCCAGTGCCATTACCACTCATTTCCTATGGCATCTATTTCTACGATGGTCCTGGTCTAGCATAGGACAATCTCGGATCCTTTGCTCGAAACTGCCTCAGGCTAAACATGCTTTTGACATCCGACTACACTCTCCCATATGATAATGATGACAATAATTGCACTTTGGGATATGAGGTCGCACCTGAGATAGAGTTGGTGATATTTATACTATTCTTCCCATCTTATCAACGACCCGAGAAGTTCCAGTCATAATTAAGAGTGGTTGTGGTCTCGCCTATGGTGGTTAGGGTTTGAAACCATGAAACTGTAGAACTGATGTTTGTGGGAGCTGTACATTGCAAGTTAAGAGAGCTATAAGTCTATATATTGGTCTTGGTGGAGGGACATATGGACCTATGCCATTCATTTCCTCCGCTGCCTGCCGTCTTAGAAAAGTATTTATATGGGCAATAGTCTCGTATTGCTTCTCAAATGTATCAATATCTATTTTTTCCCGAATTTCTTTAAGCAAACTTCTACTGAAACAATCACATTTCTCCACCCTATCACTTATAACCCTTGGAGCAAACATCTCAAGTGCACGTACTATAAACATCCCTAGAGCCTATCTAAATGAATTGGACTCATCTCTTTGCTCAAATCTAAGATGTGAGGATAAAAGTGCTCAAGAAATGCCTTCCTGAATCCTACCCATGAAATCTATCCCCTGGCCTGGGCGAGTATAGGTCTCACCCTCTTCCACCATTTACTTGCATCTCCAATCAAATATGGCTTCACTATTGGAACTCTATGCTCATCAGGTACCTTCAACAAATTCAAATTTTTCTCAATATGTCCCGGCCACTTCTCAACTTCATTTGGATCATGTTTACACTCGAAAGTGAGAATATTAATTTTTGTAATTGCCTTGTAGTAATAATCAACATCTCTAGACTCTTACTGTGATGGTGGGTTAGCTACAAGATTTACAAGGGTAGTATGAATAGCTGCATGCACTGCCTGCCCCACAATAGCCGCAATGTTAGCATAATCTATCACTGGAGCAGGTATCTGTGATGGCTGTGGTTGCTAGAATTACTGTGGCTATTGTGACTATGGTTCAATTTGAGTTTGCCTCTTATCCTTTGATCTATCCTAATAGACTTCTCAATTTGTACCAGGTTGGTTCCTGTCTTCTGCTTAAGTGTCCCCTCCTAAGCTATGACAACATGTTTCTGCCTCATTTAATTCAGATGCCATTCCTACATATTTCATATAGAGTAAATATCACATGTTAATTCTTATTGAGATATTAGCCATGAAATAACATACTTACACGTTTTAACCATTCCCCACCTAAGCATAAAAAACAAGGACTCGCTGTAACTCCCAGTTTGGGTTGGCCTATCCCAAACCCTGAGTTACTTACAAGTTTAAGTCCCCAATGCTACGCACAAAGCAATAACAATTCAACTTAATATTAGACACATGATTGAATAACCTATACTCTGATACCACTCAATGTCACTCCCCCAATACAAGACAATAACACGCTGCACCTCAAGATCATCCCAAGCATGCAAGGCACAGTACAAAAGCAATAAACAAGCCATAATACATGTACTTAGATCTCAAGATCAGCCAAGACAAAACCGCAAGAGCTATGTTCAACAATCATAACCACAACAATCCATGACAACCAAATCACACCTCTGTACAAGCATCGAACCACAAAATCAAAATGACACCATTCAGAGTTCTATATACATGACAAGCTCTAACTAATCCCGTGGCATATAGACCTAAACAAAAAGAAAAAAAAAGACTTACACTGAGATGGTAAGGGGAAACTCTAAATCCAGTAACTAAAATCCATACTTTAATCCCTTCACAGGTTAGCACTCGACTCAAGACCTTTATCTCCTTCTGTGGGTCCTCAACTACAAACAAAAGGGAAAACAATAATGGAGTAAGCATGTAATGCTTAGTAAATAACATTTAAACCTAATTATAACACATATATAATTAGTATAGGGTACAATATAGGAGATATTATCCATAATGAAAATGAAAATGGCAATCAATGAGCTCATGATTCATAAAAGTATTCCCAGTAGTGGATTCAGGTGTACCTATTATCTGCCCGAGTAGACAAGACATAAAGTGTGTCTATCACTTGTCTTTCCTACAGATTAGGTATAATATATACAAAGTAGAATACTCAATATATCATTTCATTCACTAACTCATAGCCCTAGTCTACTCAAGTAACCTGTTGAACTCTTCACAACAATCATTCATTAACACATAGTGCAATAAATGAACAAAGAATACATTACATAACGAATACATAAATTAATAACGTACTTATCTTATAAAAATTACTCAAATCAAATATGCTTACACTAATATCAATTTTTCTAAGGCTGCATAACCAACCATATATAAGATATCGATAAAAAGGAGTAAACATTACTTACTTCAAAAATTGATTTTGGTGACCTAATTTCGACGGTCTAAAACTCTAACCCTATATCACATTAACCAGGAGAGTGTTAGACTATTAGAATAAGAAGAGATAAGGTTTCACTTTTGGGCATCACCCAAATTCTCAAATCAGGCAATAATCGAACACAAACAAGAAGAAGTTGATTTAAATTCATGAAAACAAGATCAAAGTCTTAAAATTAGGATTCATAACTTCAAATATATCACCAAGATAAGAATTGCCAAAACTCTTATTCAAATCTCACCACAGTCTTATGACATAATAGCTCATAAACATGATCGGTAATAAAGTCAAACCATAAATAACGAAATTAAGCAAATAAATTTATTGAGGAACCTGAAATTTAACAGGAAAACCACACAAAACTTGATGTAAAACTTACTTGTGAAGCTGGATTAAAGGTCTAATATTATTCCTTGTTCACGAATTTTATTTGGAGGGAAAAATTCCTAAACTATTGATCGGATTTGAGAGATATGAATTGAAGGATTTTCTCTTATATGGTCTCTGGATGTGTTTGCTTATAGTACAGGTAAGATGAAGTAATTTTAGGGTTGGGGAAAGAAGACTTTGTGTAGAAGTCTTTTAAACTTTTAAAAATTTCACTTTAGTTCTTCAAGTTTAGAAGAATTCACTTTTTTCCGAAAACTTTAGAAATTGTTTAAAAAAGGTAAAATGATTATTTAACACTTGAAGGAGATACTAACATGTATTTAAAGGGATAAGATCAAGTACGAAATACGTATCGTGAGTAGAAAATGTCGTATGCGTGTATTACAAAGAATCTCGAATTTGATCACACTACTCGGCTTTGTATAGGAGATTTTAATGAGATTTTGAAATGTTCTGAATTTTTAGGCAAGAACCTTCGTGATCAATGCCAAATGGATTTGTTCAAAATTGCACTTGACTACTGCATTCTGTTTGACTTGGGTTATATTAGTAGATGGCATACAAGGAGTAGGGGTTAGAAGCAAGATAATGTGATGTGGGGCATGGTGGATCGGGCATGTGCGACAAAGTGCTGGAGTAACTTTTTCCATGTTCCAAGTTTGATCACTTATGTGACGTCCCGTCCCATATCGAAAGTGGGAAATGATATTGTATTGTTTATAACACCTTAGATTATGGGCCACTTAAAACTTGGATTAAGCATTTTGAGTCCGTTGCTTCCTCTAAAAAATTGTTGGGCCAGCTCAGGATTCGGGGTGTTACAGTTGGTATCAGAGCGAATCTTGTGTGATCTTTGCACGGGGTGAGACTGGACCAGTAGTACATTGGGCTATGCTATGCATTGTATGTGATATGTTATTGGGTCCCAACTTGGGATTTGTGAGGATGCAAAGCCTTAAGAGGGGTGATTGTGACGCCCAGTCCCACATTGAAAGTGGGAGAGGATATTGTATTGTTTATAACACTTTGGATTGTGTGCTACTTACAACTTGGCTTAAGCATTTTGAGCCCGTTGCTTCCGCTTAAAAGTTGTTGTGCTAGCCCAAGACCTGGGGTGTTACAATTTAGTCTCTCACATGTCAGATCACGTCCCTATTCTACTCAAAGTCAATGATAAAGCCGATGGCTTGGTAAGGAAGAAAAGGGATCAATTTTGCTTTGAATCAATGTGGGTTAAATCTGTTAATTGTCAAAAAGTGATTCAAGATTGTTGGGAAATAAGCTCAGGTCTTGACGGTTTGTAAATTGGGATTACTTAAGTGGATGGCCACATCATGCAAAAAGTGACTTCTTACGAGGTGAGTCGCAGAAGTTAAGTGAGTAGGCTGCTACATGATGATAGTAATTTGGCTGAGATGGGAAGATTGCAAGGAAAGCTAGAAATTATATCGAGCAAGAGGATCATCTTTGGAGACAAGGATCTAAAACTCATTTGATAAAGGAGGGGGACCGTAATACGAGATTTTTCCATGCAAAGGCTTCAGCGAGACATAAAAACAATGCAGTGAAAGGGAATCGGACATAGAGCGGATAGTATAGGACCATTTTTCTCAATTTTTTCTTCTTCATACCCTTCTAATGATATCTTAAACATAGTGATGGAAAGGTTCAGGGAAAGAGTAACTAAAAAAGCAAACAGAAATCTCATCCGAACATATACTTCTGCAGAGGTTAAACATGCTATCTTCCAAATGGACCCGTTTACTTCTCTAGGTCCTGATGGATTTAGATCCTAAATTTTATCAAAAATTTTGGTCCATTGTTGGGATTGACATTACTAGATGTGTTTTAGCCTTCCTTAATGATGGTTTGTTTACTTCTACTGTCAATTATACTCGGATAGAGTATCATGCTATTCCTAAATGTGCCAATCCTAAACTTCTCTCTTAATTTAAACTGATTAGTCTCTGCAATATTTCTTATAAAATTGCATCTAAAGTCATTGCTAATAGGCTTCATAAGTTTTGCCATCAGTCATTTTTGAGTGTCAGTCTGCCTTCATTTCATGTCGGTTAATCACTGATAATATTCTGATTGCTTATGAATTGAATCATTATATTAAATCTAAGTCCTGGTGTAGGGAAGGACTGATGTCTATTAAATTAGACATGAGCAAAGCCTACGATCGTGCGGAATGGAATTTTTGTTTAGAGCTTTGGCGGCCTTGGGATTTCATGAGAATTTTGACTCTTTTATTGAAATGTGCGTTTCATCTGTTATTTTTATTTTTTATTTTTTATCAAATGGTAACTTATTTGGCACCCATATTTGTCTTGAAAGGGGCATTAGACTAAGGGATCCACTGAACCTATATCTTTCCTTGATTTGTGGAGAAGTCTCCTCTTGTTACTTTTACAGGAAGTTGATAGGTGCATGAAGTTGCATGGTGTGGCAGTAATGTGTAAAGCCCCAAACATTTCTCATCTCTTGTTTGTCGATGATATACTGCTATTTGGAGAGGCCACGGAGGAAGACTATATTGTCCAAATTCTTGACATTTATGGGAAGGCATCTGGCCAACAGATAAATTTTGAAAAATCGGCTGCCGTATTTAGTAAATCAACCCATCTAGAAGTTAGGGCAAAGGTGGCTGCTACACTAAATATTCTAGAAGTCAAAGCTCATAAAAATATTTGGGTCTTCCATCTGTGGTAGGATGGTCCAAGAAGGAGATGTTTTCCTCCATCAAAGAGAGGTGTGGCAGAAAGTGCAATTTATGGAACATAGTTACTAAATTCATCAGGTAACTTCCATACCGCGTACCAATTTGCACGTATAAGTATACCGTACAAAGTACCGATACATCATATATATGTATTTTCTTTTTAAAAAAGTGACATACTACGTTCTGTATACTCATATCATGTACTGAAAAAGTACTACGTATTCGGAAACTATGAGATAAAAGGAGCAACAATTATCGATTGTAGGCAAGGAGGCCCTTCTGAAGGAGGTGGTTCAGGCTATTCCAACATATGCAATGCCATGTTTTCGTCTTTCAGATTCTTTGATTAATGAGCTGTCATCCTTGGTTAGGAAATTCTGGTTGGAGAATGGAAAGAGCTCAAAGAAAATTCATTGGATTAGTTGGAGTAAAATGTGTGCACCGAAGGAGAATGGTGGATTGGGATTGGTGGATTGGGATTCCGGGACTTTAAAGTTTTTAATTTTGCTATGCTTGCTGAACATGCCTAGAGGATACTTAGCTATGAGGATTCCTACTTCATAAGATTTTTACGGCCACGCGGAGCAGAATTACAAGGCTTCGTTTACCTAAAATAGTATTTTGGAGGGTAGGAAAGTGTTAGCTTTGGGATGTAGGAAAAGAGATGGTTCAGGTTCCTTAATCAAAATTTTAGAGATTTGGCTGGATCCGTGGCTTCCTAGGATCAAAGTGTGTTCCCACCCGATGTCCTCAATGAGAATGCTACAGTGGATAATTGATCCGGTCTCAAGGCAATGGAACATTGATTTATTTGACAGCATGTTAGTGGAGGAAAGGCTGAAGCCATTTTGTCATTACCTTTGGGAGGTCCAAATGTTCGTGATAGATGGGTATAGCATTATAATAAGATTGGTTTTTTTTTTTTTTTTTTTAAGTAAAAAGTGCGTATCAGGTTGCCCTTGCTTCTGCCTCTATTACAACCCAGGCTCAAAAGGAAGCTTCATGTGGTAATGAACAGAACAAAGTTGGGAAAGTAATCTGGAATTTGGATGTACCAACTAAGGTAAAACATCTGGTATGGAAAGCATGCATGAATTCTTTGCCCTCTACCTCCCGGTTACGGGATAAAGGTGTGGCTCTCGATCTTGATTGTCCCTTGTGTAAGTTTGAAGTAGAAGACGTCAAACATGTCCATTTTAGTTCCTGTCCGTTAGGCACTCAAGTTTGGGTTCTTAGTTATTTGCATAATCAAATCATGCAATTGTAGCAACAATGCGGGAGTTTGTGGGTTCGGGAAAGTTTTTTGAATTTGAGCAGGGAACAGAAAGACAAAGTAGCGTTAATTTTATGGGTTGTTTGGTCTAACAGAAACTCAGAAATATCCCGAGGTTCACATAAAAGACCCATTGTCTCTGATTACCTATGTTGAGAAGTATTTGGCAGAATATAAGACAGCCCAAAGAGCAGGGTGGATCCTGGAGTTAAACTTTACTGGGCAAAAACTATATATACGTATTTTTGGAGAAATAGTTTTATAATTTTTATAAAATTTTACAGGATTAAATCTAATTTTTTAAAAAAAGTTATTGAAATTTTTAAAAAATATTCAAAAAAACAATATATTATCGAAACTTTTAGAGAATATGAATATATAGATACATATGTAGGGAAATTTTTTTTATATTTTTAAAAACTTTGAGAGACAACATCTAATTTTTATAATAATATAATAATAATTTTTTTTTTTTAAATATACATAATTTTGAATATCTTAAAAGGCGTCGCCCTCTCCACCCATTATGATCCGCCCCAGCCAAAGGGTCTACTCATATAGAAGTGGCTGATTCAGGTAATCAAACTGGTTGGAATCCGTGTAGTGAGAGTGGTCTAAAAGTGAATTTTGATGTGGCGTGGTGTAAGAATTCCAGATGTGCGGGGCTGGGGGTGTTTATATGCGATAGTAGGGGTTGTTTCGTGGCAGCAGCGGCTTCCAAAACCCAGAATGTTTCCTCTTTGGAGCATGCAGAAGCTTCGACTGCACAAATTCCAGTGTTGCTTGGTGTAGAGCTCCAATTGTGTGGTTTCTCCTTGGAAGGGGATGCTAAAAATATCATCAAAGAACTTCAGTTGATTGATGCTTCCTTATCCTTATTAAGTCTTATTTTTGAGGATATCATGTCCTTGTTAATTAGATTGAATGTTTCTAAAGATGCATTTATGGGTTGCTACAGCGGGCAATAATGCGGTCCATCATGTAGCTCAGTTAGGACTTGTTTCTTCAGCCCGTCTTCTCTGGCTTAATGAGCCTCCTGTATCACTTCAGCCTGTGTTGCATGCTGATAATCTGTCTTTTCTTAAATGAAAGTTCTTTTGCTATCAAAAAAAAAAAAAAATCAAATTATCATGAAAAACACGTCAAAATAACATTCAATACTGAACTCACCAATAACATTACATTACTTCAGAGGACAGTTATTGGAGAATAATAAAGCATAACTTGTTTTCATCCCTTTCCAGGTCTTCCAAACAAATAATAATAGTAAAATTAACTGCTTTGCCAAAAAAGAAAAAAACAAAATGAAAAATACTTCTTATTCTTATTGTTCTTGGTGAGATAATCCGCCCCAACATTCATAATAGCAACATAATTAAGGCGCGATGGTGACAAATGAAGCATTGCCGGCTGCATCTTCCTTGACCTCGTACTCAACTGTGCAATTTTACGGTGCAGGGATTTTCATCCTTCTCATTCTGAATCACTTCAATTCGAACTCAGAAAGAAGTGAATCCCAAATCAAGATATCCACCTTCTATTATTTCTGTTATTTTAGCTCGTTTTCTATCATCCACAACCTTAAATTTTACTTTGCAACTGGAGTTACCTAATTAATTTCATCATAAAAAATTTAGTACTTACTCCACTCTGCATTCCTTAATTTATGCCAGATTCACACTTTGCACATCATACATATTTTTGGACATATTGCACTTTGAATTCACAGATTTATCCCGTTTCAATCAAATTTTTAACATAATTATCAAAGTTAACGGATAAGAGATTTTATAAAATATGAACATGCACTTAAAATGGAACATTTGTTAAATTTTTTAACCCCTACTAAAAATTGTACCAAAGTGGGATGAATATGAGAGTTAGGGATACAATATCTCCAAAATTTAGAATTAAGGGTGCAAAGTGAGAATTGATTATAAGTTAGGGGATAAATACTCAAAGTGAAATTTTTAATGACTACTTGTATTGTTGCAATATGTTCCTAAATGTGTGGCATGCATGTACCAAACATTCGTTAATTTTAGTAGTGATGTTAAAAATTGGATTGAAATAGTGTAAATTTGAAAATTCGAAATGCAATGTCCAAAAAATAAATATAGGATATAAAATAAGTATTAACTACAAATTAGAGAGTACAAAGTGGAGTAAAGCCAAAAATTTATTGAGATCTCTTACCATGATAATAAAACAAACATACTTGTATATGTACGTGGACCAGAAAGAAGTAAATCTAGTTCATATAATATTACTTTTGAAAAATTTTACAATCCTCTCTGGCGAATCATTTCATTGAATTTTGAATAATTGTATAATATTTTATTATGTGTTTTGAATATAATACATATATAAAGATTCTGTAAATTTTAGTGACCAGCTTAAAATTGAACTAAGATCGGACAGATTTAAAATTTTGGGTGAAAAATGTACAATACTAAAAGGATCTACATAATTTCATAAATCTCCCTGAACATTATGCTAATATCATTTAGTGTCTTAAATTTCAAAACACATACCCCTAAAATATATATATATATATATATATATATATATATATATCATAACAATTTTAGTCCAATTGATTAAAATATTATTTTAGGCTAGAGAGAGAAGCAATTTTGATTCTAGTTTTACCCCTACTAAGAAAAATGAATATGGTATAACATTGGGAAAAGAAAAAGAAATTTAGGGTATTTAAATGAGATTGTTAAAAATAATATTAGAATGTAATTTTTTATGTTCTTCCTCAGTTAATATCATAATAAAATATATGTTACTTTTTTAATTTATGATCTTGTGATTTTTCGAAATAAAAATATCAGTTGCATATATTTTACTATAGTACATAGTGTGTTTCTGCATAATTTAAATTTTTATTTAGTTGGAATACGGACACATTAACAAGCACATATTTTCATAAATAAGTTGACAAAAAATTTAAATAGGAAAGAATGTATTTTAATTTTTATCACTTTACGAGCTTGTATTTCTTAATCAAAATACAAACTACATTTTTATTGTATTATATGATTTATTTCTAATCGTTCTATTTTTTTACTGAAATTGACACACATAGTACACTTTATAATGTGCTTTCAAATTTTCTTTAAGTAAGTTGACAAAAAATTATTTATCAAAAATTATATTTTAATTTTTTAGTTTGTACGTTTGTGATTAACCATACAAAATATCAATTCATATAAAAATATTGTGTGTTTATATGTATTCAAAACAATGCAAATAAATACAAATAAGTACATACATATTTTCCCAAATAAATTGACAAAATTTTTATTAAGAGTAAAGGGTGCCAAGTGAAATTATTAGAAACCTTAAGGGAGGTTTTTGAAACTATCTTTTCATTATTTTACTAAAGAATAAATGGTATAATTGTCATTTCATGCTAATTCGAGCCCCACCTACAAGAAGATGGGAGGTAAATGACGGATTTTTGAAAGTTGAGGTGTGCTAAGCAATATTAGCCAAAACCTTAAAAAATATTTCCAAGATTATCCCATATTAAAATTTGGAGTGCAAAGTGAAAATTGTTTATAACCAATTCAAGACTCGATGGATCTCTTTTACAAATAATCTCTCATAAATTTATTAGACAGCATGTTTTTTTCTTAGTAGGTACGATTTATGATAGAATATGTCTTGTTTACCTTGACAAAATGGGCAGAATTTTAATGAGTTCTTCAAAAAATCTATCAAACTGTTGAGTGAATCATTTGATCAATAAATATTTGATTCTCTCTTCAATGTGGAACAATTTTACGAATATTTTATGGAACAAAAATAAAAAGAATAACATATTTTCTTATTTCTTCTATTTTTATTTTTGTATATTAATATTAATAAGTTCAGGGATGTGAAGCCGAATATGTCCTAAAAATAAACATCTCACGTGTAAACTAACATGAAAAAAGTACAAATAAATATGCAATCCTAATTAATTATGGCGCAATTGAGCAATTAAGGGGCAAACTGAAGAACATTGAAATGTTGACATGAAAATGTAAAAATAGTTCAAAAAGAAGAACAGTCAATTTAAATTCTTAAAGTATTAATTACCAGGAAGTGCGAGTCTGAGTATTGTTCTAGCACCTCCTTCACCTTCGAATATATCCACATTTTGAATGGTATGAGGGAGGTGTTGAACAACAAGATTTGCAAGTTGAAGCGTTCCATAAACTTTCCAATCTTCTTTTGCTGCCACCTTAACTTCAATCTCTTCTGAAGATTCTTCCGAACATTTTTTGGCTGTGTATTGTAATTCTTCTGTTGATTATGAGTCGCTAATGTGCGTCTTTGTTTAGTGTTTTTGGCGGGTAATTTAACGTCATGATCAGTAATAATTTTCACAATTTTGCTGTGCTATACGAAAAAAACAAATAATAATAACTACTTACATTATTCCGACTATTCTTGAAAGTTGGAATGAAAAACGACCAATGCCATGACGAGTTGAGGAAATAAACAAAAGGTAGTGTTTTGAAAATCAGGCAGGATTGGTTGGTTTGACCGGTCGGACTGTAAACTGAAAGAGTTATCAGTCCAATCTATTTATATATTCGATTTGTATTAAAAATTGGATAGAACTCAAAAAATCGTGAACTGGAAAAAAATCGGTTCAATCGAGTTTTGGCGGTTTTTTAAATTTTCAGAACAAAAAATGATTAAAATAAAGAGAAAAATTAAATTGTAAAATAAACTCCAAATCGACAAAACAATAAACACACCAAAGCTTAAACTATTAACTTATATTTTTTGATCTTTTTTATACTTATTTTTGTACAGGTTTGATTTTTCTACACATAAGAAATTTGATTAGCATTTTTAAGTATTAGAACTAGAATTCTCAAAAAATAGTGTTTCTTTTCTATTTTGGATTTTATTGAAATATATTTTAGGTCATTTTAAATTATACTACACTAAAAAAAATTAAATTAGTGAACTGATTGATTTAACCAATTAAATTTTCCGTGAAGTTGACAGGTCAGCGATTCAATGTCCGATTCAGTTTTCAAAATATTGACAAAAGAAATAAGGATTCTCTTTATCTACCACCCTAATTAAGACATCGAATCAACCTAATAGTAGATTCTAGTGTCACGGGCTCACTCTTTTCAGTGCTCCCAACTCGTATATCACTTAGGTTTTCACCCTAAGTCAGCCTCTCTACTCTTGTTGTTAGTGTGAGAAATTGAGAGAAAATATAACTCTGTATATTGAATTACTCAACTTCTGAGGTGTGTTACAAATGAGGGGGTTGGCCCCTTTTTATACTTGCCCAGAGCTTTGAATCGGGACCAAATCTCTTATACATTCTAGATGTGTATATACAAAGAATATTCCTTCTAGAGGATATTCCAAAGATATTCCAAAGCTACATCATTCTAGAGAAGTCTAGAATGGTAAATCTTGCCTCAGGTATACTTGAACGATTATGCTCGATACTTTGGTGGCGGTATACCTTGGTGACATGTGCGGACCGTGCAATTCTCCCCCACCTATTCTGGATCAACGTCCTCGAGACAGAGTATACCTTGATGATATTGTGATTTATAGTCGTACCTTGGAAGAGCACATCCAGGGCTTCGGATGGCTCCCAACTATCCTTGCTTTTGGACCAACCTTTCCATCGTAAAAGGTATTCGATCCTGGGTTTGCAATACCGTTTGTGTACCTCTCGTACCTTTAGTATGCAATCCACCTCATTGTCATACGAGGTCTTTGCTCCCATAGGTGCCCGTTGTGACAGTCCGCGATTGGGGTCTTCCTCGTCCTCATGGTATGGCTTCAACAAGCTCACATGGAACACCGGATGAAGTTTTAGTTTCGACGGGAGTTCCACCTTGTACGCCACCTTTCCTACTCGTCTGAGTACTTTGAACGGGCCCTCGTACCTTCGAAGTAGTCCCTTATGCACCTTTCGATATCTAAGTATGGAGTGCATCTTGACTAACACAAGGTCGCCTTCCTCAAACTCAAGGAATCGTCTCTTCTCATCAGCCCATTCCCCTTTTCATCTTCTTAGCAGCTCTTTGTAGGGATGCCCCCTTGATGATTATGATGTTGTGATGTCTTGGCCAATTCGTATTAGTGCCATGCTACCACCTTTTTGTCCCGTCACGACGGTGCTAGGAGTGAGTGGTTGTTGTCCCATCACTACTTCAAAAGGACTTTTCCCTGTAGACTCGTTCACAAGTTAAACGAGAATTGGGCAACATCCCGTTTGCCCAATTTTGTTGGGTTGAACTCACATAATGCCTCAGGTATAGCTCCAGTAGCGCATTCGCCCGTTCTGTCTGCCCATCCGTTTGAGGATGTGAGCTAGTTGACATGTTGAGCTCCGAACCCAGTAGTTCAAACAATTCTGTCCAGAATTTACCAGTGAATCGGGGATCCCGATCACTCACAATTGTTCGGGGCACTCCCCAATACTTTATGATATGCTTCATGAATAGTCGAGCTGCTTCCTCTGAGACAGTCCTGGAGGCGGCTATAAAAGTTCCATACTTTGAGACGGACCTGTCGACTACCACCATGATAGTTTGGCATCCCTCAGATTTTGGGAAGCCAACTATAAAATCCATTGAGACGCTTTCCCATGGTCTCTCTGGACTGGGCAACGGTTCCAGCAATCCTGCTGCTTTAGACTGTTTCGATCTTGTCTTGTTGGCATACTAAGCAAGTTCGAACATAAGTCTCCACGTCGTCTCTCATTCGAGGCCAATAGTATCCGTTCTGCATCAGCGCCAAGGTACGGTGCATCCCCGGGTGGCCCGCCCACTTTGAGTCGTGGCATTCTTCCATTAACTCCCGTCTTAAGTTCCCATGGTGCGGCACGTAGAGGCGTCGCCCTTTCGTGTAGAGCAACTCCTCCTCAACCCAAAACCTTCGAGTTTTCCCCTCCTTGGCATATTCGAGCAGGTTCCTAGCAGCTGCATCGTGTTTCAATCCTTCTTTGATCCTGTCGGGCAATGAACCCTGTCTCTTATACACATCTTGTGGCAGATGGTTTGGCCCAGAGGTCCGAAAGTCTGGAGGCAGAATTGGTGTCCTTCCAGTACATAGTCGAACTCTGCCAAAAAGTCCTGCCACCTCGCTTGTTTGGGAGAGAGTTTCTTTTGAGACTGGAAGTAGCTTGTGGCAACGTTGTCCGTCCGCACCGTAAAATGGGACCCCAATATATAGTGCCTCCTTGTTCTTAGGCAATGGACAACCCTGTCATTTCTTTTTCTTGCATTGTATATCTCCTTTACGCCTCCTACGAGTCGAGAAAGCTTAACGAGGCAGAAAGGAGCTATACCTGTCTCTTATACACATCTAGAAGGTGTATGAGTCTGTTTCTACCTCGAAGGCCTTTGAGAAATCTGGCAAGGCAAGTACCTGTTCTTGGGTCATGGCTTCTTTTAGTTTTTCAAAAGCTCCTTGGCACTCCTCATCCCATTCCCATACCTTTCCTTTCTTTAACAACTCCGTGAGAGGCGTCCAATGTGGGAGTAGATGCACGAACTTTCGGTAGTAGTTCGTCAATCCAAGGAATGACCGTAGTTCTGTCACCTTAGTAGGGGGTTTCCACTCCACGATAGCTTGGATTTTTGACACATCCATCCGAATCTGGCCTTCCCCCACAATGTGTCCAAGGAACGGCACTTCTTGCTCTGCGAACGCGCATTTCTCCCTTTTTCGAGGCGCACGTTGGATATCCTTAAGCACGCTAAACACCTTTCATCAAGTGTTGGATGTGTCTCTTCCAAGGTACGACTATAAATCACAATATCATCAAGGTATACCTTGATGATATTTATCGAGAAACTTTGAAGTACCTTGTTCATCAGCGTCTTTGAAGGTTCTTGGGCATTGGTCAAGCCGAAAGGCATGACGAGGAACTCATAGGCACGCGTCACACAAGCTGTTTTGTGTTCGATGCTTCTGCAACGCGTACCTGCCAGTACCCCGACCTTAGGTCCAACTTGGAAAACCATCGTGCGCCTCCAAGCTGGTCGAACAAGTCGGCAATCAACGGTATGGGGTATTTGTTCTACTAAGGTACATTCACCGTTAGTTTGTTCAAGGCCCTGTAGTCTACGCACATCCTCAGGGACCCGTCGTGTTTCTTTTGGAACAGTACCGGGGCACCAAATGGAGACTTCGAGGGTCTGATCGGGGTGTAGGATGTAGCATCACCGTCCCGCCGGCAACAGCTCCTCTCAAGGCAATCAATTCTGCCTTGAGTGCCTCAAACTCATTTCGCATAGTAGCAACTTGGTCCTGCTCCGTACGTATGGCCGCCATCTCATCTAGATGGATAAGCAGACAGTTCCAGCATGTGGAAGGTCACGTCGGATGAAGTTCCAGCCATAGTGTCTTCTTGCCAAGCACTTATACACAACTAGCTCTGATACCAGACAGACGGGCTCACTCTTTTCAGTGCTCCCAACCCGTGCGGCACTTAGGTTTTCACCCTAAGTCAGCCTTTCTCACACTAACAACAAAAGTAGAGAGAGAATTGAGAGAAAATATAACTCTGTATATTGAATTACTCAACTTCTGAGGTGTGTTACAAATGAGGGGGTTGGCCCTTTTTATACTTGTAAGAGAGAATTCTAGAACCTACCAAATCTACAAGATTCTAGAGAGTTATATACAAAGAATATTCCTTCTAGAGGATATTCCAAAGATATTCCAAAGCTACATCATTCTAGAGAAGTCTAGAATGTTCCTTCTTCTGGGCCAATCAGTTGGACTTGCTTTCATTTTGGGCCAAACCTCTTGGTCCGAATGTGCGGACCGTGTCACTAGGATGTGACTTTTTGAAGATGCTTTTCATATCTTTCATTTGGTTGGAATATTTTAATAAAAATTAAAGTGACTACAACTACTATGTGTTATTTTGAATTTAAACCGTAAGAGTTATAATCTTTTTAAATCATTTTAATTCCTATTTTACATAAATAAAATAAATCTATATAACGATTTTGTATAAATTGGTTATAATAATCATATTAATGTATATGTTGACTCTTGTACATTATATATATATATATAGACAATGTGATATGTATATGAAGAAAGATAATGTAGTAATTACACTTAATTCTATAGACCTCTCCTAGTATTTTAGCCTATAAATAGTCGGCTCTAAGAGAAACCCCAAAAATATATTTTTTTCTCTTACTTCATAACTTTCTAATACTCTATAGTTCTATATGAGTAAAAATACAATACTGGGTATACATATATTTTTGTGGACAAAGTAAGGTGTGTGAAGAAACTTTTACTTTTTTTGACTGTGCATATCAAAGGGAAGTCACAACCATGAGTTGGGCTGTTATATTTTGAAGGACGATGTGCTACAACCTAATGCATCGGAATGAAAAATTCGTAGAAGTGTGAATTATTTTAAAGAAAGTAAATACAGGTCTCATCCCTACCGTATGTAGCAGATTACTTGTGCAAAATGGTACTAAATATTTTTCTCTTTTATTATGAGAACTGAGGTAATATTTATCTTGTTAACGTATCTTTTTTTAAATTTATTTGATATTTTAATTGAGATTAACTTTTTTTTTTTTTTTTTTAGAGAATTAACAATGTTAAGACGATTTGTTCATAGTTTATAAAAAATGAAAAAAGAAAGAGAGAATTTTCAGAATACTCCATGTGCAAGTGGATATATGTGTCCTTGTCAAATCATTTCCGTTATGGAATGCATGACATGCCTGAAATTGTTTTCTCAAATTTGAGTTGTATTTTGAGAATGAAAATATATATTTTTTTCTTTCAGATCATAAGATGATCGATGTATAATACAATGAGATGGGCCAGAAGGTGACTTTCCTAGTCTATTAAGACTTGTACAATTGCCTATGTAGAATAAAATTAACTTAAATAAATTCTGATCATACAAGGTTATGCAAAGTAAATTAAACTAGTAACTGATTCAACCTTAATAAATAGGTGGTTTACATGATTACATCTTGGAATTATACTCATGACAGTCAATGTGCAAATGTCTTATTTCAAAATAGTTCGCAAAATTTCTAACCATCAGTATGTAGTCAATTGTGTCAAACTAATGTTATCTTAGTCAACTTTACTAAAGTGTGTGTATATCATTATTTGTGATGACATAATTTATTGAGTTCATTTTAAGTTGATGAAAAGTACATCACTCGTTCTGTTCAGTATATGTGTCGTGTTTAATAATACAGAGCGTAATAATATAGTACGTAGAATTCATACAATCAACTTATTTAGTGAGATTAAAACTTAATTTGTTTGTGTTTGTTTGTATGCTCCAAGAATGAATAAGTTTGGCAAATACCATTGCCATATGTCTCCTGTGTACTACGTATGGATTATCATCAAACTAAAATTATATGCAAGTCGTGAATGGAATAGATTTAAAAGTGCATCAATACAGATGTTGTGCTTGTATTTATCACATGGTTCAATAAGTGATCTCGTAATGTTGTTGAAACAATTAATAAGGAAAACATAAAACAGAATTATTCCACATGTTAGCAAAGGTTAATACCTATAGTTTTATAGCTTAACAGTGGATGTCTTTTGCTAGTATGAAATTTGATCTTGAATGGTAGATGTATTTCGTTTAGTTTGAGCTACTATGCATGCATACAAGTGATTAAATGATGAACTATGCAATAAGAATATATGTTAATTGAGCGCATGAAACTAAGCTATTTGCTTATAGGAAAGGATTTGTATTGTACTAATGTATATAAGGATGATATACTGATAATGACATTATATAAATTGTACACTCGGCTTTTGGAGTCATCTGGTAGTACTCAATTCTACCATTATTCTACATCTGTATCTCAACTAGGCTTCATTTGCAAATGCACTAAAAATATGTTGCTTGGTTTATAACCAATTCATGCATTATTCTGTATTTGCTTTCTGGTTCTGTTAGAACATCCTCATTTTATTATTTTGAGAAGCAAGGCTTATGTTATACGTTTCTCTCACTACTGAGAAATAAAAATAATTAAAAAAACGTACATGGCTGTATTCCTTTTAAAGAATAATGCATAATCTCATTGAGTACTTGCTTCATTATTTGAGATAGTAATATATCTCACTCCGTGCATTTATTTGCTAGTAAACTATTTGTAATTTGTGAAAAAAAAGGGATTGTGGTTCAAGGGTTTAAATTTTGCACAAAAGAATTCATCCTTACTAAGTGTCATGAGTTGGATGAGAATGACATAAATTATTTGTGCAATGTGCACGGTTGTACATATTATTAGAGATGTTAAAAAATAGTGGGGGTTTTCTTTGTGGAAATTTTTTTGCAAGAAAAGGAATGTACCAACGGGGTGATTATTAAATCTCACCAAGAACATTCGGAGGAAAATGACATACATTGAAACAACACATGTATGCACTAAAAGAAAATAAGTATTTGACAGTACTAGCTATGATATTATTGCTCAATTTGTGAGTATATGAATATATGTTCTTGAATTATGATATCTATGATAATAAATATTTATGTCTTGGATTTATTTTTATTCTTTTAAGAATTTACGAATTAATATCCACAAATAAGTGTAGTAGATATCAATATCTTGGAGATCAAAAATTTTGAAAAAATAAAATACTGAAAGCACTTGCTGATATGTCATATTTTCTTCGAAAAGAAAGTATATGAGAAGTTTTAAAAAATGGCTTAATGGACTACTGGTCATTGAGAACATATTGAGATATATTAGAGTAGTAACTCTTAATAGTAGACTATTGGTCATCTACATTGATAATTCCTTATAGATAGGCAGCTGGCTACTAGAGGAAAAAATATCGAAAAAATGTGATTTCACTTAATATGAACACATATACATCTATTTGACTCATTGTTATAATTGTGTGAGATACTTTCTCACCAAAATATGGTACAATGTGACTATATTATTTTGAGACTTGTTGAAATTGTTTGACTCGAAGGTCAAATATCATATCTTTGTGATAATAATTTATGAAACTATAAAATCTAACGTTGCGCCAAAGATATAAGGTACATTGAGGGTAATGGGACTTGTGCCTACAATATATTAAATTGGCATCATCTATATGAGGATATTTCTACCTAGGGACTAGAGATCCGAAAAACTAAATTGAAGAAAAACGAATTATAGAATGGTTTAGGAGAAAAACATGCATATGGTGATTAATTAAATAAGTTCATTCCTATGATGTATAACATGCTTGTGATTTTATGATGGGAAAGTTGAGATTTAATCTTTTAATAAGTTTTATACCCCTTATGGGTGGGATGTCTCAGTCATGGGAGCATCTTGATAGACTCACCTAATGAGTATGAAAGTGGGGTTGCTTCCTATGAGAATTTGGCTAATTACTCTTCAGAGCATTCATTAATTTGGGATAAAACACAAGGCCGTAATGTGCTGGTTTGAGACACTTATATTAATACCTTGACAATCATGTGTGTGACATAGTCCTACATAACCTAAACTAGTTTTAATTTCAAGATTTGGCCACTTTGACTCTAGTATGGGGATTATGAAACACTAGGTGAAGATTTCAAGGTATTGTCACTTTCATTACATATAGTATTCTAATTTTGTCTATAAATAATAGTACTTATATTTTTATTAAAATTAGTGGGAGGTTGTTGGGATTTTTAATAAAAATTAAAGTGACTATAAATATTATGAGTTATTTTGGATTTAAATTGTGGGAGCTATAATCCATGTAAATCATTTTAATTATCATTATACACAAATACAAAAACATATGTAACACCTTCGTATAAATTGGTTATAATGACCATATTAATGTATATTTTGACTCATATACATTGTATATAGATAATGTGATTTGTATATAAAAAAAATAATGAGACAGAGGTATATTAGTAATTGCACTGAACTCTATAGATATACCTCTACTATTATTTTAGTCTGTAAATAATAGTCTCTAAGAGAAAAGGAGAAAATATATTTTTTTCTTTTACTTCATATCTTTCCAATACTCTATTGTTTTATACGAGTAAAAATTAATATTATATACAAATATAATTTTATTGACAAAGTAAAGTGTGTCGAAAAGTTTCTACTTTTCTAAATTGTGCATATCAAAGGAAGTTGCGTCTATGTGCATATAATTTTTTAAAAACTTATACTGTGACTTCCTTTGATATGCACAATCAAGGGAAGTAGAAACTTTTCGACACACTTTACTTTGTCAATAAAATTATATTTGTACATAATATTATATTTTTACTCGTATAAAACTATAGAGTATTATATAAAAAATTATTCAGAATTATAAGGCAGATAAATTTTGGCTGAGTCTTATCGAATTAAAAAATTAAATATTTAGAATTATAAGTCAAATAAATTTATTATTTCATCTATTTAAGCAAGTATAAAATTATTTAACAATTAGGTTAAGTACTTAAATTTTAGGTTTCTTATATGATTATTTTAGATGTTACTCATTATCAAATAAGAAAACTTTAAGCTTAAAAATTTTGTAAACAATTTATCATATTTGAGAGTTTTAAATAAATTTGATTCAGATAAAAACTCGTGATTACTTTGTGAATTTATCGCGTTTAATGTAAGATTTTTTGTTTATCGAATTTAATGTAAAATTCTATGTTTATATGTATAAAAAAGAAAAGAAATGCTTCAAGTTTTTCTCTTTCAGGCGTCAAGAATCATAATCGCAGAAAAAGTTGGGTTAGAACCCAAAGTTAATAAGCCGACTGATTAAAACAAAAGTCCAAGAATCTTAAACCTTGTTCTAGACATCAAATTCCGTTTCTTCTACCAACTGGATTTTTTTTTTTTTTTTTAATTTTTTGAGAAACTGGACTTGGTTGAATGTCTCGAAAACTTGTCTTTTAGTAGATTAGTTTATTGTCTTTTCTAAATTCTCACCAAGCAGAAATTGAATATGGGATGCTTTTTTCTATAAGAAATTGGACTCGTCCTTTTCATTTTTTCGGAGAAATGGTGATATAACTGGTTATCACTTATCACATTTCCAAACTATGCTTTCTATCCTTAATTTAAAAGGATGTAAATACGGGATTCAAATGTTACTTTTTGAATGTGCAAGTTGTAACGGGTGAAAATGCATCACTCAAACATGAGGGGATGATAAAAGTGTAAATTTTAAATCTGAGGGACCATATTTGCAGTTTCCCCCTTTTTTTTGGGCTTCACAAAAACTGAGTAGAAAACCAAGGAATTTAGCTGAGGAAGTCTTGGAAGTACATTTCCTTCTATAACTTGATAAAAAGTGAAATCCAAATCAAGAATCCCAAAATTAACAAAGGAATTGAAAAGGGAAATGCTTACCTCCCATAAAGACAAAAAGCATAAAAATGAGGAATTACATGTCCTTTTTCTTGTTCTTGGTGAGATAATCTATATGACACACCAACATTCATCATAGTAACATAAGGCTTGACGCTGACAAGTGAAGCATTAGCAGCTGCCTCTTCCTTGACCTCGTACTCAATTGTGTATTTGACTGTGCATGAATTTTCATCATTCTCAACTACTTCAATACGAACTTGATAAAAAGTGAAACTCAAATCAAGAAACCGGCCTTCAATAAGCTCCGCTTTTTTCACCCTTTTCTCATGATCAACCACCTTAAATATTTCTTTGCAATCGGCGTTGCCTAATTAATTTCATTATAAACAATATAATTAGAATTCACAGAGTCACACATATAGATAAATACATGATGTTTACGAAGTTTACGTCGGTTGGGAGTTTTGCTATGATGAGAAAATTAACATATGGGGGGCTTGTTTTTAGAAGAAATTTTTAATAGCTTATATATGCTAAATCTGGGGCACTTGGACTGGGGACAATGACTTTTATCGGTTCTTAGTAATTATACATGTAAAAGTAAAATTAACTTTTTTTACCATTTACAATAAATAGTTTTACATGTAATTATAGAAATTTGGTGGAGTCACGTAGTTCTATATATATATATATATAGTTGACAAACGATTTCAGAAAAAGGTTATATGCTAATTTTGTGTACTAAACTTCAAATGTTTTTAAATTTTTTATGTTTTCAAATGACTCTTATTTTTAGGTTGGAATATGCCATCATTTTTAATCACATGATTTAAGGATCTGCAAATTATGTGGGAATAATATAAAGAAAAGTAAAAAGTTTACAAATTTTAAGAGTGTAATTATAAGATAAAATTAAAAATTTTAAAATTTTTTCTTACCTAATTGTAATTTTTCAAAAGTTGAGGGGGCAATTTGTACAAAAACAAGATTAACAACAAAACAAGTATCTCTTTTTCGATTAATTACCATGAAGGCTGAGTTTGATTATTGTTCCAGCACCTCCATCGCCTTCTAATACTTCGACATTTTGAACGATATCACGAAGGTGTTGAAAAGCAAGATGATTATCAGTTCAAGCGCTCCAAAAACTTTCCAAGCTTCACTTGGTGCCACCTTAACTTCAATCTCTTCAGATAGTTTTCCAAACATTTTTCAGTAATGTTTGCGTGTCTGTGTGTGTTTTTGGTGGAGAAAACTTAAGTATCCAACAATTTTAATGTGCAATACATGATTAGATTGTCCAGCTCTTGAAGTGAAATGCTACATACAAGAGGAAAATAACAAAAAGGAAAAACAATTCCTCCATCCCAATTAAGACAAAGTCAAACATTGTTCCATCTATACTAAAATATATGTGATTCTAAGGATTATTGACTTTCATTAGTTTATCGTTAGACTCTTGTTCTTTTATTCTTGGAGGCTGTGGATATACATATGGAAGAACGTTTCGACATCGGATCTTCTGACATATTTTTCGATATTACATTTATGTTACACTATGTGATGAAATGATACTTGTTCCTCATTTAATATTTTTTTATATTAAAAAAACATATGTCACACCGTCACATAATTGTAATATGAGTGTAATACAAAAAAATATAATAGAGGACCCAAAGTGAAAGGATTCTCAAAATTGTGAGAATATTACTACTATGTGCAACGTGTAGGAGCTTTTCAATTAGGAATTGTTTATGGTGAATTGTTACTTACAAATGAATGTGATACAAGGATATAAATGCCAAATCAATTCGTTATTTTCAACTTGTATGACGATAGATTGTGACATTTTATAAGCACATTCTTGTTCGGTAAAATTACTTAAGACAGCTAGATTAATTGTTGATGATAAATGATTAACTTGCACATACTATGAGATTATAATAGACAGATTTTGGTTGGAACATTTAGTTTGGAATCTAATGGTTTCTAGATCACTCGAGGTATTCTTCCAATTGTAAACCCGAACTTGGTGGAACCTCATGACCCTAATGGAATTGAATATGCTGGATCTTGTTATTTTTCAAAGACCAATTTGTCTATTACGATTGCAAGAATTGTGATTAGGTTAGTATATACGGGATCCACGTACGAACACATGGACACAAAATCAAGCATATGGGCTTCTAAGTTGTAACCACCACAAAACTTCATGTAAGTGCTGAAGTTTTGGAAACAAGGCCGTGTGAATGAGTTAGCTTAACCTTTTGATTAAGGTGCCAACTCCCAACCTTTAAATTAGTGATCGGTAAGGGTGTGTATGGACTAGGTATAAAAGATCTGATAGAATATGGGAATACCGGGTCATGAAAAATTCAACTCAATACTTGGTCTGATAAAATTCAACTAACTATTTGTTCCATATATATAAAGTACACGATTACCTGTT
Source organism: Cinchona pubescens (assembly GCA_025175665.1). NCBI lineage: Eukaryota > Viridiplantae > Streptophyta > Magnoliopsida > Gentianales > Rubiaceae > Cinchona > Cinchona pubescens. Next base: position 1,377,233 of record JANKKI010000256.1, on the reverse strand, counting down.
AAAGCAGGTCGGATGATAGTGTACTTTCTCCGGCCATGTATGATGTTTTTGAACTTTTAAAATTTAGTAAACAAAAAGATCGACTGCCAATTGCACAAATAACTTTATAAATGGGGAGTATAGTAGAAATGTTCATCAATATTAATTCCTAATATTTAAATGACACAATTAACCCTAATGGGGTGAATCATTGTTTTTATCCAATAGTGGGCCTAGATGGACATTACCAGGGGTGTAGTTGTTGTGGGCCGAGGGTCCAACCTTTTATATATTTCATGATTATATGTAATAAATGTAAATGAGTCGTGCCACGTGTCTTAATTTTATTGAATGTCAAAATATATCATTACAATAAATACATTAATCTTTTTATACTTTTATAATAATTTTTTTTTAACACAAGCAGAATAATATGTATAATAGGTAAATCATTATTAAAATTTGAATGTTATTTTTGTATGTGTGAAATGTATCAAAGGCTACTTTTTATTAAAAAAAAAAAATTGTGGACGATAGTGTAGGAATTATTGATCCTTTATCAATATTTGGAAAATTTTTTTTGTATTCGCTCGTCATTATGGAGTAAGTATTTTTGATCATTGGATGACTGAAAATAAGTTAGACCTTCATACTTTTCAATCATCTTAATGACTATCATACCCATTCCTTACTGCATACTGAATAACCAAAATTTACTCTACTAAATGTAGTCACATCTTTCAAAATTATCACCCTTTCTACAGATGATCTTTTTAAAATGTACACACCAAAGAGCAAACAAGTGCTTTTACTGTCAAACAATTATACCATTATGATTCTTTCCGTTCCGGGAAAAAATAGAAGACATCATTATTATGTTACACTATTACGAGCACAAAATCATGCTTTAAATCAATTCCACACGCGCATGGTGCTTTTTATCATCAACTTTGCAGAAAAAACACTAGATTTATTCACCAAAGACAGAAAATGATTGACAATTTCACTCTAAAATCGACAATAGATATATAGGTGGTGAATTAATTAAATACTCTGAAATTTCACACTGCATAAAGATCAGTAGTAGCGCAGAATCCTCTTACCCCAGCTCCCTTTACGTCTGTAAATAAACATAAACAAATTAAACACTTTAGTATTTAAATTTATTTGATTATTTTAATAAATTTAAAATTTTATTCAAATTTGATTTGTTTTTCTTTTCAATTGAACTCAAACATACTTTTATCGAGTCGAATTTGAATTGAGATATAGTAGATTAGAATTTTTACATGTAAATTTAAATTTTTAACTTATCAAGTCAAGTTCGAGTCGAACACAAAAAATACCCTGAAATTTCACACTGCATAAAGATAAGTGGTAATGTAGAATCCTCTTACCCCCAACTCCCTTTATGTGTATAAATGAACATAAACAAGTTGAACACTTTAATATTTAAATTTATTTAATTATTTTAATGAATTTGAAAAATCATTCAAACTTGGTTTGTTTGTCTTTCGAATTGAATTCGAATAATTTTTATCGAGTCGAATTTGAATCGATGTCGAGTAAATTGGAATTTTTACATGTAAAATTTTAACTTATCATACCAAATTTGAGTCGAACACAAAAATTAATGAGCGCTAAATTTTATTTAACCTTGACCTGAATTGTTGACGAACTAATTGTATAAGAATGAACACTTACTAAATCGAATTCAATTCGAATATCGAGTAATATAAATTCATTCTTTCAGTCCTACCACCTCTCTCTATATAACAATCTTGGTTTTGTTGGTGAATAATGTTCAGTGCATTCTTTGTGGGAGGTGATCTCATGCATCATTCATGTTTTTCCGTTATCCGGAGTTAGTATTTATGGGGTAATGTAACAATTGAAAGGTGTATAAATTCTAAAGTAGTATTGAAGTTAACAACAAAATGTAATTTAAATATTGAAATATTTTTTTTGTGATTTTTTTAAAACTTTTTTTAAAGAAAAGGTAGTACTGAAGTTTGTTGAAGATAATTTGGTATCTACATTAGAAAAAAGAACAATAGACCAAATACCCTTTTTTTTTTAATGTATAATAATCTCTAAGGATATGGTGGTAGAACTCCCTTCAACAAAATTTCTAGAGGGCTGATTAATCAGTTAAGGTATGTGGAAATTATGCGATTGGACTAGATAAAAAAGAGCCGCAAACGGTGCATGGTTCTCTGAAAATTGGAGAGCCAACTATCTGTCTATCTATATAACATTCACTCTCCTTTATCCATTAATGATTTAAACTCACAATTAATATATCATAAAAAAAATATTTTACCACTTAAATTGTACTTTATTATTGAAAGAGTCAACTATACTTATATATCTAATTTGGTTACAGATCTTTCTCGCTCATACCAATTTCTATCACTCTTTGAATTCTAGTCAAAAGAACATTGACTTGCAAACGTTTCATATGTTGAAATACAAGTGACGAACAACATGAAATTGCACAAAAAAATTAGCACATGAAGTGGATAGAAAATCCTATGACTTTTAATTTAAGTACCAAAGAGGAATTATAGCTGTCTATGTAGGGAAGTGAAGCATCATGCATATATGGGACAAGCATACACGAAGAGAGCTGTATAAAAAAGTTAGGAAATACTTATACAAACTCAATTTATGGTTTTACTTATAAATCTTGTGGTACAAGTTTAATTCTATGAAGTATTAGAAAATTCTACAATCCTATTGAGAGAACTATCCGATTGTAAAATATTTTAAAACTTTGTACAATATAACACTATGTGTTTTAAAAATTTATATTATATAAGTTCTTAAAACTAATAGAATAAATCTTTTAACGGAATTGTAAAATTTTCCTAAAATATTTCGTCTATTTACATGATATCAGTTATTCTATTAAATTTACCATATGAAATCAATAAGTAGTGTAATAAACCAATCCCTTTTTTTTGGCCAAACAAATTAATACATAGGGACATTAAGAAAATGGAAAAGTCCAACATGTCCCGTTTACTTTTTCTTGAGTTTATGGTAAACCATGGATAAAATATTTGTACCAAAACTACCTTAAATATGTACATTTTGAAAGAATAGAAATATTTAGTGTAAAATATGCAAGTTTCTAATGTACAACCGATTACAAATTCATTTTTACTTAATTTTTCGAGATAAGCACAGTAGTGTATTATTCTCGTGTTTCCCCCAATTCACTATTTCACCTTACTAATGCAATGAGTATGTGAAAGCAAAAGCAAAAAAAGAGAACAACTCATAGTGGAGGCGAGGCATGAGAACATGATTGTCTCTAGTTCTCCATCCCTTCTTCTTTTTCAGCCTCAGAAAATCCCACCAAAAGCCCCACCGCATGCTTCAAAAATTCCAACCCACTATCTTCTCTACGTGCATAACATCGGCATTAAGCTAATTTAATTGCTGAAATTGAAAAGAAAACATATCATACATACCTCAATCTCCTTAGTCAATTCATATTCCAATTACATTTACTCCTACAAGTCAATGAAGGTTTTTTCCACCATATCAAGATTGTGAATAAAGATTAATTGTAACCTTAAGATATTTATTTTTTTATATTTTTTTTTTTGCACGTCCTCCTGGCGGCCTCAGGGCATAGCAGGTGCACCTCTTTAGTGTGCTCATGCTATGTAGCACCGAGGAATTCCGATAGCAAAGACGACGACGACAACACTAAGAGAAGTGGTGGCACCGGCAACAATCACAAGAACAAAAGGTTATCCGAAAAAGTTGATACTTTCGGGTTTTTTCACGAATTTTGTAGGAATGATGAATCAGAAGTTGAAGTCAAAAGAAGTGGTGGGATGGCTAGTGACACATGTAGATCTAATGCACCTCATCATATTGAGCCCGTGCCTCTAAAGAGTAATCTCAAGAAAGCTTCCGAAAATTTGGAATTTAATCAACAGCTAAGGATAGGTTCAAGGAAAGTTAATTGGCCGGATGCTCACGGGAAAGATATTGCTCATGTTCAAGAGTTTGAGCCAAGGTAAGTAACACAAGGTGCTATACTTCTTTTTTCCTTTTTTTCTGTTTTTGCTACTAAGTTCGAATGTCCTAATATTTAGGGTTTAGGAGAACTAGATGTTCTAAAATTTGTTACTATTTGGTATCCATTAACAATGTTCAGGAATTCTGTATTGAATGGATAAAATTAGAACGAAACAATAATGTTTTTTTTTTTTGAAGAATGTTTCCTGTTAACTACTAGTGCAACCTTAAGTATTTGTACCAAGTCTGTGGATAGAGATTACCATGTATTGGAGGAAGAATAAATTTTAGGAAATTTTGAACAGTCACAGCAAACATTCCGTTATGATGTGAAAGGTGTAAAATATAATATTATGTACTTTGAAATTTGTACTACATAACCTTTAAAATAAAAGAAAATAGTTTCATAAATTTTTTCTGTGTTATTGCATTTGACTTTGTTTTTGCGCTTCTTATGTTCTTTTTGTTGATTGTGTAGTGTATCAGAGGATGGTGAATTAAAGAGTGTACGAAACTCGTGCATCTGTGTAATACAATGATAATGGTAAGCACAAGTTAAGGCTTCTTGAAAACCTTAATCACCTAATTTTGCAAACATACAAAATTCTCCCTTTTACTATTTTGAAAATATTGCTCATTACCGATTTACTGTAATTTTTAAAATTATGCGTCATACCTTTTTCTATATTGGGGTTCATAGTCCTAGGGCTGCGGCGGACTTATGATCTCATAAATGGCTGGCTATAGTTAAATCTTACTCCCAAAAATTATTGTCGGAAAAAGTTTATACAATTCTTCTTTACTAATTAAATTAAATACAAAATTTAGTCTCTCAACCTTTTTTCCTTTTCTTATTTTCCCTGAACATTATACAAATATAAAAAATAGAAGAAGGCTAATGACATCAACTTCTTTTTTATATTTTTAGTGAAAGACATATATTTATCTATTCATTTAACATTTTTTCAAACGATGAAAAATCCTATCAAAGCAAAATTAATCAGTAGAATCACCGAAAAGAAAGTTTGATCATGAAAAAAATGGCTAGAAAGAGTTTTGCTTCCTTTATCATATATAATATGAGCAGGCCTTTTTAAGCAAAAGATAAAAAGAAAAAAGAAAAAAAAAAACACTATAGGTTTTAATGTTCTTTACATAACTAGTCAAGAGGATATGTCAAGAGGGAGAGAACCCCTAACAATGGAGGGACGAGAGAGTGGGAATGCGGGCTTTCTTTAGGAAGATTTTTATTTTGCTGGGCTCTCTCTCGATACTACCGATGGTTTTTTAGTTGAAATAGAGTTCATTTAGTACGATAAATTTTGATTTCAATTGATAGTTCTTTTCAATATGGATCTTATATTCTTTTTTCTCTATCGTGAAAATATCCTTGGAGAAACAAATTATATTGCAAAATTTGTAGTTAGAGAAGTACAGATAAAAAGTAAAGCTATATAGAAAAAAAAAAAAAAAAAAGAAAGAAAAGAAAAAGACATAGTAACGTGCCATATACGTGCATGACCTCGAGCGTTCATTGTTCACACACAAAAAAAAGAAAAAAAAAGAAAAAAAAAATTGTCAATATTATTGCATAGATGGCAAAGCATATGTCGCCGACTGCGCGGATGTTCTTCAAGAAACATGCAAAAGATGGCTAATTTTTTTTTTATGCATTTCATTTCCATTTTATTCATGATCTTCTAACTTGCATAAGTCATAAAAAGACTCAAGTATTTGATTCTAAATTTCTAATTACGTTTTGCATATCTTTTTTGGGGGGAAAAAATTCGGATATGGAACGCCGAAGTGAAAATAGCACAAAAAAATTAAAAAAAAAAAAAAATTAGGGAGGGAAGATGTTATTTCACATTTTATAAGACTCAGGTTTATCTTTGAAGTTTCACACGACATTTGTTGGATAAGATGCTCTATCTATTTTCTTTTTTTTGGGGCTTTGTACAAATTCCACTCTGAATCCCGAACTTATATCCTAATCCTACTTTGCACTCTAAATTTTAATTTTCAGTACTTTGCACACCCTCAAATGTTAAATGCTCCTTATTTCAATCAAAATTTCAACACTGTCATCATCTCTTGATTATTAATTAGTGATTATTATCAATGCTGGTGACAGAAATATCTAAGAACATACATTTTCTATGAAATGTTCATGCAACTTAGTCACAGTAAAGATGGAGCACCTGACAATTTATTTTCATTGGTATACAGTTCCAAATAATTCAATATTAGGAAAGCAAACAACACAAACATTGTCTATCAAGATGGTTATTGATACACAGTACCAATGGTGGCAAAATTCAACAATGACACTTTAGACATGGATTTCACAAGGAACTTGATTCTAGGCTCAAAATTGAATAAAAAGCAGCCAAAAATTGCAGAACGTGCAAAAACTGTGGCGGCTCTTACTTTGTACTCAAATCACAACTAGGTTTCATAGCAATTAAATCAGAATAACCCTTTTGACAAGAAGATTATAAATAACCCCAATAGACCAGGAAATAGCATAGATTCACAATGATCATAGATTAAATAGAAAATCCAAACCAACATCCAAATTCAAATTCTTCCTCCCACAAAAAGAATATAATTCTTGGCTAGGCCACCAGCTTAAACTTGTCAATACATTAGTCTTTGGTAACCGTTGTGTTTTGTAAGTGAAAACCAAAATAAGCCCCAACCCATCAAGCCTTGGTAAACCCTTAGACCCATAAACCAAAATTAGTAAAACCGTTGGCCTAATTGAGTTTTGCAGCCCGAAATCACTCATGGCGGTAACAGAGACTTGGACATCGCTTAAAGCTTTTTCATTACTAGTCTTGTATTTTTGCACCATAATAAGTGAACCCTGAACTCCACTTTCGGTTTTTCCCAATCTAATTGTGAATTTAGATTTTGTGCCCGCATCTGAAATTAAAGGCCATGCAATCATAATCCTTGGGGTTTACTTTTGTTAGTTCTTAAATAAAATGCCATGCAACTTTTGTTAGTTCTTAAATAAAATGCCATGCAATCCAAAACCATGATTGGATTTATTGAACTAGATCTAATAACGGTTCAGATTTGGTATGAATTGGAAACATCAAACCTATGCTTTGACAAAAAAAACCTTCTAATTAATTTTGCTCAAACGCCAGAAATAGACTGGTATTTCAACATTTGGTACTTTTAATGGTTTAGTGAAACAAAAATAAATAAATGACCAAAAGTTACCATTTAGGGGAGTACTTCCTACCTCGTACAACAAGTGGTCTTATAAAGAGAACATTGTGCTGACTTCAAATATGAAAAATGATATTGTACGATTTCGTTATATAAGATTTAATGTTTAGGAGTGCATATATCTATCTATCTTCTATACTATATAATATATGCGAGTTGTTTCTCCTATTTTTTGTTATGCCTAATATGCTTTTACCTAAAAAATATTAGACACATAGAAGATAACCCTTCATAAATAATTTCAACATGATTCTAATCCTAATCCTAATCAACATGTTCAAACAATTTGCTTTGTTGGATCCTAATCCAATTCCTAATCAACATGTTTAAAGAATTTGCATTGTTGGATAACCTTAACCAATATAACATCCTAATAATTCTAACCAACATTTATTTGTTCCAATTAAAATGATTTTTATACAATTTATTCCATCTAACAGACAATTGAGTAAGAGTTATACAACATGAAAACTAAGAGAATTGTTCTCCAGATTATTGAAATTCTACTTTTAGTTTTTCTTATTAAGAAATTTAAAAAAATATAAATGAATTTACTAATAAAAATATAAAAAATTAAAGGAAAGGACATTTACAAACAAAAAATATAAAATAATTAAAGGAATTTTTTGAAAGTAAAAAAATGTAAAGGAATTTACTAACAAAAAAATAAACAAAAATCGAAGGAATTTACAAACAAAGAAAATTTAAAAATATTAAAGGAATTTACTAACAAAAATGAAAAATATTAGTTTTCATGTTTAGAAAAGTTAAAAATTATTTTGAAAAATAACTCTACACCAACATTTTTAAAAGTACATTATTAATTTATTAAAAAAAACAGTTTCTTCTTTTTTATAAGCAGTTGAGAACAGTTGTACTAACCCACAAACTAACTAATAACAAAAAAGGTTAACCTTTTATTAAAAAATCAATTATAAATAATAAGAAAAACATTACTCACACACCATAACGAGGCAACAATGTAGTATAAGTAAAAATAACATGAAATTAAACAAGAATTATCAACCTACACACCAAACAATACTACATGTCATGCTAAGATCCACGTCTTGATGACAATACGTTCCAATGCTCATGGTTTCACTATATTTTGTAGAACCAAATCTATAAAATACATGAAATATATCTTAACATTATCAAGAGATTTAAGAACATCTCTTTTTTTTTTAAAGTTTTGTATCTTATTTAGTCCATCAGAATTTTACAGCATCCACATAAGTAATGCCCAAATAAAGAAAATCATCAATATAATCAACATCTTTTTAAATGTTTTTCGTTTTTGAAAAGCACGCTAGAAACTTGAATGTCTTATTTAATGTTATTAGTACAAATTACTTTAACTTCAAAGTGATATAAATTTTTTTGCGTTATTACTAAAATAGAAAATATTTATTTACATCAATATTTTTAGTTTTGCAATAATCACAAGAAAATTGTTAGGGACATAAACTAGCCATATTGGTGGGATTTGAAATTAGTGAATACTTCAAAATCTTATTCGTCTCTAATCGTAAGTATATTAATGAATTATATGCATATGTATTTATTTTTCGGGAAAATGATTTTAACAGTCTTTCACATTTGCTCATATTTATAATTTTTTTATTCTCTTACATTCAAAATGATGCATTTTAGTCCCTTACAAATTGAAAACGCACTATTTTGGTTCCTCAACACAACTAGGGTCATATTTTGACTTGAAATACTCGTATGGGTATGGAATAAACATATTTAAGGGCAAAATGGACAATACAAAATCTTAAATACTAAATTGTCCTAAAAAGAAGAGGATTGAGTTTGTTGGAAGAGGAGTGGCGGAGGAAAATTAAAGCTGTGAGGGAGTGGAATAGGGGTGGTGATGGTAGGTGAGAATTTTGGGGTGGTAGTGGAGGAGATTTTAGATAGTGTTGTTTAGTATTTGAAATTTATACATTGCCAATTTTGCTCATGAAAAATGTCACATTCGATAAGCCTGTGAGCATTTCAGACCAAAAGATGCTTGCAATTGGGTCTCGTGACTAAAATGGTACGTTTTGACTAAAATATATCATTTTGAATATGAGGACTAAAAAGTATGAATGTGAAATGTATGGATCACAAGGGATTATTAGGGTTGTTTTCCTTATTTTTCCCTTCATTTTAATTTCAATCTCACTAAATTAAAATGTGTGGATCCTTTGTTTAAAAGATATATGTAGAAAACCAAACCAATTAACTTGGTGCACTTAAACCCCAAGCTTAATTCCCTATATGAGCTCAATAACTACTATATGTTGCAAAATATGATTGGAATAAGAAATCTAATACTATGTGAATATAAATAGCCTTCAAGTCAAAGAAACAATTTTGGTAAACAAGTAGCTTTACAGTGCAATGCTAAGAGAGAGAAATAAAAAGGGTTGAAACTTTTCAAGAATTTACATTACATAACAAAAAGAAAATACAGGATTAAACCCAAATATATATATATAGATAGGTATCTGTGGATTTTTCAATAATGGATGTAATAAATATTGATTTATTTAATCATTAATCATGTATATGAAAATGAGCAAATGTTTAATAGTTTCAAACAAAAATCTCTAAGTCTTCCTAAACACCTCCAATCTTGAATAATGATACATAACTTTTTATTTAAAAAAAGATTTTTAAATAATAACAAAAATTCGTAAACATAGTCGACTTTACAATTTTAAACTAAAGTTATCATGGTGTTAAAGTCACTGTATCATTACTAAAAACAAGCAAATCAACTATTGATAGACAATTACATAAAACAAAATATTGATAGACAATTACTCAAGAACCCCAACCTCAAAAAAAAAAAAAAAAAAAAATCTCAAAATTTAAGAAAAGCTTAGGTTACAAATCTCAAATTATAATAGACCCCGAAAACTACCAATTAACCACATGAGGTATCCTCCATAAAATAAATTATGGAAAGAAAAACAAAACACATATGAGGAAGAATAGGAAACAATAACAACAGTAAATCACAAATGCAAGCTAATTTAAAATATTTGTTAGGACAAATCACAAAATTAATTGCAACAACTCTTTAAAAAAATCAAAGTAGAAAGACTATTATATACTTCGAGAAATAAAAGCGTGATGAAGGAATTATGACAGGAATTAGACTTCAGGGGATTAAAAATATTAAAAATGTCCTATATCTGTAGCTATGTGAAACAAAGAGGAAAAAAAAGAGAAAAAGGAAAAAAATAAGATAAATATTATGTGTTATTCTTATAGAATTATTTTTCATATGTTACTTAGATAAATTGAACTAAATTACTTCTGTAGATTTTGAGAATTTTTTTTTATAAAAAAACTAAAGTTTTGAGGGAAAAGTTAAAATGAAAATGGCAAAGAATAGAAAGTAATATGTGATTTGCCACACAAAATATTTTCATCAAATAAGTAGAGGTAAAAGTTCATCAGATTGTATCTTCAATCCAAAACCAATGGAACTTATGGCCTTTAATATAAGAGTGGGAAAAGTAAATTTTACTGTCATAATAAGAATTCTGAATTAATTATTTATAGACATGCATTGATCCTTAGCCATTTATTAACACAAACGACAAAATTTTCAAAAATAATAATAACGAGAAAACTGTCAAATTGTGATATTGAAATTAATAGTAAAATGACAATTTAATTTGACAAATTATTTTCATTTATATGAAAATTGAAACTAATATAATTAAGTATTCAAAATATTTTCTTCCACAATTAATAAAGCGATGACCACTAGTGTAATTGCATGTAAACAAGCTGGTTGCCTCTTTTTCAAAGGATTTTGAGTACACTATCACCAAACACATAAATTGATTTGTCATCATTAACACAAATAAAGAGGCAAAAGTTTATAAACTGCATAGATAAGTAGGTAAGAGAGATAGAGGAACAAAAACCTAAAAACAAATAAAGCTACTTTAGGAAAGAAAAGCTAGAAGAAAAAAGAATTCTCATATGCATCTTGTATTGCGTCAATTTTATTTTCTTTCTTTATTCGTTTTTTTTCAAGTTCATAATATTGTTTTTTTTTTTTATCCCTTTGTCTTTCCTTATAAAATATACCTATTTAGTAATTAGCTTAGACCACAAAACTTTGTACATTTTGTATAAAGTTTTTCAAAGTAAGAAAAAGAAAATCGAAGAGAACTTAAAAAGATAAAGGTGACAAAACTATGAAGACAATGAAGAAAATCGATAGAACTAAGATCATACTTCTAAGAAATTAATCATTAAAAAAATTCTTTTACTATGTTTAATTTGAACATATATATTGATCTGTTCTTTTAAATAAATAAAAAAAAACCTTTGTAAATCTTTTCATTGATAATTTAAAGTTAGTATACATATTTGACATATAGAAAAATCCCGTACAGATTTTGTTGCTTTATTTAATTGCTCCAATAATTTTCAATTAATAATTAAATGGTGAAGAAATTTAGAAAAACTAGGAAACAAGTCAAAAATTATTTTTGCACTATTTTTTCATATCTGAAGAAGGAGCAAGGATATTAATATTGTACTGCAAAAGTATAGATTTTAGTGTAAAATGAGTATGAAACTTAACAAAAGTTACAAAAAATTGTTCAATAAGTTAACTTGATTTTAACTAAATTTCATTCTTACCTATTTTGGTTAAGGACTACGTTAACACATTATAGGGGCAAATTTTTGATCCATTTATTGAGAATATTATTCACAATACTATTTGAACAAGGTTTGTAAAAGAAAAAAGATAATAAAAACACACATTTAAGAAGTAATTGAAAAATATTTATATAATATATTCAAAAGTTTCAAACACTTTTAAAATATAAATGCTGAAAATGCAAGTCCAAAAATCTTATCCTACTCGGTCCTGTATTCTACTTTTGAGTACCAAAAGTTCTTAAAATATTAATCCAAAATATGAAACAGTACGATTAGACTTTCCCTAAGTACTATATAATATCATTTGAATTAAATTCTTACCCAACTGTAATTGAATGACCTCAACGTTTCTAGGAATAAGTCTCCAAGAGCCCACATGTAAAATTTTCATCATTATGCTATATATATTATTATCCAAGTAAATACATATATTTAAAATAGATTCAATTTTGTTTTTTAAAAAGTATACACGCACTTTGAAAATGTAAAGTACGCATATATTTCTAGTGTGTGTATACTCTCCTTTTCGCTGACTCCTCACACAGTCCAGAATGGAAAAGTAAAGGTCAGGACAGATAAATTCACAGATGAGTTCAATTCAAGCATCCAAATAAGAATACCAACTGGGTTCAGAAACCCCAAAGATATGTGTCTATATATATATATATATATCAATTGGATAAGCATGCTCATCAATGTTTTTAAAACCAGACCGAGTTGGCCAGTTTGACCGGTCGGACCATGAATCGGAAGAACCACCGATCCGGCCCACTTTCATAGCCGGGTGGAACAAAAAACCGCAGAGAACCGGATTGAACCGTGAAAATCGGTAAAAATCGGTTCAACCAGTGATTTCCGATTTTTAGTTTTTACTTTAAAAAAAAAGGGTCCTTCAGCAGCAGCAGCAGCACGTGATGCAGCAACACAGCAACAGCCAACAACACCTTTCCATTTATTTAGCCTTTTGACCCTTTTGAACATAATATCTAGATCTTTCTTTCGTTCCTCATCTTCTTCTTCTCTTATGTTATTTTTTGGTGTATTTTTCATGCATTTATTTTTATTATTTCTTTTCTATTATTTTTTCTATTTTTCGGGCATTTATTTTTTCCTTTCATGTTTTGTTTTTTTTCTTGTTTATTTTTCATGCATTTATTTCATATTTTTTTTTATCTATTTTTCCTCCATTTAATTTTATTATTTATTTTCGGTTTTTTTGTGTATTTATGTTTCTTATTTCTTTTCCTTACTTTTTTTTCCCTATTGTATAAGTGTTTATTTTATTATTTATTTTTTGTTATTTTTTTTTGTCTATTTTCCCTGTATTGATTTTCTTATTTTTCTATTTTTTATCTATTTTTCCTTCATTTATTTTTATTATTTATTTTCCATTATTTTTGTCTATTTTTCTGCATTTATTTTGTTATTTCTTTTCTGTTATTTTTTAATCTATTTTTTGTTCATTTATTTTTATTATTTCTTTTATGTTATTTTTTAGTCTAATTTTCTCATATGGGTTTTTTTCACTCATAACAATACTACTTAAATAAAAATAATTTTGTAAACAAAAAAATTAAATTAATTAACGTTGTTATCTACTTTGTAAAATTTTCAGGATAATAGAAATGTATTTTAATTTTTAAGTCACTTTAAATTATATCACACTAACAAAAAAAAAAAAAAACGGGCCGGTCCGACACAGGCCACCAGTTCAATGACTGGTCCGGTTTTCAAAACATTGATGCTCATCGACTCTTGAAAGTTCCAAGAATAACATAAGTTAACAAAAATAAAAGAGACACAACACTTAGTTATGAAGAACATGGCTGTCGTGCGATTAATGTGTAAGCTCGAAAGAGCTTGTGTATTTTTAACATCTACAAGATTTTTTTTTTTTTTTTTTTTTTATAACTCCAAGAATTTATTTCTATTTATTTTATTTTAACTTACTTTACAGGCATCTAGTAAGGTAAGTAATGAGTGTAGATGCTGATATTTTAATTTGGCTAGTAGCCATGAATGCTAGACATATTATATATGTAGAAGGGCTTACTCCACTTTGCATTCTTGTAACTAATTTTTATTTTGTATTTATATTTTAATTTTGAATATTTTGCACTTTGAACTCTAAAATTTATCCATTTCAACCCAATTTTTAACACTGTTATTAAAGTTAACGGATGTTCCTACTGTGTACACCATGCAGCTAAAGTGGAACATTCGTAAATTTTTTAACACAATTAAAATTTGAATCAAAGTGGGACAAATCTGAGAGTTGAAGTGCAATGTGTCCAAAATTTATAATTGAGGTGTAAAGGGAGGATTGATCATAAGTTAGGGGTTTCAAAGTGGCATTGGTCATGACTACTTCCACTGATACAATATGCTCCTACGCAAGTACATGTTGTACACATACCTAACATCTTCCAATTCTAATAATAGTAAATTGGATTAAAGATAAATTTGAGATTTCGGGGTACAAAATGTCCAAAATTAAAGTATAAAATGTAAAGTGAGAATCGGATACAAGTTAAAATGTAGGTATGAAGTGTAAATCCCATATAGAATGACCCGTTTGATCAGCTAAGGAACAAAAATTAATTACCAAGAGAGTAGAAGCTACAGGTGTGGAAGATCAGGTCCGTTAACTATAATTATCTGGCTATGTGTAATATTGTTGTTTTACAGTAAAAGAACCAGAAAAAAAGAATTGAATATAAGATCATAAGGAATAATATTTGGTTTTATATGTAATTAATAATCGAACACGTGCCATGCACGTGAATTTTAATTGCCTAATCATAATTTCGGAGTTTTGGTTATCTGATATTTTTAACTCATGACTTTTCTTCCATGGCTATCTTTGTTTGTCTTCTCTTGTTATAAATTGGCTTATGCATCCTATATTTGAACTTAGTTCAAATGTTCAAGCTTTGGATCGCCTTTGACAATTGTTGGTATTTTGCTCAAGCTTTGTAGGATTTTTTTCCTGCGTATACAAATTTGTGTTAAAGTTTTGATAATATAACATACTTCAATAATTTGTATAACCAAAAACTTGTGAACACTAATATTGCACTTGATAGAATTAGGAGTGGCAATGGATCGTGTTAGGTGTCACCTATTTTTTATCGCATCGTGTTTGTGTTCGTGTCGTGTCATGTAGGGTCTGTTTCTTATCGTATCATATTCGTGTCTGACCTATTCATGTTTGTATTGTGTGTCTGATTCGTTTACTCCTAACAGAAATGTAGCAACTTATTTTATAAGTTAAATAACTTGCGACTTATTCGAATAAAAATCTCAAATTTTAATTTTTTAATAAGTTAAACAATTATTAATACTTACATTGTTCTCATAGCAATTTAGAACACATAATTAAGATTATTGAAATTTTTAGATAATATTTAAAATAATTATTACGTTTGATTTAATAATCTTATATTAAAGCAACACTTGAAAAGATCTCTTAAATCCTCTTAGGTTCGGTCGTCAAACAAAGAAAAGAAAGCTTCACAATATTAAAGTATACTATATAAATTATAATTGTGGGCAGATAATGCTATAGAAAAATTTGTTAATTTAGTAACTTAGCACGTCATCGTGCCAACTCATAGATTGACCCAAGCCAATTCGTTTAATTTCGTGTCATAAATGATTTGACCTAATAATGACCCAATACAATTTGGGTCATATCATAATCTACTAATTCCGTATCGTATTCATGTCGTGTAAGAAATTACCAACCCTAAATAGAATGAGCCTGGGAGTATATAAAACCAAAAGAGACATGCGAGCATCAAATATATATTTTTACTGAAATCAGTGAATAGTTGGTTAATCTATTAAAACAAGAGGCTTAAAAAAAAAAAGAAGCTAAAATAGGGTTGGGGTTTGATTGTTTGATATGTAATTGTATTTATTTCTTATCCCACTTTGCACCCTTAATTTGTATCAGATTCTCACTTTACATTCTAAAATTTTATTTTGGACACTTTGCACCTTAAAGTGTCTAATTCTTTCCACTTAAGTCTAAGAAAAATACTTTGGTAAATTCGGATCTTGGAACCTACTTGTAGACTTTGTGCTCAAGATTTAGTCTTATGTAATCTTATTTACAACAACTGATGTCATATATTCTATAAGATTTAATCTACACCAAAAGGTCTAAATCTAACTCCGATAGCAAAAGTAACAAATTTAGGACGCATGACCACAACTTCTGTTAAGACCATAGATAAATCTTTACAAAATATATAAGACCAAATAGTAGTCAATAATGTATTTTCAACTAGTTAAGACCATGAACAAAATAAGATAGAGAATTATACTAAGAACACTAGTAAAACCACAACCAAAAGATATACAAATCAATCCCACATGAACAAAACATTCTTTCTATATTTTGGGTCACCTCGATCAACAGAAGTTGAGGATTACGCACCCTAAATCTGTTAATTTTATTGACGAAGTTAGATTTTGGATTTAAGTGAGAAGAATTAGATAGTTTAGAATATAAAGTATCCAAAATAAAAATTTTAAAAACAAAGTAAGTAAAAAAATTTGGGTACAAATTAAAGGGTGAAAGTAAAGTTAAACCTTTTTCTTTTGATACTTTTTCTATAAGTCGGTAGATATGAGATATTGTGACATACACAAAATGCTTTCGAGGACCATAAGGCACTACCGCAATTGTTTCGATGTTGATGCATGTCTATACTTTTTTATGCCACCAACAAGCTGTCATATGGTTGAGACTTGAAAAGTATTTGTAAATTTTTTTTAATGTGATATACGTGAAATAAAATAGTGATTAAAAATATGTATAAAATAATTATAAAATATTATTTAAAAAATAATAAAAAATAACCATCCAAACGCCACCCGAAGAGGAGAATCAAATAGTGAAAATTAGAAGAATTCGGATGACAGTTTTCCGGCATTGACAATAAGGGCCATGGGTAACAGGGTTTATAATGATAATTTAATAACTATTACGCATCCTAATACTTATACAATACTCAATAAGAGGAATGCGTGTATTGATGGGTGGCACACCTTTCTAAAGTGAGGCCATTCATTTAAAACTAGATGATAACCGATCCAGTTGCACAGAATTTTTAATAGAAAAAAAATACTATTTTAGTTCATAAAGCTTAGATCGTGGTTCAACTTGGTTTCCAAAATTTCATACAAAATAAATTTAATTCTTAAACTTTTTAATTTTTATCAATTTATGACAAATTTAAAATTTTCGCCAATTATAAACGGAAAAAGTCACGTGCTTTAGCACGTGATTGTTAAATCTCTAAAGTTGGGTCATAGTCTATTTTAGTCCTCAAATTTTCAAAAAAAAAAAAAAAAATGCATCTAATTCTCAAACTTTTTAATTTTTACCAATTTAGGACAAATTTATAAATTTTATCAATTACAGACAGAAAAACTCATGTTCATTAAACGTGACTGTTAAATCTATCATACAGTATAACACTTCAAAACCGACTTCAATTCACTTAACCATATTTTCACTTTTCCTCTTACTATCAACACCTAACTATTCACCATTCTTGTCTATATTATTATATATAATTTAATCCAAGATTAATAATGCACTAATAAATTAAAACAATAATTTAATTCAAGATTAATTTTTGAGGCATAATAAAATAATAATTATACATTTTTTATAGTATAATGAAATTCATTTATTGAGGTTAATATTTGGAACATTTGATGATTTTGGTTTAGTAAATAAATGTTTATAATATTGAAAAAGATTAAATGGTTAATATAAGATTTCAAATTTGTACTTCATGTGCTCATAAGTATAAGTCTTTTATAGTATTTTAAATTAGCAATTGATTTTTCTAAGAGACAATATTTTAAATATTTAAAATATTAATTATTGATAAATTTTTCTATTGCAACTATTATTCTTAGCAACAAAATTTTTAGTCGCTAAATTTAGCCAAAAACACTTTGTCACTAATTTAAGGTTTCTATAATATCTCAAAAATAAATTTAGTAACTAATTTGTTGACGAAAAAATTCATTGTTGAAATTTTGTTGGTATATCCATTGCTATATTTTAACCAACTTACCGATGAGGCATTCCTAAAGGATTGAATCTATTGGAAAATCCATCGTTAAAACGTTTAGTGATGGATTTTTGTCAAAAATTCGTTGCTAAATCCGTCGCTAAATGCATCAAAATCGATTAGAAAATGTTATAATATAAACAAGAATGGTGAATGGTGAATGGTGAATGGTGAATGGTGAAGCGTTGACAGTCAGAAGGAAAAGTGAAAATATTGTTAAATGGGTTGAAATTAGTTAGAAAGTATTATATCTATTCAGGTTAAATAGTTACGCGCAGTGTACATGAGTTTTTTTGTCTATAATTGACAAAATTTTCTAATTTATTTTAAATTGGTAGAAATTAAACAGTTCGAGAATTAGATGTATTTCGTTTAGAACTTTATAGACCAAAATAGACCATGACCCAAACTTTTAGGGTTAAAATTGCATTTTTATTTTACGTTTGGAACTTGAGATTTAGCAGTCACGTACAAAGTACGTGACTTTTCTCATTTGTAATTGACTTGAAATTTTCAAAATTGTCTTAAATTGGTAGAAATTAAAAAGTTTGAGAACTAAATGTTGCATGAAACTTTGGGGACCAAGATGGATCATGATCTAAACTTTGAGGGCTCAAATTTTGTTTTCCCATTTTTAATATTTTCCTAAATTATTTGAAAAAGATAATAAAAATAATAACATATTGTTGTTCCCAAAACAACCTAAGAAGGGGAGGGGGTGAATTAGGTTTCTAAAAAAAACTTTTAGAAAGATTGAACTTATTGAGATTTTTTAATTAACGATTAATGTAATAGAATCAATGAAACTGTGAAGTAAGAAAGAGAGGAAAATAAACAACCAATACTCCCAAGCTAACAAGCTTGAAGTATTAATTCACTAGAATGCTTCACACACTTGGTAAGCCAATAATCTTTACAAAGTAGGAAAATTCTTGCTCACACTAAAATTCTTTTAGTTGAGCCAAGATTTTTACTCACAACCTCACTTTCGTACAAGATTATCACTCCACTCATGACATCGAAATTGAATTGCACTCTAAGTTGCACACTAATACAATATAACACTATAGCCAATTTGTACTAAAATTGCTCTTTTCTAAGGCTTGTATTCAATGTATTAGATAATATTTACAAAATAATAGAGTAGGTATTTATAGGAGCAATAAATGGTGGTCGCAACTACTTCCTAACGGCTAAATAATAAATGCACAAAAAGTAGCCGTTGAGTTTCAGACGTCCGAGATAAGTATGATGCGTCCGACACAACGTCCGATCTCCATGCAGTTGGTGAAGGACATCATTCGGACGGCCGTGCATGCGTCCATTCCATCGTTCAAACAGAGTTTCAGACGGTTATGTTCGTCCGAAAGAGACTTTGTTCGGACAGTTATGTGCGTCCGTAGAGAAGCATTAAGAACCTTGCTTTTTACCTGTTAGTTCGGACGGTGAAATACGTTCGAGAAACTTGACATAGTTCGGACTGTGTACTGCATCTGAACACCCTATTTCCAGCAGAAAAAGTAACAGACCTAAGCAAAGCTTGTTTTCAGAGTTTAGTACTTATGTCATCATCAAAATAAGATTTGAAAAACATCAATCTCCCACTTTTTGATGATGACAAACAGTCATGGAATAATCAATATGTAAAATCAACAGATATGAGTGATAACCAATCATTTTGCAATATATTCCAATACCAAGCAACAGATATGAGTGATAACCAATCATTTCATTTTGCAATATATTCCTACTCCTCCTTTTGACATTATCAAACAATGCTTCCCCTGAGAAAGTGTACCCAAATATCCAACAAGAATAGTACAAAAAGTCAAAGTAATTCATAAAATGATAATACCAAGAGCGAATCCAACTAGTCAAAGAAATGCCAAAACTAAAATACATATTATCATAGAATCTAAGTCGAGTCATTTTTCTTCTTAGAGCGTTTTTCAATCTTGCGGCGTTTGGAAGGGGCGTCATCATCAATAGCCTCACTGTCTTCATCTTCTTCATTACGTCATTGCATCATGAAATTGAATTATGTGTCATCAACGTCCTCATCGTCGCCTTTATCTTCATTGGCAGCACCTTGATTATTTGTGTCCTCTTCGTCATTCTCACGAACATCCCCTTCTTCGGCATTGTCATCACTTTTGGTAGAGGATTCGAGTGGATATTGTGATTGAATATTGGCAAATTGAATCTGAGTTGAAGCAGACATGCCCAAGCTAAGTGCTTCTTGGAGGATCAACTGAAGAGTTTCAAGTCTCTTTAACTTACGATTAGTGCGACGTTGAAAGGAACTTACTTGAGTGCTCAAGGAAGTGAAAAGGCCACAGATTTGAGAAAGTGAAGGTTCGGAGGAAGATGGACAAGGATCAAGGACTGAGGTGTTTGAGGAGGAGGAGAATGGGGAAGTGCCAAACCAGAGGTAGAGGCCTGGGATTTTGAACGTTCAATATCAAAGGCTGCCTTAGTTAACCATTGATCATTAAAATAATGGAGGCCTTTTCGCTCAATATAAGATTTATTGAAATAGGGGAAGAAAATTGTTTGTTTCCGCTAAAGGTACATCAAGGAAATCAAATACTTTGATGAGAAATTTTCCGAAAGGAATGTTTCGTCAAGTATCAGTAAGAAAGAGTTCCCACAGGGAGCAGAAGAGATACCCAAAGTCAAGCGGAATTCCCTTGAAAACACAAAAAAATAAGTAAAGCTGCATCTTTCCGAGCTCAGTGCGATGCCCATCTATTGCTAACAACAAATTTGTGACAAGAGTGTACAGAATGTTCAGTTTAGGAGTAAGCAATGTAGTTTTGGCTTCCGAGACCTGTTTGAAATTGATGTTAAAAATTGCTCTGACCTCATCAATGTCAAATCGAGTATCAAGAGCGGGCCATTTATCTAAAGAAAAGAAATAAGAAAATTCATTCGGATTTGAGACTTCACATTGAAAAATAGTGTTAATGATGTTGGAGGAAATTTCAGGATTTGTGCTGTTTACATGAGAAACTAATGTACGAACAGTAGGGCCTTTCCTAAGATTGTCTATGAAAGATTGGAGCACCATGTCATGATAAACGGGTAAGTCAGTATGAACTAAGTGAACCCAATTTTGTTTTTCAAAACACGATTTGACAATGGGACGATTAAATTCATCAAAAAAACTCTGAGAAGTAGGGCGTTGAATGATTATAGATTTGCTAAGAAGAGATGTATACCGTTCGGATGTCTTGGCATCGATGAATTTTGGTAAGGTTGGATTTGATGAAGTTTGAGGATTAGCAGATTATTCCCCATGCACCGGTGCTTTCCCTTTTGATTTACATCCACGAGTTGCTGTTGAAGATCCTCCACGAGATTTAACCATTGTGAATGGAAGAAAGAGAGAAAAAAAAAATTGATTTAATTAATTTTTTTTTTTTGGAAAGTTTGTGGAAATTTGATGAAATGAGATGGTAGATGGGTGAAATTAGGTGCAATAATGGTGATTAATTCTTTGGGAATGACAATTTTCCAAACAATTTGTCAAGAGAAGGAAGAAGTTGGAAGAATTTTTTAGGAGACAGTCAAAATTTTGCCAGAGAGGGTTTCGGTGGTTAGGGTGAGTCCTAAAAGGGGGAAAGTGGACGGTTTTAATCAAGCAGAGAGACCGTTCAGACGTCCGAATGATTGGTGTGCGTTCGATGTTGCGTCCGAAAGCTAATGAACGGACAGCCTATCGAAGAGCTAGTGCGTCCGATATTCTTTCGAACGATGGGAAGTGTCCGGTAGAATTCCAGTGAGAAAGTGAAGAAATTGAGGAACATTCGGACGATCATAAGCGTTCGAGGCAGAGAGGAGATTTTCAGACGAGTGAGAACGTCTGAGAAAGAGTGTTGTTCGGACGATGGGGTGCGTCCGGACGAAGAGATTATGCCAAATTTAACTGTAAAATCCCCAAACGTTTTCTGAGAGATTCAAAATGATCTATAGCCAAGGGTTTTGTAAAAATGCCAGCTAGTTGATCTAAAGTAGATACGAAATCAACACATATTTCCTTTTACAAACAAGATCTCTAATAAAATGGTGCTTAACATTAATGTGTTTGGTCCTAGAGTGCATAACAAGATTTTTTGTGAGATTAATTGCACTAGTGTTGTCACACCTTATAGGCACACAATCAAAAACAACACCAAAATCTTTTAGAGTATGTTTCATCCACAGAAGTTGAGCTCAACAATTTTCAGTAACAATGTAGGCTTTAGCCGTAGAAAGAGAAATGGAATTTTGTTTTTTGCTAAACCAAGACACAAGATAATTATCCAGGAAATGACACATACCACTAGTACTTTTTCTATCAATTTTACACCCAGCAAAGTCAGCGTCAGAATAACTAATTAAATCAAATGTAGAGGACTTTGGATACGACTTACCAAAATTCATTGTACCTTTCAAATATCTAAAAATCCTTTTTACAGCTATCAAGTTTGATTCTTTAGGGCAAGATTGAAATCTAGCACACAAATAAACAGCAAACATAATATCTGGTCTGCTAACTGTTAAGTAAAGTAGGCTTCCGATCATACCTCTATAGTATTTTTCAGGGAACATGTCCACACTATTACCTCTGTCATCTTTATCAAGTTTGGTTGAAGTGCACATAGGCGTACCAACTTGTTTGCAATCTTCCATTTTGATCGTTTAAGTAGCTCCTTTGGGTACTTGATTTGTGTAATAAACGTTCCTTCCTTTGTTTGGTGAACTTGTAGTCTAAGGAAAAATTGTAACTTGACCATCATACTCATCTCAAAAGAGACAGAAATTAAATGTGAAAAATCCTTGCACAAGCTTTCATTAGTTGCTCCAAAAATAATATCATCAACATAAATTTGAACAATTAACAAACCATTGGAATTTGTTTTGGTAAAAAGAGTGGTGTCAACTACACCTCTTTTAAATCCATTTTCAATCAAGAAATCGCTTAACCTTTCATACCAAGCTCTTGGAGCTTGTTTCAAACCATAAAAAGCTTTAGAGAGATTGAAAACATGATTTAGAAAAATTTTATTTTCAAAGCCCGGAGGTTGTTCAACGAAAACTTCTTGATCAATAAACATCATTTAAGAATGCACTTTTGACATCCATTTGAAATAATTTGAAATCATTAAAACATGCAAATGCGAGAAACATGTGAATGGATTCTAATCTAGCAACGGGTGCAAAAGTTTCATCAAAGTCAATACCTTCTTCTTGAGCATAACCTTTTGCAACAAGTCTAGTTTTGTTCCTTATGATTTCACCTTTATCATTTAATTTGTTTCTAAAAACCCATTTTTTTCCAATTACGGGATGAGAAGATGGTCTTTCAACTAAGGTCCATACGTTATTTTTCTCAAATTGACGAAGTTCATCTTGCATGGCAATGACCCAAGGTTTATCATTCAAAGCAACATCTACATGTTTAGGTTCAATGAGAGAAACTAATGCACAATTACTATTCAAAGATTTATGAGAACGAGTAGTTACTCTATCGGATAGATCACCTATGATCAAATCTTGAGGGTGACTAGAGACGAATCTCCAAGCTTTTGGAAGATCTTTTGGAGTATCCTCGTTCTATCAAGAGACCCTCAAGAGTTTGCTTCTTCATCATCTACTTGATGGTTGTTGACATCATTACTTGATGTGATCTCTTGATGATCTTCATGGATAGTGAGCTTCTCGAGCTCCTTTTGAATACCTACATGTTCATCTTCACATAAATTCTTTGAGATAATATCATTAGCTTCATCAAATGTAACATGTACAACTTCTTCAATCAAGAGCGTTCATCTATTGTATACTCGGTATGCTTTTATTGTCACTGAATATCCTAGAAAGATCCCTTCATCCAATTTTTTGTCAAATTTTCCAAGATTTTCTTTGATTTTTAAAACAAAACATTTGCAACCAAAGACTTTAAAATAGCTCACAACGGGTTTTTTTACAAAAAAGGAGTTCATAAGGAGTTTTGTTTAAAAAGGATCTTAATAAAACTCGATTCATGACATAACAAACCGTGCTAAAGGCTTTGGTCCAAAAATATTGTGGTAAGTCGCATTCACTAATCATAGTTCTAGCGGTTTCTTGAAGAGTCCTATTTTGCTTTTTCTTTCAACAACACCATTTTGTTGAGAGACTCTAACAACCAAAAATTCGTATGAAATACTGTTGTGGTCACAAAATTCAGGAAAACCTCCAAATTTAAATTCGGCACCATTGTCACTTCTCAAACGAATGATCTTTAAATTCAATAAATTTTGAATTTTGGAAAACAATTTTACAAATTTTTCAAAAGCTTCATTTTTGTGAACAAGAAATAAAACCCAAGTATATCTAGAATAGTCATCTACAATAACAAAGGCATATTTACAACCACCAAGACTAGCATGTTGAGTTGGTCCAAACAAGTCTAAGTGCAAACAATTCTAAAGGTTTATGAGTGGACACAAAATTCTTTGGTTTAAAAGAAACTTTAACTTTTTTACCAAATTGGCAACCATCATAAATTTTATTTTTCAAAAACTTTAGTTTTGTCAAACCTCTTACCAAATCCTTCTTAGCAAGTTTTTCAATTAAATCCATATTAAAATGACAAAGTCTTCTATGGATTGGAGCCAAAGCCAAGGATCATCTATGGAAGCGGTAAGATATTTTACATTGCTATTGCTAATTTTATCAAGGTGAATCACATAAACATCATTGTGCCTAGAGCCCTTAAATAAAATAACATGATTTTTATCAAGGATAAGACATTCATGCTTGGTAAAAAATACATATAATTTTTTTATCACAAAGTTGACTTACACTTAATAAATTGTAGTTCAAATTATCAACAAGAAGCACATTCTTTATCAAGGTTTCACCATTTTTACCTACATCACCAATGCAGATTGATTTTGCTTTATTGTTATCTCCAAATGTTACTTTTTCACTGTTTTTGGATTTGAGATTTGTGAAGAGAGAAGCATCACCCGTCATGTGCCTTGAACATTCACTGTCTATGAACCACTTAGCATTGTTGGTGATGTTAAGTACCGACACAATAGATCAATTGATAACTTTTGGTACCCACATTTTCTTGGATCCATTTGAGTTAGTGAAATTACTATTAATCCATGATGAGCGGTTTTCATTCAAAGTTTCTCATTTTTCTTGACATAACACATATTCTTGACATGTCCTTGTTGTTGGCAATATCTACAAATAATATTTTTATTTCCATATAAAGAGGATTTTGATTTTACAAAACATAAGTCATCCCTTCTAAACATGATAAAATTTTTGTTGATTAATACATTTCTATTTCTTTTCAAATCAACAACATTTTCTCTCTTTCTAGTCAAGAGAACATTCAAATCATCAAATCTTTTCTTCAAGGAGGCTTGTTCTTCCTTGACCTTTGATCTCACATGCATTCTTTTCTTCAAGTCACTATTTTCTTGTGATAGCCTATTATTTTCATTCAAAGTTTAGAGTTAGCATTCAATAGAGCATTTGATTTCTTCACTAACTTCTTATTTCTAGCATATGATTCCTTTAAGCTATCATGCAATTTTAAAATGAAAGTTTCAAGATCATTTTCATAATTTTCATCATTGGAGTCATAGTTAGAATTTACCTCAATCATCTCCAATGGCCATAAAGGTC
This sequence comes from Cinchona pubescens, assembly GCA_025175665.1. Taxonomy (NCBI): domain Eukaryota; kingdom Viridiplantae; phylum Streptophyta; class Magnoliopsida; order Gentianales; family Rubiaceae; genus Cinchona; species Cinchona pubescens. The sequence continues at coordinate 1,351,515 of JANKKI010000256.1, read as the reverse complement.
ATTTGTGCCGACTTCATTTCTTCTTCAACTTCTCCTTCGGAGTTGCAATTATCCCATGTGATTTGAAAGTTATTGAATCTAGGCTTTCTTCCTTCCTTCTTTTTCTTGGAAGGACACTCATTTGCAAAGTGTCCGAATTGACCACATTCAAAGCACTTTTCATTTTGCTTCTTCATTTCTAGCTTAGTCTTTCCTTTGAAATTATTTGAATTTGTAGCTCCACCTCTTCTCATTCTCCGTTTGTTGATGTAATGTTTAAGAAATCCTTTGGTGATGAGTGCAAGATCTCCTTCATCAAGATCTTCGTCTTCTAGATTGATGGAGCCATTTTCATCCTCTTCTTGAGAGGTCTTTAGTGCAATGCTCCTTCTTGGTCTTGCTTCTTCATCATCCACCACTTTGGCCTTCAACTTCAATTCATAAGAGGCAAGAGAATTGATTAGTGATTCAATAGGCATTGAATTTAAATTTTTCGCATAATTCCTCTATAGAGATTGTTTTGGCATCCCACTCTTTGGATAGAGCATTTAGGATTTTTCTATTCTTTTCACCCAAAGAATACTCCTTACCCAAGGCTTCAAGATCCTTAATGATGTCATTGAAGCTACAATACATTTTGTCAATATTTTCATGTGATTCCATCTTGAAGGACTCATACTTGGCAACAAGTAAGAATTTCTTTTGCTCACGAACATCGTCGCTCTCTTCATAGATTTCCTTCAATTTATCCCAATTTTCTTTAGCGGAAATGCATCCCTTGGCGTGAGTTGATTCATTAGCATCCAAGGCATTATATAGCACATTCATGGCTTTTGCATTTAACATCAAGTTTGCCTTGTCTTGTGGAGTGCTCATCCCTTGTCTTTTCTCTTCTTCTATTTGTGTGATCATCAATGATAGTAGCTTCAAAGGGACCTTCATTAACAACATACCACAAGTCAATATCAATAGATTGCAAAAATATTTTCATTGTATCTCTCCCTTAACTAATAAAATTTGCCCCATTGAACATAAGGGGCCTAGTAACGGATTGACCCTCAAAAAATAGAGCATTGTTGGTTGCCATAATAGTTCTTTTCTCAAAAGCAATTTAAGCAATAAAATGAAACCTGGCTCTGATACCAATTGTTGGTCCCAAAGCAACCTAAGAGGGGGGATGAATTATGTTTCTAAAAAAAACTTTTAGAAAGATTGAACTTATTGAGATTTTTCAATTAACGATTAATGTAATAGAATCAATGAAACTATGAAGTAAGAAAGAGAGGAAATTAAACAACCAATACTTCCAAACTAACAAGCTTGAAGTATTAATTCATTAGAATGCTTCACACACTTGGTAAGCCAATAATCTTTACAAAGTAGGGAATTTCTGGCTCACACTAAAACTCTTTTAGTTGAGCCAAGAATTTTACTCACAACCTCACTTTCGTACAAGATTATCACTCCACTCAAAATTGAATTGCACTCTAAGCTGCACACTAATACAATATCTAGCACTATAGCCAATTTGTACTAAAATTGCTCTTTTCTAAGGTTTGTATTCAATGTATTAGATAATATTTACAAAATAATAGAGTAGGTATTTATAGGAGCAATAAATGGTGGTCGCAACTACTTCCTAACGGCTAAATAATAAATGCACAAAAAGTAGCCGTTGAGGTTTCAGACGTCCGAGATAAGTACGATGCGTCCGACACAACGTCCGATCTCTATGCAGTTGGTGAAGGACATCGTTCAGACGGCCGTGCATGCGTCCGTTCCATCGTTCGAACAGAGTTTTGGATGGTTATGTTCATCCGGAAGAGACTTTGTTCGGACAGTTATGTGCGTCCGTAGAGAAGCATTAAGAACCTTGCTTTCCGCCTGTTAGTTCGGACGGTGAAATGCGTCCGAGAAACTTGACATAGTTTGGACGGTGTACTGCGTCTGAACACCCTATTTCCAGCAGAAAAAGTAACAGACCTGCAAAGCTTGTTTCCAGAGTTTAGTGCTTATGTCAGATCATTAAAATAAGGTTTGGAAAACATCACATATAATTAAGTTTTAAAAGTTAGTAAAAAATATAATTGGTTTTCTTTACATTTTATCTTCAAAATTCCAATAACATAGTAATTTTTTAAAAATTTGCAAGAAAATATGGGCATGGTTATAAACTTGTACATAAATCAGGTAAATCCAATTTCTTGGCTCAAGTTTTTCCTCAATTGTCTATGCCACCTAGGAAAAAGAAAAATTTTGATTTAATATATTGTTTAACTTTAATTAATTATCATACACCAATTTCAATATTTACTTACCAAGTTACTTTATATGATAAAAATTATTTGTAAATAAATATTATCACTCATTTTTCTTTGTAAGGATTAATATATAGCTAAAACAAATGTCCTCTATTTTTGGAGTTAAAATAAATGTCCTGTGTAATAATGCACTGGTTCAAATTGTTATTTCTAAAATAACATAGTAAATTTTTAAAAGTCGGCCAGAAAATATGGGTGTAATTATAATGAGAAGATTCATCAATTCATAAATCCAGTAAAATTCAAATTATTTTACCTATTTTTTTCCTCAATTGTCTATGCCACTTAGGAAAAAATTTTGAATGAATTTATTGTCCAACCTTAATTAAATATCAATACAATTATAATATTTATTAACAAAATTACATTATATGGTAAAAGGTAAATAATTTAAATGAAGAGAAAAGTTATTAGAAGATAGAGAAGTGGTAACTTTTTTATTTGATAAAAGATTACTGGATAAATATTTAAAGAGAAAATAGGTAAGCCCACAACCCATCAATTCTAAGGGTGCTACATACGAGTGAGAAAGTTCTCATATATATATATATGTGTGTGGGAAACTCTTATTAATTTTTGAGTAACTATTAGAATGTTTAATTGTGACTCAATAAATTTTACCGTCTCATATGGTGTTGAACTTTTACTTCTGCAAATTGAATACCCAAAAACTACTGACCAATTCGTTATAATAGAAAATTCAAGTCAATTGTTTCTGAACGAAAGCATAAATACAATTGAACCGACAAAATCCTATAAATGTTCTTCCATCTAACAGTACTCATTCACATTAACAATTTTCATAACTGTTTTATATAACATCGTTCAATGACCAAGTTTTACTGCCAACTTCGAATATCAAGCATCTTCCTTTGGCCGAAGCTCAATCCCTTCCACAATGAGGCCTCTTTTACAGTTGAGAATTTTGGTTTCTGAAACTTGCATCTCAATTTCTCCATCACCTTCATTACTGAAAAATTCCCCCAGAAAAATCTCCATCCATCCATCATTTCTCTGACGTGGAACCCGGCCATCGATTTGATGCTCAGGCCGGGGCCGCAGAACTCTCCGATGCCTCAACATTGGCCTCCGCGGTCCGTATCTTAGATCATGGACATATGTAGGTATTTTCAAGTAGATAGAATCACCCTCCTGCTCAACATGATCACTAGTACTAGTAGTGCTGCTACTGGTGCTAGAACTAACACTACTGCCACCAGCAGTAAGCCAACTGAGGCCTTGACGACAGTTTCAAGTCCATAGGAATTCTCTGTAGTTTTGCACACTAGGTAAACAGAATAAATGGTGTTCAGGGATAGCATTTTAGTCTGCATCTTACCACGTATATCAAGCCAACAAACTTCCAGCAGCTCGGCCACCTCAGGAAACCTGTATACATCAAATCAGTTTGAGATTTATCAATTAGCAAAAGAAACAGAACGCTGAGATTTCGTACAAATGTAGCAATGATAACTTGAAAGTTGTGCAGCATTTTAATTTAGGCAGAAGCCTTTTAGCTTGATATGCTTACCTTGATTCAGGTATGGATGTCCAACTCCAGTACCTAGGAGTATCTTTCCAGGCTATGGAAAGCTCCCTTGCACATATCATATAACATTTTTTTCCACCTGATTTACTTAGCCAGAAGCTCTGTCCAACAACAGTCAATCATATTTTTTATGTTAACAAAAATTCTTGTAATCAGTGTGGATGTAGTAGATTTTGACCTGTCCCGCTGTTCTTTATATAGATAAGGCTATTGTATATAATAAATGCATTATCAAGAAAAAACATAGAGAGAAGGGAAGCTAAGATTATAACAAAATTGAAAGTTTCAAGTCGGATGAAATTATTTGGAGAATTAAACGAAATTACAACGATCATTGACTTCGTATATACTAAGGTGCATCCTGCATTCTTCATCTGAGGTCTAACATGATTAGCCATCCTAGTTTTCCAATATGTGCGCATTAAAAAGCCTCATAAGTATTTAAGATCAACCTTTAACAGTATAATTCAATTTGCGACCCTGTCACAGGCAAGTAACTGTTGTACAATGAAATATAATGAGCTGTACCACTAATTTTCTAATTTTTATCTATATCTTTCAAACAATCCAAAATGATTTTTTTGTATAGCCTTCGTCATCCCTCTATTATTCTAACCTATTCTATACAAAATTCTAATTGTGTACTAGTATTGTGTATCAGAGGATACCACGAATTCAATAATAGATAGATATGCACCTTCTACAATGATTTAAGACTTAAATAAAATGCGAAGTTTTGAAATTTGATCTTTCACAATTCATTTGGTTTTAGTTATTTCTTTAGAACTTTTCAGAAAAAGAAGGGGGAGGGGTGTTTCAGAAACGTGATATGCTCGGAGACGCAGTATAGGTTCGGGGATGCCATTCATCCATTTTTAAAGTATCGGATAAGTAGGGATAAACTTAATCGATACGTTGTGATATTCCACTTCTTAAAAAAAGTTGCTGCATTATAGGGATAATAAGATAGTTGATAGTACATAGTATTAAATTTCTAATAAATGTTAAACTTTTAGTAGCTTGAAAAAAGAAAATGTTCAATTTTTAATAATTATTATTTTCAATCCAATACTAAATAGTTCTAATTAGGCAAATTTAGAGAATATTTTCCTATTTTCTCAATAAAGAATGATTCTTTACCTTTGACGTTGTAAATATGAATCGCTACGTTTCGAGACGTAAATGAATCGTATTTCACTAAGATACGCATGAATTGGTACGTAATTCGTAAGAATGGAAAGAGTTTCCGGTAACAATGTTACAGTTGTTCCTGAACTAGTTTAATTGTGACAAAAATAGAAAAAGAAGGAAGAAAAAGCAAAAGTCAATAAAAGAAGAGGAGAAAAGGGTACAGAGAAATTACCAACGTGCCATCATTAATAAGGATTGGGTAGTGACAAAGATGAAAGTACAATTCTTTCTTGGTTGCATAGTTCAATGGAGAACTAACAGACTTTGAGATGATCTCTTTGTAATCCGAAGGAAGAAATTTTTTCCAAACAGTATCAGACTCTGAAGCAGACTTGAATCCCACTGAAATGACTGATGCCTTGCACGCTTCTTTAGGAGATGTGAATGATATGATGTTTGATATGCAACCTTCAGGCAAGAATGAGAAAACGGATGATATCCCAATATTATTTCCATCCATTTTCTTCTTTCTTGATTGAAAATGTTTGATAGAGAGATCAATTAATTACTACTACCATATTATATAGTGAAATTAAATGTGTTGATGAAATGGTCAATTTGTGGGATTTTGCATAGTGGAAGAAGTTACAAAATACAGGACAAGGAGTAGACTCCAAACTGTTGTGGCCATCTTTGGAAGCTTCCCCAACTTCTTGCTCATTAAAAAATCTTGGGCGATTGATGCAAAGCTTAACAATTAAGATATAGTAATAAATTTAAATATTTATTTCCTGTAATACGGAGATTTAAAACTTAATTATTAAGCTTGCGAATGTTATTGCAATCCCAACCACCAATTAAGTAGACCTGGTAAAATTTCATATTAGACCAACTAGTAATTGGTCCTAGTCCAAACCGATATAAAATTACTTGTTAAGTTTGGCTACCTAACTAGTGAACATATTTAATAATTTACTTAACACGTATACGCTAATTCAAATTTTGATTTTGTTAAGAAAGAAAATAATCCTATCTTCTCCTCCTTAAACCCTACAATCAAATTCTTGAGCTAAATATCTAATCAAGGGGTAGTAATATTTTGATGGAGTAATGACATTTTTATTAGATGGGTAACATTTTATAATTGAGATTGAAACTGAATATCACTCACATAAGAAATAAAATTATTCTATCACATATTTGTTAAGTATTTACTTCCTTTGGTCATAATATTACAAATTCTATATCACTGAGAAACTATAGTACTTAATAGGGGTAGTTATTCGACTGACATTTTAATTTTTGACTTATATGATTTGATTTGTTTAACTTTTGATTTAAAAATATTAAAGTCAAATTCAAATCATATAAAGTCATAACTAATTAAAGTTGACTTGTTTAAATTCGACTTATTTGATTCGTAAGTCGAATAAAAATTCACATTCATTCCATATTCTAATTCTAATATTTAGTACATCATTCTACAAATTCAAAATATGATATAATATTATTCCATAAATTCAAAATATAATATACTAAAAATAGAAATTAATTCAAAGGTTACAAGTTTATAGCTAATACAAGCTAAAATATATAACCAAATAGATAATCAAGTTACAAAAGTTAACAATCAAAATATCCTTCAATATATATTAAAGTATATATAATTACTTATCTCCTGCCTCTATATGGATATTAGAATATGTATTGATAGATATATAGATATTCCAATAAGTATTAAAGTATATATAATTACTTAACTCTAGACTCTATGTGTATTAAAAGGAAGGGAAAACCATTCTATTAGTCCCACACATAACCAATTTGCATTTCTTTAGTCACTTACTTTTAAAATGATGATTTTTAGTCCCTTACATTACCTATTTGTATTTATTTAGTCCCTCACTTTTAAAATGATGATTTTTGTCCCTCACAAATATAAAATGTTAAATTTTTGATGCCTAAACTAAATCTCGAGCACTCTTTAGCCTGAATTAGTTGTGTGGTATTCACATTTCATGTTTTTTGAGTAAAATTTGGGAACTCGTTTTTCCTTTTCGACACAAAGCTTGAGCATCGGATTGGGTCATAAAAAATATTTTGAGAAAAAAATACCACAAGTCAGTTATTGAAATGATCTTAAACATAAACAAATTGCTAATCAATCACTTACTTCATATCCTTCGTTCTCATGAAACATTCTATTCAAATGAATTTATTCTCAAAAAATATGTCATGTGAATAACACATGACAAATTTAGGCAAAAAATTCTCGAGATTTGATTCAGGAGCCAAAATTCAACAATTTACATATGTGAGGGACATGACAAATTTAGGTCAAAATGCTCGGGATTTGATTTAGGGTCCAAAATTCAACGTTTTATATTTGTTAGGGACTAAAAATTGTCATTTTAAAAATGAAGGACTAAATAAATACAAATGTGTAATGTGAGGAACTAAAAATTATCATTTTAAAAGTGAGGGACTAGATAAATACAAATGAATAATATGAGGGACTAATATAGTAGTTTTCCCTAAAAGGAAAGGGCAATGATAATGCCACAGCAAAATCTTATTACCATAGCACATTTTTTATCAAATGTTACAAAATTATCCTTTTATTCCATTGTTTTGTCAAACCCCACAAACCACTAAGTCTCCTCATCTCCAGTCCCCGCTCAAGCTCACAGCCGTTCTCTCTCTATTTGTACTGCCACAACAATTCAACAAGTATACATCTGTTTTGTGCAATGGTTCTTTTCTTTTTCTTTTTTTTTTTTTAACTAAAGCGACAACATTGTGGAATAGTCAAATTACGTTTTCTTAAACCAAAAAAAATGTTATCAAAAAATCAAAACCCTAACCAAAATCACCACCACAATGTCTACCACAGTGAAATTCGATTTGCCACCAGTTGCCAAAATCAAAGTATGTTCCTCTTTTGACCACTCCTTCATCAACCTACACTTCCACTGCCAACGCCGAACTCCGAACGCAATATCAAGACATCGTAGACCTCTTCAGTCTGTTGGAAGTTTGCTTCCAAAATACATTTTCAATAAACTTGAAATTCCCTCCAATTCTGTTCTCTCATTTTGTGAAATCTTTAGTCCTAGACATATTGGAACTTTGTGTTGGATGTTTTTAGTTATATGTGTTCGGTGTTTTGCCATTGTGCAACACTAGTTAGGAGCCTAGACTATGCATGATTGATGGTTTGGGGATTTTCCTCAAACACACACACGAGCGTGCCCGGCGCGAAGCAGTGTGGTGTGGTGCGTGCATGTGAACCATTAGAGTTTTACTTCTGTTACGATTTTCCTTTCTATATTTTTGCTTACCTATTCCGTGTGCTAATTACCTATTTTGTGTGAACTTGACTTGTGTGTAGTTCCTTCCTTTTCTCACAAGGTAGACGGATTTCATTTCTTTTCTCCGAAGTCACCTATCTTTTCTCTTAAGGCAGTGCTACAACTTTCAAATTTTGGCCGAATTTATCACTATAAATAAATGCCTTGAGGTCCTCTTCAATTCAACCAAAAAACTCTTTTCTTCTGTTCTCCTTGGGTACTGAGTAGTCCAATATTGAGGTCGAAGCCTTGCTTGTAAGTGCGCGTGACTAAGGCTGTCACATGTTGAATACTAGAGAGTGACCGCCCAGTATTCCCATTTGCATTAGTGGATTACAATCTTGTGGTGGGGCGAAATCACTTTCAAGGATAGTGATCACACGCCTCGGGAAATTCTGTTATATTTTAATTATCTTTTTGTTCAGATTTTCTAACAATCTTGAAAGTGATTTTTTCTGTGTTGCTATGATAGCCAACGCTGGTATTCCTAACATGTCAAAACTGCAACTGTTTGACAGTAAGAACCACAAACGCTGGTCCGAAATGGTTCTATTTTACCTACAAACCCTCAAAGTGGATTACGTCCTATAAGGAGATGCTGTCCCTTCCGAATCCAGTAGGGTTTATGCTGATGACAACCAAACCACTAGGGGTCATATACTGAATTTCATGAACAATGCCCTATTCGGTCTATACCGCACATATAAGTCTGCCAAAGAAATATGGGTGGCCCTAGACAAGAAATACAACTCTGAAGATGTTGGGAAAAAAAAGTACGTGGTCGCCAATAAGTTCCTGGATTTCAAGATGGTTGACGACAACCTGTCATCGACCAAATACATGCATACCAGAATATTATTCTGGACATCACTCAGGAAGGCATGAAAATTGATGATGCTTCTAGGCTACTACTCTGATTGAGAAATTGCCACCGTCTGGCAAAGAGTACAGGAATACACTAAAACATGACAAAACTGCCATGAGCTTGATAAGGTGATATCTCACTTCCAGATCGAAGACAGCAATCATTTGAAAGATAAGTCTGATTTGGCCTATGATTTTGCAAACAAGGTGGAGCTTCTCAAAGGTTAGAAGGCAAAAGTCGTGGACCTAAAATGGGCTGGAACAACAACGGTCAGAGTTAGGATAGCAAGCAATCTGGTAAGTTTAAAAAGTTTGGTAAGATTAATAAAAAATTTAAAGGACTTTGCTATGTCTGTGGAGTTGTAGGTCACAAAGTAAACAAATGCAAGTTTCTAAGGGACAAGAACAGCAACCAGACAATCAGGTGACCTTGTTGAAGGCGTATGATAAGGCAATTGTTGCTGTTGTTTCCAAAGCAAGCTTGGCCCATAATGTGATCGAATGGATTGTGGACAATGGAGCCATGAAGCATATCGCTGTAACAAATGTCACTTCCTTGAGTATGAAGGAGTGAGTGATAGGGAGCAAGTCTTCCTTGGAGATGCTTGTGCTGCTCCAGTTCTAGGCAAGGAAAAAGTCTTTTTGACTCTTACCTCTAGAAAGGCTATTACATTGATCAATGTCCTGCATGTTCCATCCATTAGAAGAAATTTAATTTCTGATTCTATAGTTAATAAAGCTGCTATTAAACTTGTTTTCGAAGGTGATAAGTTAGTTTTGACTAGGAATGGGAACTTTGTGGGAAAAGTATTTCGCTATAGGGGCTTATTTGTACTTGATGCTACTTGCAATAAAATGAATAAGAATGCTACTTTTGCTTATATTGTTGATTCTATTGATATGTGGCATGCTAGATTAGGATATCTGAATGCTGACTCCATAAGGAGAAGATGAAAAATTCAAATTTGGTTCCTAATCTAACTAATTATAAGTTCACAAAATGTGAAATTTGTGTAGAAGTTAAATATCATAAGAAACCCTTTAAGTCCACTGAAACGATTAGTAGTCTTTTGGAATTAATTCATAGTGATCTTGGGGATTTTAAGAATAATATGAGTAGAGGTGGGAAAAAATATTATATCCCCTACATTGATGATTACTCAAGACACACTAAATTATATCTCTTAAGTCAGAAAGATGAAACCGAAGAAATGTTCATTAAATTCAAAAATGAGGTTGAAAATCAGTTAGAGAAAAAAAATTAAAAGACTTACGTATGATAGAAAAGGTGAATATGATTCTAATCTGCTCAAGAAGTTTTGTGAACAAAATGGAATAATTCATGAAACTACTTTACTTTACTCGCCCCAATCTAATGGGGTTGCAGAAAGAAAAACTCTGAAAGAAATGATGAATGTAAAGTTAATAAGTTCTGGGTTACCTACTAACATATGGGGGGTCTAGCCACAAGTTTTCTCAGGCTATTTTATCTGCTTGCCATATTCTTAATAGAATACCTCACAAGAAAACTTTTAAGATACCTTATGAACTTTGAAAAGTTATTCTCCTAACCTTGGGCATCTCAAAGTGTGGGGATATCTAGTTAAGGTAGGGATACCGAACTTTAAAAGGAATAAAATTGGGCCTAAAACTATTGTGTGGGGATGTCTAGCTAAGGTAGGGATACTGGACTTTAAAAGGAATAAAATTGGGTCTAAAACTGTTGATAGTGTCTTCATTGGATATGCTCATCATAGTACTGCCTACAGGTTCTTGGTTTTAGAGTCTAATCATGTTTTGGAAACTAACGATGCTGAATTTTTTGAGAATGTTTTTCCAATAAATAAAAATTTTGTAAAAACGTTGTCTCAAAAAATTCAAAATTCAGAAGAACATGATAACGAAGGAGTTCGAGAATTGAGAAGAAGTAAAAGGGCAAGAGTGAAAACTAATTTAGGGCCTGATTGTATAATTGCTTTCATCATAACTGAAGAAGATTCAAAAACTTATAAAGAGGCAATGAATTCAATTGATGCTAGTTTTTGGAGAGATACGGTTAAAAATGAGATTGAGTTCATAATGTATAATCATACATGGGAACTAGTAGATTTGCCTGGAGGTGTAAACCTATTGGGTGTAAGTAGGTATTTAGGAAGAAATTATTACCTGATGGTTCTATTGATAAATTCAAGGCACGTTTAGTGGCCAAAGGTTTTACACAAAAAGAAGGCATTGATTTCTTTGACACTTATTCACCTGTTGCTAGAATCACTACTATTAGAGTGCTTGTTCCTATTGCTTCCATATTTAATTTGATTGTGCACCAAATGGATGTGAAGGGCTTTGTTATTGAAGAACAAGAACATAAAGTGTGTAAACTTGTTAAATTCTTGTATTGTCTTAAACAAGATCTTACATAATGGCATGACAAATTTGATAAGACTCTTGTTTCTAATGGTTTTAAAGTAAATGAATATAATAGATGTGTCATTCTATACTAGATTTCACAGAAATGTTGGAGTCTTGATTTGCTTGTATGTTGATGACATTCTTATTTTTGGAACTAATGAAACTATTGTTAAACAAACCAAGTCTTTCATTGTTTCTACTTTTGATATGAAAGACATGGGTGAGGCTGATGTTATTTTGGGTCTTAAGTTGACTAGGTTTAACAATGGTTTCATACTTTCTCAGTCACACTATGTTGAAAAATCCTTAAGAAATTTAACTATTTTGATTTGGATTCTGTGAGTATACCTTATGATCCTAGTGTGCACTTGAGAAAGAATAAAGGTGATAGTGTCTCACAAACTGAATATGATAAAATTATTGAAAGTGTGGTGTATTTGATGAATTGTACTCATCCCGATATTGCATATATTGTTGGTAGATTGAGAAGATACACACATAATCCTGATAAATGTCATTGAATGCATTATCTAGATTGCTTAGATATTGAAAAGGCACCATGCATTTAGGACATTATTTTTTCTGAAAGAAGTCCTTCTGTGCTAGAAACTTACTGTGATGCTAATTGGGTATCTGATAATGATGAGACTAACTCCACAAGTGGTTATATTTTTACTCTCGCTGGCGGTGCTATTTCTTGGAAATCATCTAAGCAAACATGTAATGCTAAATCTACCATGGAATCTAAATTTGTTTCTTTAGAGTTGGCATGTTCAAAAGCAGAGTGGCTTCGTAATTTATTGACTAACATTCCTTTGTGGACAAAGCCTGTCTTCTGTTTCTTTGCATTGTGTTTCACAGGCAGTGATCGCTAGAGCGAAAAGAAAAATTTACAATGGGAAGATCTTGCATATCAGTTTGAGACACAATATTGTGAGACAACTCATGAGTAATGGTGTCATTACCATGGACTTTGTGAGGTTGAAAAGAATTTGGCTGATCCTTTAACTAAGGGATTGAATCAAAAGTTAGTCCAAGATACATCGAGGGGAATGGGACTTAGACCCGTTGGTGGGAATTGAATGTGATGGCTCCATTGGCAACCCAACCTGTATTAGTGGAGATCCCATGAAGTAGGTTTAATGGGTAATAACAAGTTAAAAAGATATTCCAATTGCACTAGCAAATGTGGTCCTTTCCTATGGTGTAGATAGTGCTTACTGTCTATAATTTGTGAGGATTGAGTTGGTAACTCTTAATGAGCTTATATCCTTTATAGGTGGTGTGTGACAGTATACACTTGATAAGCTCACATATATGACTGTGGAAGCGGGGGCCGCTTCCTATAAGACTAGCGAGTTTGTCTTTAGATTACTCATGAATATCCAGATAGGGTGCATAGCTCGGAAAGGCAACAAACCAAGAGTTTACAATAGATCGAAGTTTAACATGTGCTTAGCTGTAGGAGTGTGCTTCAAGGAGGAAGGTTCAAGACTTTGTCACCTATCTTCCATATACTTCTTTGTTGAATGCACTAAGTGTGATTCAAGTCCAAAAGACATCGTCATTTATGTGTTAGATTTCTTTACTCAGTACCACTTTATGTCAGTATTTTCAAGTATTGTGGGGGGATTGTTGGAAGTTTGCCTCCAAAATACATTTTCAATAAACTTGAAATTCCCTCCAATTGTGTTTCCTCATTTCGTGAAATCTTTAGTCCCATATTGGAACTTTGTGTTGGATGTTTTCATGTTATATGTGTTTGGTGTTTTGCCATTGTGCAATGCTAATTGGGAGCCTAGACTATGCATGGTTGATGGTTTGGGGATTTTCCTAAAAAACACACGTGCGTGCCCGCTGACGTGGTGTGGTATAGTGCGTGCATGTATGTGAACCATTAGAGTTTTATTCTCAAGGTAGTGCCGTAACTTCCAAATTCTGGCCGAATTTATCTCTATAAATAATGGCCTTGAGGTCTTCTTCAGTACAACGGAAAAACTCTTTTCTTCTGTTCTCCTTGGGTATTGAGTAGTCTAGTATTAAGCTCAAACCCTTGCTTGTGAGTGCACGTGCCCTAGGCTACTATTGAATCTTGGAGAGTGACCGCCCAATGCTCCCATTTGCATTAGTGGATTACAATCCTGTGGGAGGCGAAATCACTTTCAAGCACTACGAAGGTGACTAATCTAGCACAGCTGTTGGTTGAGATGCAGACTGTATTCAAAGTCCATACAATCCTGCGCTTGATCGTTGAATATCCTTTTCTTTTCTTTTCTTTGATTACACCATTTAGCTACTCCATAAAAATACGGCTACTTGTGTCAGCAAATGCCTCAACTTGACATTATGTTTCTAGGTGAAAAGAGAAATAGAGGAGCTGAGAGTGGCGGAGTTGGTGGGATTGATCAAAGTGAGGGGATAAGAGGAGCTGTTGGTTCAGGGTTTAGAAAACAAGTGAAATCATTGAGGATAGTTTTGTCATTTAAGAAAAATGTGCTGTGGCAATAAGATTTTTACTGTAGTAATATCATTGCCCAAAAGGAAATTAGTAATTCATTTGATTAGTTATTGACACAAAAGTGTTAAATTAATAAGTTATACACTCACATTAAATTATGTATAAATATATAAATTGTACATAACGTGACGTATTACATTAATAACTCTAACAATTATACAAGAAAAGATATTTAAATATTAAGAATTTAGAACATTATGATTTATTAAGATATTTAGTTATTAAGAATTAAGAATAATATGCCTAATATGTACATTAATATATTATCACAATATATGGATAAAATAATTAAAATAAAGTGTAATTTTTTGACTTATTCAATCGGCTGTTTGACTTGAAAGTTAAAATTGGGTCGAGAAGTCAATTAGTTAATTAATTTCGAGTCAAAAGTTGAACATATCAAGTCATTTTTTTCGACTTGACTAGACTCGACTCGATAATTCGACTTGACTAACTTTTGAACACTCATATTACTCAATATAGGAGTTGGTCATGATGATGCTGATATAGCAACCTCTCTCTAATGAAAGCGGCATAAAAAATTCTAAAATCTTATCATGATCATTTAATGTTTCATTAGGATTGAAAAAATCACACTTTTATATTTATTATTCAATAACACGTGGACCAATTTGGTGTATGTATAAAAAATAGTTTCTGTATCTGGAGCAAACAAAGAATATATATATTTTTTTTAAATGAAAAGTTTATGCAAGTCAACATTAATTAAGAGGATGGAAGAGTCTATTGTTTGTTTTTCTTTTCCTTGACACTTCATCCCACATGATTTATTTATGGACACAAATAAGATAAAAGATAACTATGATGTATCCTTAAATCATAATATTATTAATTTCCATAAGGTAAAAGATAACTATGATGTATCCTTAAATCATAATATTGTTAATCTAGTATAATAATTAGCTAATTAAATTGTAATATCATTTTATGTATTAATTTAAAATATAAACTTGTTTAAATAAGATTTACATATACACACACACATAACCAATCATAAATCTAATTAACCATAGTAAATTATTTTAATAAAGTTAGTATAATTAATAAAATTTATTATAACTATTACATTAGAATATAAATGTCATTGTAGTATGATGTAAAATATAATATTATATTAAAATTAAATAGTTTTAACTTAATCTGTTCAAATTATTTTATCAATTATACTAGTTAAAAAAGTATATTATCTTAATTAGTAATAATTTATGCTCAACTAAAATAGTTATAGTGAAACAAGTATATTATCTTAATCTCTATTGTATGGGATAGATCTATTATATTATAATTGATCTTTGTAAAGATAGGATAAAATTTATGATACTAAATATCTTATTTAATATGATTATATAATTAGAATTAGTTATAATATCAAAGTTATAAATCATAATCCTTTCTTATAAATTTTATTAAAGGGTTAAATCTAAGTTGCCCCTTTAAACTTGTCACCATTTAAACTAATTTTTTGATCACTTTACCCAATAAAGTTTTTGTTTTTTTGATACTTCACTCCAAATTTTGACAGAAGCTATAAAGTAATAAAATATTCGTGAATTCTATGCACCCGTTGTTAGTGTAATATTAGGGCCATGATAGCTTAAACAAAAATGTTATGTTAAATACTATAACAAACACTAACACGTGTGCATAAAACTCGCGAATATTTTGTTACTTTTGTAACTTCCGTCATAATTTGGGTTGAAATATCAAGAAACAAAATCTTTAGTGGGGTTAAGTGATCAAAAAATTAGTTCGGAGTGCAATGTGGTAAATGATAACAAGTTTAGCGGGACAAAGTGGATTTAACCCTTTATTAAATTTTAGATATAATCATATTTATTTAAACTATTATGCGTAAAATTTGATTTAATGGAAATCTGTATGTAAATGATTCCTTAAAATTAAAACATTAAGTTATTAAAAATAATATACAATAAATTAAATAATTATTATATTTAATTATTAATTAATCTATACAATGTCACTGTAACTTTGATATATCTCTCACTAAGTCATAGTTAAAGATTCTTAATCTAGCATTATTAAATAAATTATGATCTCGTTACATTTATTATGTTATATAAACCACTAGATATAATTACCTAAGGAATCATCACAAAAAAATGTTTTGCATAAATATGACTACAATCATAGTTAAGATTTTGTATAGTATTAGAAATGGGAGAACGAGAAAAGGATAAACATTATGTGTGAGATTCGGGCAAGAACTCTAAACTTTAGGTTGGATCTTCTGCGAGAGGTGTATTGGATTTCGAATCCACTAACAAGTGATTTGAAGGTTTAAAAATTAGTCAAATTAACTCAATTTAAATGTTATTTTAAACTTGTAGGTAAGTTTAAGGATATTTCACTTCATAACATTTGGGTCGATGGATTTGTAAAAAGATTTGAAATTCAGGCATTTGTTTAAGGGATTTATAAAATTAAAATTGATGAATTTCAATTTTTTCCGAACTAAAAGTTATTTGAAATTATTAATTTCACACTTCGTAATTTGGATAAAATTGAAATTAATTGATTTTAACCCTAAAAATTATTCTAAGAAATTGTTGGATTTTGAATATTTTGACAAATCTATCATTAAACATTACTTGAAGACGAATGCAAATAGTGAACTTTCCTACTTCAAAGATGAATTAGCTATCTTGCATGATTAATATAAAATTAGTAGAGCAGAATGCACACTCAACATGAAAAAATCAAGTGTGTTTATTTTCTCATCACCATGTTGCTTGATTAAGGACTTCAAGTAGTTGATATCTTTTGGTAAAGGAACTAATGTGGTCAAAGATGAGAAAGGGGATGCTTATAAAACAGTTGGGAAAAAGTTCTGTGAACTGTAAGTTCACCATGAAGTGCTCCTGTTGGAAATGAATTCATGAAGCATCATGTATTAAATGGTGTCTTTTATAATTTTTCCAACGGTAGCTTATAAAACTAATACAAGACTTGTTTGAAAATTATTTAATATGTAATTAAGTATTAAAACTCTAATTTTTACAACCTCTCTTGATGAATTGATGCAAATTCAAATGAAAATGTAACACCTCTCTGTTTAAATTATGGATGAAAAGTCTTGTCCATGCTTTTCTTAAGGGTTGTGACTTAATTTCTTGGGGTTACTAATCAATTGAGACAATCTTTGATGAAGTGTTTGGTGTGTCTATAAATATGAAACTCCATCAAAACCATAAAATAATAAAAAAAAAAATCAGATTTTGTGTTCTTCTTCTTCTTAGTCTTATACTTGTTTTTGAGTGTTCAAGGGAAGAACACTTACGTACACTTTTGAGTAAGTTTCTTGGTTTGGCTTTAGTGATTCCTGGAAGTTGTATTTGCCAAAAACCATTCGAAAACTATTCATAGTGGGGGTAAATAACAATTTAAGAATAGAGATCACTCGCACTAAAGTCTTCAAAGTTGTTCTATACTCTTTTTTTTGTTTGTAGTAAATTTCACCAACAATCTAAAGTGTTATTTCTTCCTTGTTTTCTTGGAGAATAGTGATCCTATTACAACTATAAAAGTGAAAAACCGTGAGTTCAAACTCGATCATTTTGATGAAAATGGTCATAACTTTACTTGTTAGACGGACAAGATCAAATTCCTTCTAACCGAGTAAAGTATTTTCTACATTTTGGATGTAAATCATCCAAAGCCTAAGGTGCCAAATGAAGAAAGTACGAATGCTGAGAAGGTTGCTTATCAAAAGTATGGTGAAGATTGCATGAGATGTCATAGCTATATCATGGACACACATTCCAACTGGTTATATGATCTCTTTTAAGGCATAGAAAATCCGGTAGAACTTTGGAAAGGTTTGGAGGCAAACTATACCAATGAGAAACAAAGTATCAATAAATTTGTTTCTTTAAAGTATTTTTTTTTTGGATACAATTTCTTTAAAGTATTTTGAATTCACTATGGTAGACAATAAGTCAATTATGATTCAAATAGATAAGTTGCAAGTCTTAGTTTCCAAACTCAAAAATCTCAACATGGATGTTTCTGAGGCGATGCGAATGGCTGCAATTATTTCAAAATTGCCTCCAACTTGGGCTAAATACTGTAAGAATCTCATGCATTCTAATGAAAATATCATGTATGCAGTTGATCAACTCTTGTTGCGCATTCGAATCAAACAAGAAACTCATATTCGTGAAAGTAAAAGTGCACTACTGAGTGACAACAAAGTAAATGTTGTTGAGAATGGAATTAGGAATTAAAACAAATATGGTAAAAGAAAGTTTGTTGACATGAGTTTCACCAACAATGCTGGAAATTCTGCTAGCACTTCTAATGATGTTAAAACAAATAGAAAGTGTTTTCATTGTGGTAAAAAGTGCCACTATAAGAAAGATTGTAGAATTCTCAAGAAGCAAATAGTGGAGAATCCTAACCATGTAAACATTGTGGGAAAGGATGAACAGGAATTGGTGGCTTTGGTGTCAAATTTTCACATTAGCATGATATCTGACATAAACATGGCTTCCAACACTATATCATTTAATTGGTGGTATGACTTCGGTGCAACCATTCACATTTTCAATGACAAGTCTCAATTCAAGGAGTTTGAAGACTCCAAGAACGATTAACATGTTCTTATTTCAGGGAAATAATTTCAAGGCAAAATTCTTAGGCAAAGTGGTTGTAGAATTACAGTTTACATATGGGAAAAAACTTACTCCAGTTAATGTGTTATTTGTTCTCGATTTGGAGAAAAATCTTATATCCGCAATCTTACTATGTAAGAAAGGTGTAAAGGCTGTTATAGATGCCGAAAAGTTGATCTTAACTAAAAATGGGATCTTTGTGGGAAAGGGTTACTTATGTAATGGAATGATTAAACTAAGTATTAATAATAGTCACTACTAGAAAAATAGTATTTAGCAACGGATATAGCAATCGATTTTGACTTTAAAAAAAAAGATACATTTTCGAATCCGAACAAATATTTAAAAAATATTAGCAACCAATTTTTCGGTTGCACTCATTTGGAAAAACAATGTATTAATTAGCAACCGTTATTTCCGTTGCTATTTTTGTAAAAATTAAAAAATAAAATAAATAAATAAATAAACTTAGCAACTGATTTTTCAGTTGCACTCATTTCGGGAAAATAATGTACTAATTAGCAATTGTTATTTTTGTTGCTATTTTTGTGAAAAAAAAAAGAAATTAAACTTAGCAACTGATGTTTCGGTTGCACTCAATTTGGGAAACAATGTATTAATTAGCAACCATTATTTCCGTTGCTATTTTTTTGTAAAAAAAAAAAAATAAAATTAGCAACTGAAAAAATGGTTACAAGTGTTAAAGTGAAGCCGGATCCCAAATAATTGAAGTATCAAACCCTTATTTCCTTTCATCCTAATCAGCAGCCAAACCTCTTGCTAATAGGTTCCCTTCTCACCCTAGTCGGTCATTTTCTTCTCCTTCAATAGACACCACCATCGGCGCCCCATCCACTTTCTTCTCCTTTTCTCCCCACCTTTCTTTCTTCCTGTTTACTTCCACTCTCTCAAGCCACCTCAACCGGTCCACCACTGTCGCGGTCCCTTCAACCTTACCGGGCTAGCTTCGCCTCCTCCACCAAGTACTTCTGGTAGGTAAGTTTTCCATTGTCTCCAGTTACTCCCGTTTCTCTTGGTTTTACACATTTGTTTTGTTTTGTTCTTGAATATTTTTTCCATCGAGGCTTTTTTTTTTTTTTTTTTTTTCATCTATTGATTTTTTTCTCCTACTATTAGACTGCTTATTTTCTGGTTTTTTTTTTTTTGGTTTTGTTCTTGAATTTTTTTTTTCTACTGAAAGAGTTATTTATTTTCTGTATTTTTTGTTTGTTTTATTCTTGATTTTTTTTTCAGTGAATGGTTTTGAGTGTAATAAAACTAAATATTACCACTGCATAGTCGTATTTATGAGGGAAAAAACAAGAACAGGTTTTAGTATATATTTTTGCATTTGCCTAAGTTCCAAGAAAATTCTTCAAAGAAAACCAAAGTTTTTGAACATATGCCAAATATTATGCATTGCCTTTTAACATGGCCTAATGGTGGCTGTGCAGATCTGATACATGATGATTATGGATACTTGTGTGAGATCATCGACAGCAGATGGTAAGATTAGTTGAGACTAAATATAGGAATGGTTCTATAGGTAGGGGACAAGGTAGAAAATAAGAATCAAAATGCGGGAAACTTTGTGTTTTCAACAAATAAAAAGTCCCAAAAAACATAATTTGGAGCAATAATGAGAACAAAAACTCATATTCAAAACAATTTTTTGTCTAATTAAATATCTTCCAAATTTCATATATTGTTGGAATTATTTAACCAAGCTAATTAAAATTTTATTTATTATTATATTTTACTTAGAATTGGTTTTAGAAATTAATTTTAGAATATGATTATAAATTGGTAGTTTAATTGGCTTAGGATTTGATTTGGTAATTTCCTATTTATGGGCCTTGTGGCCGTGTGATAAGGGTAGGCAAAACGTGTGAAAAATTAAGAAATCACAAGTTTGGGGTGAAAAGTATTGTCCCCACAAGTTTGGGATTTGTTTGGTAAAATCCAAAACAAAATTGCTTTGCTACTTATTCACATCCATGCGTTGCTCTATTGCTACTTGTTTTGTATTCCTGGTCATTGTTTGTTTCAACAATGCACACATTCATTGTGCGGCTACAACGCCCTATTTTGATTATGCTGTCAATTTCGTTTTAGTTTTTTGACCAGCCATTGTTATTGCTTATTTCTTGTGGGTTAATAAAATTTTTGGTGGATTTTTTATCCTTTCAAATTGGTATTAAAACTCTAGGTTGTGATTTTGGAGTGTTTTAAAAATTGAAAAAAAAAATTATTAAAGTACTTGAATATTAAATTGCGGTAGAAAAAAAATTACACGAAAATTTTTGATCATCTTGTTCGTGCATGACGATGGCATGGATACTAGTAGACTAATTTATTTATGCTATTTTTTTTGTTTAGTTCTTTTTTTTTTTTTGCTAGTACTGATTTTTTTTGCTATTTTTCTTTTTGTTTCGTTTTGTTTTTTTTCTTTTCCAGTACTAATTTATTTTCTGCTATTTTTTTTTGTTTCGTTCTTGTATTTTTTCTTTTCTAATTTATTTTTTGCTTTTTTTTTTGTTTCATTCTTGTATTTTTTTTCTTTTCTTGTACTAATTTAAGCATTTTATGCTTTTTTTTTTTTGGTTTTTTTCTTGTATTTTTTTTCTTTTCTAGTACCCTTTAATTCGGTTATTTTTCCCCCCTAATTTCGTTGTAATGTGTTTGTGTTATCCGTTTTGAAGAGTCAATTAGCTACCCAAAATTTTCAAGTGTGGCCAACTTGGATACTTGTTATTCTTCCCTTTTCTACTACCCTGAAGTTTCGGCTGCTGATTGATTGAATTGGAAACCTTTAACTTGTGCGGCTGGATAGAAGTTTATGTCTGTATGGAGTAATTAAATGGATTAGGTTTTACATCACTAATTGATATCATAATGTGATATCATAAGTGTATGTTTTACTGTGTTGGATGTGTGTTTGTCATGATTAATGTTTTACTTGTATTTGCTAGGTGGGTCAAAGATAGAAGGAAAAGCAGCTAATTCCATGCTAGACATCAACCATAATACCCCATTATTACTAGTATTTGCTTTGTTATGACTTTGAAGTTCATTGGTCTTTTTGTCAAATACATAATATATATCAGTACAACTAGAAATACATAGTCATGCTTAGTTTTAGGGAGTCTCAAAGATTAGTATCAAAATTATATCCTAAAGTTCCGTTACATCATTCCTTCATATTATCCAATCTAGTAAAAAACTACATATTATCTTTAATTGTTATATTTGTTCATTGCAGCCTTGAGTTAATAATTACTTGTCATCTACCTTCTAGTTCTAACCTTAATCTTTTTTCTTACTTTCCCCTTAAGATTTCTTTTCTTGGTTTATACTTGCAACTCCAGTCCCAAAATTTTGTTGAAGATTATCCACAAAAGGTACTTCACCTTAAAACTTAGCACTATGAACTTTACACTTATCTAGATATTTGTCAATTGTACATATTTTGTAACAACCCTTTTCGCGTTATGATTGATTATTTTTATTGACCCTTGCCGGTCATTATTGATTATTTATATCAACCTTGTCGGGTCATGATTGATTATTTGTATCGACCCTTTCTGGGTCATGATTGCTTATTATTTGTGTCCACCTTGCCGGGTCATGATGAGTTTTTGATTTGATCCTTGCCGGGTCGTGATTGATTGTTTGTGTCAATCATTGTCGGATTATGATTGATTGATTATTTGTATCAACCTTTGCTGGGTCATGATTAATTATTTCTACCCTTGCCGGGTCATGAATGAGTATTTGATTCGATCCTTGGTCGTGATTGATTATTTGTGTCAATCCTTATCGGATCATGATTGATTGATTGTTTGTATCGACCATTGCCGGGTCATGATTAATTATTTCTGTCTATCCTTGTCGGGTCATGAATGAGTATTTCATTCGATCCTTGTCGGGTCATGATTGATTATTTGTATCAATCCTTGTCAGAGGATGATTGATTGATTATTTGTATTTACCCTTGCCGGGTCAAGTTGAACTTTTCTCATAATTCTATTATTTGTATCAGACTATAAAGTAATAATAATTCTATTAAAGTACTAGTATCATTGTTTTGCAACTAGGGATACAACCAACTTATAATCCCAACTACTATATAGTGTTGTACTTTATAATCATCATCTAAACGTTTGAATATTTGTTTACCATAGATTATGGATATTCGATCTTATCGTCATTGGATGTATGATAGGCTCTTACCTAATTGCACTGGTTTAACACCACATTTTTTTAGAAGGGGTTCATGAGTTTGTCCAATTTGCATGCAAACAACCACAATATGCTAATGATAAAGAAATTAGGTGTCCTTGTTCTAAAGACCAGAATAGGAAACTGATGGATCCAGATCTTGTGATTGAACACATTTATAAATATGGTTTTATGGAAGATTATTGGTAATGGACTTCACATGGTGAGTCTAAACCAGTAGAGTTTGATAGTAATGGGGCAGATTCAAGTAATTCTAAATTCTTGTCTAATGAATATCAGAATAGATACCAAATTATGGTGTTTGATGCGGTTGGTCCAAATAATTTTGGATATGAATATCATCAAGATGAACAAAGTAGATTAAATGTTACAACAGGAGCCTCCTAATACTGAAGTCGCTCAATTCTATGATATGTTAAAATTTGCTCAACAACAATTGTACCCTGGTTGTGAAAAATTTACTAAGTTGTCTGTGGCTGTTCAATTGATGAGTTTGAAATCAAACTATAACTTGTCACAACGTTGTGTTGACAAAATGTGTGACATTGTTAAACAGGCAACTCCTCCTGGTAATTGTGTTATGTGTAATTTTGATGAGACAAAGAAGTTAGTGAAGAAACTTGGTTTATCTACTATTAAGTATGACTGTTAAATAAATGGGTGCATCCTTTATTACAAAAGTACCAGAACTTATTGCATGAACTGTAAGCATCCTCGATATAAACCACCTAAAAAAAGGGGTGGAAGGAGTAAACCTGTTCCTTACAAGAGGATACATTATTTGCCACTCATACCACGACTTAAGAGGCTATATGCCTCTAGTAGATCAGCTGAACACATGAGATGGCATGCTAAGAATAGGAGAGATCCTGGTGTCTTATGCAAACACACCTCTTGGATGGCGAAGCATGAAAACACTTTGATCGAAAACACCTAAATTTTGCGTTAGACCCAAGAAATGTAAGACTTGCTTTGTGTGCAGATAGAGATCACAGTTCAAGAACAAAACAAGCATTTCCAAAGCCTCCAAAGTACAATTGTATCCTTACAGACAAGTAATAATGAACTTAAAGATACAGTTAGCAGCTTAAAGTCTAAAATGGAGGTATTTGAAAGAAAGTATCTCAAGGTGTGAATTCTACAGCTTTTCAACATCCTAGTCAAGGTTCGACTCATTTCCCACTATATTATCCCCTTCCAGGGTTTGCTCAATTTGCTACAATGCCTTGAGATTCTTATGCTAGTGGAAGTAGTGTTGAAAAAGGACCAAAGTTGTGTCCTATACATGAAGTTGAAGAAGAAGATGGTGATTGTGACGATGATAATGGAGAGAAAGAGAATGATAATGAATGACATTAAGATTGGATAATAGCTACTTAATAAACTTTAGGTATTTATTGACTTATATTGTTACTTTTATTTTACTTTTGTTGTTCTGTGGTAGATTAAATATATATCAAAGTTTCCTAATAACATTCGTGACATGTGGTGGTTGTGCATTGAATGCACATTTTGCATATTTAGTTATTAGTAGATTTGGAATTTCGTGTTATTATAATGATTTTGTTGTTGACATGTTTGGAAATGAATAGCATATTATTTTTTATTTTTTTATATTATTTTAAATTAGCAACCGATTTTTTCGTTGCTAATATTTTCTTTCCAATTTAATTACTGACTAATTTTTTCATTTCTAATGGTATCCTTAGCAACCGATTTTGCCATCACTAAATTTAGTAATCGATTTTTTTGTTGCTAATGTTATAATCAGCAACAGATTTTTCAGTCAATAAATTCAGCAACTGAAAAATCCGTTGCTATCATAGGTGGAAGGAAACTATCAAAATCAAATTTAGCAACCGATTTTCTGACAGAAATATCCGTTGGTAATTTCGTTGGGTCACTATATTTTACCGATGAGCGATTTTCTAACACAAATTTTTTGTCAAAAAATCCGTTGCTGAACCTCTTAGCAACCGATTTTTGATCAAAATCGGTTGCTAAATCGGTTGCTAAATACTGTTTTTCTAGTAGTGAGTATTGTTTCTACGTATTTTGTTGAATCTCTTTTCTTATGGCATAATCATTTAGCACATGTTAATTTTAGGACTTTAAAATTTATGTTAGAACATGGTTTAATTTCTTGTGATCAAAATGTTTGTGATAAATGTGAAAATGCATTCAAGAAAAAATCACTAAGAAATCATTTGCTAGTGTAGAAAGAGATAGTGATATTGTAGATCCTATTCATTTTGATATTTATAATTTGAATGGTATGTTAACAAAAGGGGGGCATAAGTACTTCATAACTTTCATAGATGACAAGTCTAGATTTGTATATGTTTATTTGATGAAAACTAAAGACCATACATTTAAAAAGTTTAAAATCTACAAAGGTAAAGTAGAGTAAATAAATTTGGAAAGAAAATTAAATGTTTAAGAAGTGATAGAGGAGGTGAATATTTCCTCAATGAGTTTTCTTCTTTTTGTGAGAAAATTGGTATTGTACGTCAAATAAGTGCACCCTATACCCTACAACAAAATAAAGTATAGGACATTAGTAAAAATGGTAAATGCCATGTTAATAAATGCCAAGTTACCAATAGACCTATGGGGTGAACCATTATTAACAGTTTGTTATGTACATAATAGGATACCTTCAAAGAAATTTGGAATATCTCTTTATAAAGCATAAAAAGGTAGGAAGCAAAACCTAGGTTATTTTAGAGTTTGGGGTTACCTAACTTTCTATACAGCAGTAGATCCTAAAAGAACTAAATGAGGACCAAGAGCAAATAAAAGTACCTTTGTTCGGTATGTTGAAAATTCAAAAGTATATATAGCTTACTGATAAGCTCGTAAATGTCGCTTATTTTATGTATCGTTTACCTCATTTTTGGTGATGAATAAGCTGGTTCTGACAAGAAGTGAGTAATTATGAGTTAAAATGGTTTATTTTGATTTTTGAGGGGTTTGAGTGAAAAAGAGTCAAAATTGATCCCAAAATTGGAATTTACGTACACCGGTGAGGAGCAATTTGGACACAGTTTGGTAGATTGAGCATAACTTTCTTGTATCAATTTAAATTGGGGTGATTCAAGATTTGTTGGAAAGCTAAGACATAGAGATACAACTTTTAGCTTTTGAGTTTTTCCAAATTCAGCTTGCATTGTGGTCAAAATTGAGGATGAAGTTGAACCTGGTGCTGCCAGTAGCACCCAGGCGCGACCAGAATGCAGCACCTAGGCACTAGCTCTAGAAGCTTCGCTTTTTGGTTCTGCCAAGCACGTACAAGCATGATGTTTAAACTGTGCCCAGGTGCTGATCGACGGATAGGTCTCATAAGTTTACTTTTTTTTGCAAGAAAAGTCCTCCGGTGGGTCCGTTTGTGTGGAAAATTGTGTGATGATCATCCTAGGGCCCCAACACTCAACCCTAAAAACACCTATAAATACACCAAAGGAAGGGGAGGAAACAAGAACAATCGTTAGCCATCATTAGTTTCATAGTTTTCAATTGTTAGATCAATAATTTAGCTGTAAGTTAGATTTTCTCAAGTGTTCGAGCTAGAATTTTGTTTTCTTGTTGAGGATTCAAGCTTTGACAATCATCAACATTCATTTTTGCCACAATTACTGAGTTTGATTTATTTTTATGCAATTCAATTTTTGCTTTCCTTCCGTTCTTGTTCTTTAATTATCATTCTTGTTTTATTGCCTTTAAATTCTTAATTGCTTCCGTAGTTTAGTAGTTAGGGTTTTATTTGATCAATTTTTAATTGCCTTTATAGAGTAGATTAATTTAAAATTTCATTCTTGATTAAATTCTCACAACTAGGGTAGATTAAATTAGGGTTTTAATTAATTATATTCAATTGCTTTCCGTAGAGTTAGAAATTTACATTCTTGTCTTTATTTTAATTTCTTGTAATTACCATTAATTTAGTTTAAGTTTAGTCAAACACCCCTGATTATTTCATTTAACTAGTAAATAGGCTTGTGAACCTAGTAATTGTTCCAATAATTCTCGTGGGAACAATCCTTACTCATCCTATATACAAACTCATATCGTATACTTGCAAGTGCGTGGAAGTTGATTAGGATAATTAAAGTGTTTACTACTTGTTCATTGCTTTCAAAAACCTAATCAATATTCTACCGAACAAGTTTTTGGCGCCGTTGCCGAGGAATATTTTTGTTTGGTAACAATAGTATGTGTAGTGAGTCTTATTAGATTAGACTTTTTATTTCTTTTGCTATTTATTTACAATTATTTCTTGTTCTCTCAATTGTGTTTGTATTTGGTCATCGATATTTGGTCTTTGGTTTTCTTTTTTTGTAGTTTTGGTAGGTAGTCATTTATCCAATCCACCACTTCATCTGATTGACTTGGAGATTGAATAGACCATAAGTAAAAACCGCAGATGACAAGACTCAAGCCAAGGCCATACCATCTAATGGAGAATCCAAACCGGAGAACAAGAGGAGGTTTCAGGCAACAATGGCAACCTGGTTAATACCAATGCTAACCCTCGATATCTTAGAGATTATACCATACCGAATTTCGAGGGGGCGAGTTATAGCATTGCTTGGCTGCTCATGAAAACGAACAACTTTGAAATCAAGCCTGCATTGAAACAACTGCTTCAAACACATACGATGTTTGGAGGAGGACCCAATGAAGATCCCTATGAGCACTTAATCAGGTTTGAGGAGGTCATTGATATATTCCGGTACAATGGAGTCCATCGCGATTATATTCGGATAAGAGCATTTCATTTTTATTTAGTGATAGAGCAAGGTCCTGGTTACAATCATATAGACAAGGTACTTTCACAAGCTGGGAACAACTCGCTCAAGAATTCCTAGCCAAACACTTTCCATCGGCTAGGTTTGCTAAGCTCCGAAATGAGATCATATCATTTAGATAAATCACTAAGGAGAGCTTAGGTTGAGGCATAGGACCGCTTTAAAGAGCTATTAAGGAAGTGTTTGCACCATGCTATACCTATATGGCTGCAAGTCCAAACCTTCTATGATAGATTATTTCCAGAAATGATATTGACAGTTAATGCTAGTACGGGAGATTCTTTCCCCTATAAGACTCCAAAGGAAGTGCAAGAGTTGTTGGAGAGAATGACATCCACTCATTATTATCAAGGAGCAATAATTCCTACAGTTGGATAACAATAACAAGTGAATCAAGCCAACATCCAACAAAGAGGTATGCCTAGCTATGATACTTTCTTATCTCAACAGAACATGATGACGAGTGCTACAAATTTGACCAAGGCTGTAGAGAATATAGGAAGAAGTTCAGTGAACCCCATTGGTTCAACATCCCAAGGGATCTTGAGATGTGATTTCTGCAGAGGAAATCACCAAAATGGCTTTTGTGATACTTTACTGATGCAAGGTGAGCAAATTCAATTTATTTCCAATCAAAGTCCCACTTCAAGATCAAATCAGCCTACCAATTATGGAAACACATATAATCCTCTTGGCAGAACCATCCCAACTTTTCCTGGAAAAATCAAGCAAATGTCGAAAATCCATCATTTCAGTCATATGCACCTCAACAAAATTTGTCCAATCAACCACGTCGTCTAGACTATACCAAACACCACATCACAGGAATCCCCAGAATTTCACCTTATCAAAACAACTCATACTAGCCTCCACCACCAAGACCACTATTTCAAAATCCAAATTATCCTGCACTTGTGAATCATGATATATCCAATGATGATAATCTGAGAAGAAATTTTGTGAGGTTATAGAGGGAGAATGAGAATCTGCGGTCTACCACTAGGAACCTTGAGATGCAATTAGGGCAGATAGCTCGCCAAAACAATAAGCGACCAATGGGAACATTACTGAGCGATACAATTCCTAATCCATGGAATAATAACCAAGGGAGAGAGCATGTTCAAGTTGTCACATTGAGGAGTGGAAAAAATTGGAGTCGCAAAGAGAAAGTGGGGTCGATGAGTCGAACAAGATGGAGAATGGTGCAAAGGGAAAGGAAGACATATCAAAGGGCAAGGATGATAATGAGGATCCATCTAAAGCTCTTGACCAACAAGGTAAGCTCGAGGATCATTCGACACTTACAGGTAAGCAGGTAAGTATTCATTTTCCCTAAAAACTGAATGATGATGAAAAGATGAAAAGGTTTAGGAAATTTTTGAAAATTTTTAAGAAAATTGAGATTAACCTTTCTTTTATTGAAGCAATAGAAAATATGCCCAATTATGCTAATTCATGAAGCAGATATTATCTAGTAAGAGGATATTGATGGGGGATAAATTTTTATGCTTAAACGAGGGGTGTAGTGTCATCATTCAGAAGAATCTTCCCCCTAAATTCAAGGATCCCTACTCATTCTCGTTCCTATGTGAAATTGGAGGGGTGACTTTCCACCGAGCTTTATGTGACTTAGGAGCTTCCATCAACCTCATGCCTTATTCCACCTTTAAGACATAGGTTGAATGGAGCAGGATTGAAGCCGACAAATATCATTCTCCAACTAGCTAATAGAAGTGTGAGGCAATCGGTAGGAGTAGTGGAAGATCTTATTGTCAAAGTTGGTAAGGTATTTCTACCAGTGGATTTCATTGTGCTCAACATGGAAGAAAATGTGGTAACCCCGTTTATGTTAGGCAGACCTTTCTTGGCCATTGGGCGAGCCATCATTGATGTCCAAGTTAGAAACCTACAATTTAGAGCCAATGATGACATTGTTTCCTTTAATGTTTTGATTCTTTTAAATTTCCAGCTGAATATGATGATGTTATGAGTATAGATATTATTGATGATTTGGTTAATGATTTTTGTAGGGAATCAATCTTTATTTACACCAAAAACATGAAAGACATCCATGAAGAGGATGTAGAAGCTAGCAACAAAGAGAGCATGATGGATGATGAGATGGAAAGGGCAATTGAAGAGAGCAAGCTGAGGAATAAAGGTAAAGGGGGTATCCAGCAACCAACAAACCCCCCAAGGTTGAGCTTAAAACACTACCTTCTCATCTTAAATATGTTTTTCTAGGATAGAATTATACATATCCAGTCATTGTCAATGCTTTTCTTTCTGATACTGAATTGGGTAAATTAATATTTGTGTTGAAGAAACATTGTAAACCCATTGTATGGAGCATTGATCATATAAAAAGCATAAGTCTCACTATTTGTAAGCATAAAATACACCTTAATGACACCTATAATCCTATTAGAGAACCTCAAAGGTGGTTAAATCCAACTTTAAATGAGGTGGTTAAGAAGGAGGTTTAAAAATTGCTAGATGCTGGGATAATATATCCCAACAGTGATAGTAAGTGGGTTAGCCCAACGCAAGTAGTGCCAAAGAAAGGGGGAATGACTATAATTGTAAACCAAAAAAGTGAATTAATTCCTTCTAGATTAGTGACGGGATGGCGGACGTGCATAGACCGTAGAAAACTTAATGAAGCCACCAGGAAAGACCATTTCTTCGCTCCTTTACCCTTCATTGATCAAATGCTTGAAAGATTATTTGGACATGCATTTTATTGCTTTCTCGACGGTTATTCAGGGTATTTTTAAATTGCCATAGCCCTTAAAGATCAAGAGAAAACCACTTTTACTTGTCCATATAGCATATTTGCATATCGACGCCTTTTGGCTTATGCAATTCTCCTAGTACCTTTAAGCAATATATGTTTGCTATGTTTCATGATATGATTGAAAAGTTTATTGAAGTTTTTATGAATGATTTTAATGTGTTCAGTGACTCTTTTGATTCATATTTATATAATTTTGCACGTATATTAGAAAAATATGAGTCTTCCAAGTTGGCACTTAACTGGGAAAAGTGTCATTTTATAATTCAGGAGGGGATTATTTTAGGCTATCGTATTTCATCTAAGGGCATAGAGGTATGGAAGAAATCATTGAAAAATTACCACCCCCACGAATGTGAAGGGAGTGAGGAGATTTCTTGGTCGCCCCAGTTTTTACCAGGGTTAGTTCATTAAAAAATTTTCCTTGATTTCTCTCCCTTTATTTGCTTTGAAAAAAGATGTGCCTTTTGTTTTTGATGATAAATATATTGTCTGCATTCAATAAGTTAAAAGAAGCTTTGATTACTGCACTCATGATAGTCGTACCAAATTGGAATTTACCTTTCGAATTGATGTGTGATGCAAGCAACTATGCCATGGGTGCGGCATTGTGTCAAAAGAAAGAAAAAGTCTTGCATGTTGTGTATTATGCCAGCCGAATCCTTAATGAAGCACAAATGAATTACTCTACCGGCGAATAGGAATTATTGGCTGTAGCTTTTCGCTTTGATAAGTTTAGGTCGTATTTGATAGGTAATAAGATAATAGTTCATACTGATCATTCAGTCCTTAAATACTTATTGAACAAAAATGATGATAAATCTAAATTTATTCGATGGATTTTACTATTGAAGGAATTTGACTAGGAGGTGGTGGACAAAAAAGGAGCCGAAAATACTATGGAGGATGACTATTTCACGACTCGAGGAACCCATGGCAAGGAAGGGTGATGAAGTGCCCAAAAATGAGACATTTTTGAAAGAGTATTTGATGAGAATGGAGGATGGAACACCTTGGTACCCGGATATTGTATACTTCTTAGCCGCCAAGATCATTCTGTCCACCATGGATCTGAATCAAGGAAAGAAATTTTTTTAAAAAATGAAGTACAATATTTGGAATGAATCTTAACTCTATTGTCAGTGTAAGGATCAAGTAATCCGGGGTGCATTCTAGAAAGTGAGGTACAAAGTTCTTATTTCATTGCCACTCTTCACAAGTAGGGGGACATCACGGTTCACAAAGGACGGCTGCAAAGGTATTACAAAGCGGATTGTTCTGGCCAACATTGTTTCGTGATACAAGAGATTTTTTGACCAAATGTGATCAATGTCAACGTGCAGGAAATTTGTATAGAAAAGACAAAATACCATTGCTAAACGTACTAATTTGAGAGATTTTTGACATATGAGGTATTGATTGATTATGGGCCCTTTTCCAACGTCACACAATAATAAACACATTCTTGTAATGGTGGATTATATGTCCAAATGGGTTGAAGTTGCGGCAATACCAACGAACGGCGCAAGAGTAGTAACAAACTTTGTGAGGAAAAATATTTTCTCACGATTTGGTGTTGTGCGGGCTATTATAAGTGACAGAGGATCACATTTTAGAAATTCTTTGTCTGAATCCGTCTTATCTAAATATGGAGTCACCCAAAAAATTGCCCTACCATACCATCCACAAAACTTCTGGGCAAGTAGAGTTTTCAAATCGAGAGTTGAAGCGCATACTTGAAAAAATAGTAAATTCGTCGAGGAAGGATTGGTCTAAGAAGCTAGATGATGCAATTTGGGCATATAGGACTGCTTTCAAGACCCCAACTGGGATGTCTCCTTATTGACTGGTTTATGGTAAAACTTTTCATCTTTTGGTTGAGAATGAGCACAAGGCATATTGGGCGATCAAAACTCTCAATTACGAGGACCTAAAAGAGGCCGGTGAGAAGAGGCTTCTCGATTTAAATGAGTTAGATGAGCTCCAAAGATAAGCCTATGAGAATATACGATTGTAGAAGAAGATGGATAAGATATGGTATGACAAACATATTCTTGAAAAGAATTTGGGGACAAGGTTTTATTACACAATTCGAGGCTCAAGTTGTTTCTCAGAAAGTTGAAGTCAAGATGGAGCGGGCCGTTTGAAGTAGTGCAAGTATTGCCGTATGGTGCGGTGGAACTCAATTTCAAGGTTAATGGCCAATGGGTGAAGCACTAGTACGGTTGGACTACTAATGAGGGACAAGAAATCATCTTCCTTGTCAACAATTGAACAAACGAGCCAAAGTCGAGGCTAAAACTATAAACAAGGGCGCTACATGGGAGGCAACCCATGTTCCTTTTTAATTTTTTTGTTTTTCTATTTTTGTTTTGTTTTTCTTGCTTTTGTGTTGCTTATGTGTGCATTAAATTAATTTGTGGTAAAACATCTTTGAAGAAAAGTGAGTTTTAGGGTCAAGGGAAGAGTGTTTTAAATTTTTGAGTTGAAAAATCGTGCATTGAAATGAAAATTTTCTCACTGGAGCTCACGCCCATGCACTGTAAAATTGCAATGCCCAGGCGCGAGCCTAGTGCAATGCCTCATAGCTACTGGATTATGCGCCTAGGTGCTGCAATTTTGCAACACAGAGGCATGCTACCCAGTAGGGTTATTTAACCCTTCAATAAACAAAAGGGTTCAGAATTTCTCTTCCATTTTTCAACTCTACTCCAAACTTTCTCCCTAAAAATCTCTTCCACCCACAAGTTCTCAACTTTCCAATAAATTTCATCATCCTATATTCATCCAAATTTCACACACACAACTTTTGCATCAACCATGGGTTTTTTCTTTCATATCATTGAAGGTCCAATTTTTCATGCTTAACCATTTCTGTAAGTTATTTAATTTTTATGCATTATGCATGAATTTGTGTCTTTTTGCTCTGTGGGATTTATCTATTTTTTTTTTATTTGAATGTTTGTTCAATAAGTTGAATTATTTTTATGCACACCATGTGTTCGATAAATGTTTGGATTGTTTTATATGGGAATTTTTATTCCTATCATTAAATTACTTCAATTATGTGATAATATGATTATAAGGATGGTTTGTGATGTTTTTCATATATTTTCCCTAGTGATTTTGTTGTCCTATAATTGTGAGGCTTTATGTGTTTGAGTTTACATTCAAACATCTCAATACATAGTTTTGTGAAATAATTATGTTTATGAATTGAAATTCAATATTCATTGTGGTGTATGGTGGTTAGCACTAAGTAATTGGACCATATTTTTCCAATTTATGGTGTTACTAGATTATGCACACCAAATGTTTGTTAAAATACCTCAATGAGTGCATGTGTTAAAATACTCTTCATAGTTGCATAAATTTTCATCCAAGGACGTCTTTCATAATTAGAGAGTGAGATTGTTCATCTTTTGAATATTCGGCCTTGGGTTACACTCCATTATTTATTTGTTACTTAAAATGACTACTACTCTTATGATTCAATTATGAGTGAATAGGATAGGTTGTTAATTGTAATTGTAGAATTGCATAAGTGTAGGGTTGTTGGTTATTCTAACAAATAACTCTTGTAGGTATGAGGCGTACATGTGATCCAGCAAAAGGCAAGGCTCCTGCCTCATCTTCATCCGGCCCAGAGCAAGAACAAGGGCAACCCCAGCAACCAGTAGTACTAGGGCAATTTCTAAATGCTACTGCCCATAGGAAATATGAAAATAACATATCAAAGCGGGCGACAATTAAAGAAAAAGCAATATATGTATCTCCACGTGAGGCACCAGAGCTTCGCCAATTGAAATGGAAACATGGATGGAACCACTTCGTTGTCACCCCTGTTGATGCTGTACTACTTGTGGTAAGAGAATTTTATTCTAATTTGGTTCATTATAGTGACCAACGGGTGCACGTGAGGGGCCAACTGTGGACATCTCGGTAAATGTTGTCAAACTCTGTGTCCAGATTAATCGGCTTTTGAAGCTAAATCAGGTTTGAAGAAATGAATGGCCAGAAATTTGCCATGCCAATATACAGTACAACACAATTACCAGTGTCCTATGCGATGGGGAAGTGCAATGGACATATATAGTGGGTGGTGAAATAGCTCGACATTTTGCTTTTAACAGACGTAAACCTGAATGGCAAGTCTAGTTTAAATTTGTATGTGCTCGACTTCTTCTTGTAAGTCATTTTTTAGATGTTACTATGAAATGTGATAAACTGTTGTATTGTATCGCCATTAGGACATCCATTGACATCGGCTAGTTAATTCATAATGAGATCTGCCATTCAGCGACTACCAAGCAATTTGGGCTATGGTATCCACACTTGATCACAGCCTTATGTTTAGAGGCCGGTGTGGTTATGGATCCAGCTGACGATGATTGAAGGCTGGGAAATCACTTGTGATAGAGGAGGTTGTCAAGCCACAAGTGAGAAGGACGCACTCTTATACTTCTACTTTATTTATCGAACAACCGGCTAGTGAAGGCAAGCCGAGGACTCAAGAGGAACTCCTCCAACAGAATTTACAAGAGCAACAACTTATGCAGTAACGATTGATGCCTATATTATATACCAACATACATGGCAACAAATAATGGAGGCTTGGCAAATGGCTAGGGAGCGTGGGATAGTCCATCGACGTTTCCACCTTTTCCTCAAGACTTGGCCCTGGATGATGAAGAGTTATCATAGTTTTGATTTTTCTTGTTTTCCTGCATTTTAATTTATCCTACTCTTTGATGTTTTATTTCATTGCTTTATTCTGTATACCCATAATGAGGTTAGGATGTCTTTCTTAATTGGAGCACAATTTAGTTTCCTAGTGTTATTGTTTCTTAACTTTTAAGGGTTTCTATGTTATGTTTTTGTTTTTAGTGATTGATGTTTTCCACTTCGCATCTGAAGGGTACTTAATTCAACGTAGACGGAAAAAAACATTCTTTATTGATAGAGAACCTTCCATTTTTCCCTTGTTTACTCTTTATTTTTGCATTGAGAACAATGCTATACTCTAAGTGTGGAGTGGGGAGTTTTCTTAATCACTTATTTGTTTGGCGTTCTGTTTGTTCATTTTCTCAATTTTTGCTTTCGTATTTGTAGCTTAGCTTTTGATTTGAGAGCTTTTCAAATTTTTGAAACTTTTGTTCACAATTTTCTTAGTATGTTTCTTTGATTTTCTACTAGATAATTTTTTAGCTAAGTTGCCAAAAGTAGGACAGTCGGTGTTAATATTTTCCTAGCATGGTTTTTAACTTTTGAGCACTAATAGCCCTACAATGTTGTAGCTTTTTGGCACTAAGTGATAATTGTGTAGATTCACTTATATTGCACTCTAGACGATTTATTACATTTTTGAGGTGAAATTTTAGATAATTTGATTTAATTTAAAGATGAGGGTAGGCATTTCTTTGGACCTTTGAGCCTTTCAAGCCAACCTTACTCTAAAATTTATCCCTAGAACCCTACTTGAGCTTGAAATAACATTGTTTTGAATGGACAAAAGCACCATTCATTTTTTTTCTAACTCATTTTTTATCTACCTTTGAGAGCTATTCTAAATGTCCCTTAAAGAGCTTTTATGCCACATAAATTGTTAAGGGGATATAAGGATGAAAGGTAGTTGTGTGAGAGTGTTAGAATGAATGGTGTATAGTTTAAAATGTAGAGGTGTTTAAATTTTTTTTTGTAGAAGTATTGCAGGTGGTGCCCATCACTGGTACCTGCATTAGAGTCTTAGCAAGTAATATGTATCACTGGTACATGCTGAGATATTTTTTGTGGGTAGTGCCTCAAGCTGTTACCCGTTTTAGGGAAAAGAATAAAAAAAGAAAATGGAAGAAAATGGGAGATATTTTTACAAGATGTTGGCGAGTAGGGTTCAAATTGAAAATGTGGGAGTTTATTTTGCTTGTTGCAAAATTTTTTTATAGGTGTTTGGTCAATTAAGTTTGGAGTTACTTCTTTGAAGGATGAGTGCTTTAAAGCTCAAAACTATAGAAGTTTTATGTTAATGAGGCGCATATTAATTTAAAACTCTTTTTCTTATTTGTTTATCATTTTCCCTTGCTTTGTTAGCCAAGCCCTTAGCATTATTTTACAACTTAAAAGTCCTACCTAATTTAAGTCGAGTCAATTGTCAACATTGGTGGAGAAATGTAAGAAGAGTAAGCTATGGAGTGTTTAGAAAAATTCAAAAGGATTTGTATGATTTGATCTAAGTGTCTTAAAAATTATTTTTGTATGGCTATGTACACACTTACAGTGGAACTCATGTATGAGGGTTTCTTATCATTTGACAATTTTCTTATGATGATTTGGTTTTTGGTTATTCATGTGGATAATTGATGAGATGTGTTGACTATGTTTGTGATTTTTGTGATTTATTTCTATGTTTTGCTCGAGAAAGATCAAAAACTAAGTGTGGGGTAGTTGATAAACTTGTAAGTATCGTATATTTTATGTATCGTTTACTTCATTTTTGGTGATGAATAAGAAGCATTACTGTCCCATAATTGAGTAATTATGAGCTAATTTATTTTGAGTTTTGCAGGGTTTGAGTGAAGAAAGAGTCAAAATTGATCACAAATTTGGAATTTACGTGCATCAGCAAGAAGCAATTGGAACACAGTTTGATAGATTGATCATAACTTTCTTGTCCAAGATTCAATTGGGATAATTCAAGATGTTTTGGAAACCTAAGACATAGAGCTAAAACTTTTATGTTTTGAGTTTTCCAAATTTGACCTACATCATGGTCAAAATCGAGGATGAATTTGAAGTTGGTGGTGCCAGTGGCGTCTAGGCGCGACTAGAATGCAGCACTTAGGCTCCAGCTCCAGAAGCTGCACTCTTTGGTTCAACCAAGCACGTCCAAGTACGACGTTTATGCAGCACCCAGGCACCGATTGACGAATTGGTATTGTAAGTTTGATTATTTTGTAAGAAAAGTCCTCTAGTGGGTCTGTTTGCGTGGGAAATTGTGTATTTATCATCGTAGAACCCCAAAACCCTTCTCTAGATAAATGTACATATAAATACACCAAGAGAAGGCGAGAAAACAAGAATAATCATTAGCCATCATTAGTTTCATAGTTTTCAATAGTTAGATCGATAATTTAGCTATAAGTTAGATTTTCTCAAGAGTTCGAGCTAGAATTTGTTCTGTTGTTCAGGATTCAAGCTTTGACGAGCATCAACATTACAACATCAATTACTTAGTTTGATTATTTTTATGCAATTCAATTTTTGTTTTCCTTCCGTTCTTGTTCTTTAATCATCATTCTTGTTTCATTGCCTTTAAATTCTTAATTGCTTTAGTTTAGTAGCCAGGGTTTTATTTGATCATTTTTAATTGCCTTTATAGAGTAGATTAATTTAAATTTTTATTCTTGATTAAATTCTCGCAACTAGGGTAGATTAAATTAGAGTTTTAGTTAATTATATTCAATTATTTTTCGTAGGGTTAGAATTTTACATTCTTGTCTTTATTTTAATTTCTTGTGATTTAATTTAGTTTATATTAGTTTAGTGAAAAACCCCCTAATTATTTCGTCTAACTAGTAAATAGGCTTGTGAGCCTAGTAATTGCTCTAATAGTCCTCGTGGGAACGATCCTTACTCATCTTATATACAAATTTACCTCATATACTTGCGAGTGTGAGGGAATTGATTAGGATAATTAAGGTTTTTAATAATTGTTCATTGTTTTGAAAAACCTAATCAATATTTTACCAAACAATTACTTGATGTAAATTCCAAAGTAATTGTGAAACTAGAGATGCAAAGTTTCTTGAGGCGAAGGTCCTTAGTGATACTTATAATTCTCATGATCAAGAGTCTAGTAGTTCACAAGATATAGATTCCATGTTTAATAATTCTTCTAATAAAAGGAAATACAATGAATTTCCTAATAATATTAGAAGGAGTCAAAGAGGTCGAATTGAAAAGTAATTGGATCTGCATTTTGTATATATACGGAAGTAACTTTTCTTGTAGAAGGAGATAGAAAATCAGTTTATAAATTCAAATACCTGTAATGCTAAATATTGATGACGATCCAAAGACTTTTAGTGAAGCAATATCTTCGATGGATGTTGCATTTCGGAAGGAGAAAATAGAGAAAGAAATGAATTCTATTCTTAGCAACAATACATATGTACTTGTTGATTTGCCTCTTGGTTCATAGCCTATTGACTATAAATAGGTATTTAGAAGAAAATATAATACAGATGTTTCCATACCAACTTTTAAGGCTAGGTTAATAGCAAAAGGGTATAAACATAAGGAATGTATGGACTATTTTGATACATATGCCCCTTCAATTAGGGTGTTGTTTGCTTTGGCTTCTTTGTATGGTTTGTGTATTCTTCAAATGGATGTTAAGAATGCTTTTTTTATTGCTAATTTGAATGAAGAAGTATGCATGGAACAGCTCGAGGGTTATGCACTACTTGGTAATGAAAATAAAATTTGGAAACTTGTTAAATCCTTATATGGATTGAAGCAAGCACCAAAACAATGGTATGACTAGAGAAGTTTTATTCGATAATCTTGCAAGATAGTTTCAAACACAATAATGCTGATAAGTGCATTTACTCCAAGTTTACAAAAGACTATAGTGTTATAGTATGTCTGTATGTTGATGACACGCTCATAGTTGGTATAAACTTGAGAGGTGTTGAAGAAACCAAGAAGTATCCAACTTCTATGTTTAAAATGAAGGACTTGGGTGAAATTGATGCTATCTTAGGAATTAAAGTAACTAAACATAGTGAGGATTATGCTTTAAATCAAACTCACTATGTTAAGAAAGTGTTCCAAAAGTTCAATCATTTGAACAATTATGAATCTTCATCTCCATATAATGTAGCTAGTAAACTTTTGGTAACCAGAAGATCAATAGCGCAATTAGAGTATGCTAGTACTATTGGAAGTATAATGTATCTTATGCATTGTACAAGACCAGACATATCTCATACTTTTGTAAATTATCAAGATTTACAAGTAATCCTGGTATTGCTCATTAGAAAGTAATACTATCAGGGAGACTTTTCGATTATATAATGAGAATATCAAAATTTGGATTGTTTTACAATAACTAGTTAGGTGTATTTGAAGGATATGGTGATGCTATAACTAGTGCAAGTGGTAATAGTTCTACATCTAGTTAGGTGTTTATGCTACATGGTGGAGCAGTTTCGTGGGTGTCAAAGAAATAAACATCTATAACACATTCGACTATAGAAGTTGAGTTTATAGCCTTACCAGAGACTGGCAAAGATGCACAATGGTTGAGAAATCTATTATTAGATATAGATTTGTGGCCACATAATATACCAACTATCTCTTTGCATTGTGATAGTTAAACTACAATATCTAGAGTATTAAATAAAATATATAATTGTAACTCTAGACATATAAGCTTGAGACATGTTGATCTTAGACAATTAATTACAGAAGGAGTGATCACAATTGTCTATGTAAAGTCAATAAAGAACTTGGCGGATGCATTTACCAATTTCGAGAAACATGATTGATAGAATGGACGTCTCCAAGGACATAGGGGATAAACCTATGGAACAATTAAATTAATTACCACAACAGAAATTCAACCTTTACTAGTTCACAAACTAACCTAAAGGTTTAATGAGAAAAACAAATTATGTTTTGTGATTGTGAGTAACACTAGGGCTATTATTGTGGAAGGATGAAGTTGTGCTCTTAAAAAGGACAAGTTTGGTAAAGAACTTGCATGTATACCAGGTACTTATGCTTTGGTATTTCACCTATATGAACATTAGATATGGTGTAGTTTCTAACAAAATTAGGTATTACGTTTGCAAATCTTCCTGAAACCAGGAGCACACACATGGCCATAATGGTGCAAAAATACAAATGAATATCTCAAGACATATTGATGGATTTAAGGTGTATTTTTCCGGTTTTGACATATTGAATCATGGTTCAATGTTTTAAGTACAATGATTGATTTATTTCAAATTTTGAAATTCGTCACCACTTAAGGTTAAAACTTAACAACTAATTTAAGAGTTAACATCTATAACCTTGCTTCACTGAAAAGCAATATTTTTATAAGCTAAGTGGGAGATTGTTGGAAACAAATTCATGAAAGATTATGTTTCAAGTAGTGTTTTTTGTAATTTTTCTAATGGTAGATTATAAAACTAATGCGAGATTTGTTTGGAAACTATTTAATATGTAATTAAGTATTAAAAATATAATTTTTATAACCTCTCTTGTGATGAATTGGTGCAAATTCAAATGAAATAGTATTACCTCTTCATTTGAATTATGGCTAACAAATCTTGTCCATTCTTCTTAAGGGTTGTAACTTAATTTCTTGGGATTTCCAATCAATTGAGACAACTTTTGGTAAAGTATTTTATGTGTCTATAAATATGAGACTCCATCAAAGAAATAAAATATGCATAAGCAAAATATGCACAAAAAAAATATCAGATTTTAGTCTTCTTTTTCCTAGTCGTATATTTGTTCTTGAGTATTCAAGGGAAGAACACTTACATTATTGAGTAAGTATTCTTGGTTTGGCTTTTGGTGATTATTGGAAATTGTATTTACCTGAAACCATTCAACAATTATTCGTAATGGAGGGAAATAACACTTTAAAAATACAGATCACTCGGTAAAGTCTTGAAAGTTGTTTTATATTTTTTTGTTTGAAGTAAATTTCACCAATAGCTCCACCATACTAGATAATGGAGTGGCCAAAGGAAATGATGGATGCTCTACTCTAGGAAAGGCATTCTGTAATGTCTAAGATCCATATTCTTTAGCCAGTTTATTAAAGTTCTCCATATTTGGCTTTAATGACGTAGGAATTAAAGGCTT
Source organism: Cinchona pubescens (assembly GCA_025175665.1). Classification (NCBI taxonomy): domain Eukaryota; kingdom Viridiplantae; phylum Streptophyta; class Magnoliopsida; order Gentianales; family Rubiaceae; genus Cinchona; species Cinchona pubescens. Next base: position 1,310,017 of record JANKKI010000256.1, on the reverse strand, counting down.
ATCCCTTTTTCGCAGGATAATGTGACTATGGTTCAAAGATTCAGTCGAATTGTATCCAGAATAGTAAGTACTGTTTCGATATCGATCCATCGTTTCATCCTATATAGATCCTAAAATATGAATTAAAATTTTAGTATCATGTTTTTGACAAGTTAATTTCTTATAATTAATTTTTAACTAACTATTTATAATTTCTATCTTATTTTTTTATTGATTTTGGACAAATATATTTTCGGATACTGATTCCATACTACCGCAACTAATGTGGAATAATCATTACTGGGACTGTGACTAATACCGCTACTTTAAACCATAAATGTGACACATGTTCGTCATTCCATTGTTCAAGGCCACATACCTAAGGGTGTGAACCCACCTAGTGAATTGATTTTGGAATTGTTTATGACCCAGAAAGAGGTGAAGTTCTATAAGCAAGGTCTGATTGGTCAACCATCAATTCAGCTTAAATTTCAGGTAAGGAATGCAGTTGCTTCTTTATTTTAGGCCCAAAAGGCAGTAATATTTTCTAGTAAATGTCATACTCAAATCAAGCATTAAGCTTGGCAAAGGAACTGATAATGGTGTCACTTGTTTTTGCAATGTCATACTCAAATCAAGCATTAAGCTTGGCAAAGGAACTGATAATGGTGTCACTTGTTTTTGCCCTTTATCTCCTTCATATATAATTACAACCTTATTTCCATTAATGACGACACCTGCAAGCTTTGCAGTTTTCTTACTTTTGGTCTTGATGGTTTCAAGAAAACCAATTATTAGGAAGTAATACAAACCAATTATTCTATTACTATATCTATATATTTTTTTTTTTGTGTACGTTTTTTTTCCAAATATTTTATTCTAATGATATAAACAATCACGTTCCCTCAATAATAGAAAAACTAGAATGTGCCAAATAGGTGCATAATGAATGCCTTCCTAGTTAATTAATAGCTGTAGACGTCCATTCATATTCCACTTGTTACATTTTCTTTTCCAATTAGAAAATGAGAAAAGAAAATGAAACACAAATGGGAATTTCTTTTTCAATGCTTGGCAAAGTATTTTGAAGTGTAACTATTAAACATGATTTTTTTTCTTGACAATTAAAAGTTACCCCTTTCAAATAAAAGAATCTATCAAGTAAAAAAAGAAAATGAGTTGACTAAAAATTGTTGAAGTGGTCGAAACAAAGTAACAGACCATGTTTGTTAAAAATTAAGTAAATAAATAATTTTTAAAAAAGGGAAAGGAACGTTAACCACTTCCCCACTTCACACAAGCGAAGTTTCTGTAAGAAACAAAGTTGCACGATGGAGAAATTAAGAAAAGGGGGGTTAACGTGGTTGGAAGTGATCAAATGAAATCATTCCATGATCCCATTTAAGAATGTGGCCTTAATTAGAATCACAAGGCAGCAAAGCCATTTAACCCATTTGTAGGAGACGGCTATAAAATAAAAAAAAAGGTGGAGTAACAACCACGGAGGTAAAAATGCACAACGCATGTCCTCCAAACAAAATAACTAACAAGTGGATTATGGGTCTTTTGTGGAAAGTGGGTGAAGGAGCTAGAATAGATTCTAGGAAGAGAGAGAAAGTGGAAGAACTGAGTATCAATAGTATGTTTGATTATCTGAATTTCGATCCTTTTTAGTAACACTCAAATCCTTTATTTATAGATGTACATGAGGAGGTATGAGGTTATCACTATGCTAGTTCAACTGAGAAGGATCTAAATAACATAATTGCCCTTAATGAGGCTACCACGTAGGCACTTCTAGAACTATCTAGGTAAGATACTATGTGTCACTAATCCACATCATCAATAGTCCCCTCGGCTTGGTGCCGAGCCTCGCGGCAGGGGCCGAGCCGAAAACGACTGTTCGCAGTCCCCAGACGATGACAACCAAAAATTTTATACCGAGATTGTAGCGAGGGGCTCGGCCTCGATCCACTTGGTGAAGTAGTCAACCGCCACTAGTAAGAACTCAAGCTTGCCTATCCCTCTGGGAATTGGGCCTAAAATGTCAATTCCCCACTGAGCAAATGGCCATGGGTTCTGAATAGGGACCATGTCCGAGTCGGGTGTGCGGGGTATTGGCGCATGTATTTGACATTGATGACACCCCCGTACCAAGTTGTTTGCGTCAGAGTGTAAGGTCGGCTAGTAGTACCCAGTCAACAAGACTTTACGAGTTAAGCTCCGAGGACCGACGTGACTTCTGTGTATACTCTCGTGCACTCTCTCGTAAAACATAGTTAGTTTCGGATGGCGTGAGGCACCTCAACAGGGGGCACAAGTATGCTTTTTTATACAAGATTCCGTCAATAAGCGTATACTTGGCGGCTCTGTACTTGATCTTTCTAGCTTCGGCCGGATCCTCGGGGAGCTTCTCATTATTCAAATAATTTATCATGGGTTCCATCCAACCGAGGTCTGGTTGGACACAAGAGATTCTTTCAGAGAAGTCAACAGACCTGCGCTCTCGCAGTTCTACCAAAATCTCTTTCGTTAAATGCGAGTATATTGCCGAGGCTAGTTTTGACAGAGCATCAGTATGCGTGTTTCTTGTTCGAGCAATTTTAATGATGTCCACCTTTTTAAATTTTCCAATCTAACTTTTGACCTTGGTTAGGTACCTTTTCAAAATCAAGCCTCGAGTCTTGTAATTTCTCAAGCTTTGATTCACAACCAGCTGAGCATCTGAATGTATCTTTAAAGTTCGGGCTCCCATTTGGTGGGTCATTACATTCAATCCATCCCACAGATGAGGGCCTCATACTCAGCTTCGTTGTTTGTTGCTTTGAATTCGAACCTCAGGGCATAAGTGAGATAGTCCCCTTCTGGGGATCAGATTATTATCCCTGCCCCGGCTCCAGACTCGCACGAAGGTCCATCAACACGAAGCTCCCATGCGAGATCTTTCCTTATTTTTTGTTCTTTTCCTGGATCAGTCGCCGTGATGAAGTCAACCTTCTCGATATCACAGCTTTCTGCAATGAAATTTCCTAAACCCTGAGCTTTGATTGCTGTCCGAGGCCTGAATTCTATGTCGAACTCGAACAGCTCCACAGACCACTTTAGCATTCTGCCCGAAACATCTGGCTTGCTTAAGATATTTTTCAAAGGAAGGTTGGTCAAAATAATTATCTTGTGACCATGGAAATAAGGCCTTAGCTTCCGAGCCGACACCACCAATGAGAAGGCTGCCTTCTTAATAGGGGTGTAGTTCCTTTCTGGACCTTGAAGTACTTTGCTTACAAAAATATTCATATACAGGGCATTGATTTCCTTGTTCATCCTGCCTCAATTGAACCGAGCTAACTACTAATTCAGTGATTGAGATGTACAGGTATAGCGGTTCTCCTTTTTGTGGAGATGCGAGCTTCGGGAAGTTGTCCAATTATTCTTTAAGCTCTTGAAAGGCATTACGAGCTTCTTCAGTCCATTGAAAGCCCTCAGTCTTCTTTATGAGCCGGAAGAACGGTAAGCCTCTTTTTGCTGATTTGGACAGGAATCGATTCAGGGCTGCCATTCTACCGGTGAGTCTCTGAACCTCCTTTACCGAGGTGGAAGTTTTCATATTAATTATGGCTTGCACCTTTTCAGGGTTCGCGTCAATTCCCCGGTGAGAGACAATGAATCCCAAGAATTTTCTCGAGAGGACCCCAAATGTACATTTTTTGGGATTCAGCCTCATTTGGATGGATTTTAATGTCTCAAATGTTTCCCTGAGATTTTCCAGGGTTTTCTCATTGGTTCGGCTCTTGACCACCGTGTCATGCAATATATACCTCCATGTTTCGTCCTATTTGAGACTTGAAGGTCGTATTGACGAGGCATTGATATGTAGCTCTGGCATTTTTGAGTCCGAATGGCATCGTTGTGTAACAGTACATGCCTCGGTCAGTGATGAAAGAGGTTTTCTCTTCATCTTCTTTGGTCATGTATATTTGATGGTAACCCTTGAATGCATCTAAAAAGTATAAAATGTAAAATCGAACAAATGAATCTACTACCTTATTGATCCGGGGGTACGGGTAACTGTCCTTTGGATAGGCTTTATTAAGATCAATAAAATCTTGGCACATTCACCAAGAAGAATCTTGTTTTGTTACAAGGATTGGATCACAAAGTCAGGTGGGATACAATACTTCTCTAATCAATCTTTCCACTAAGAGTTTATCCACCTCGGCTTCGATTATTAAACTGCGCTCTGGACCGAAGAGGCGCTTCTTCTGCTTCACTGATTTGTATGCCGGGTCCACTTTGAGTTTGTGTTTGATTATTTTTATTTGAGAAATGTACGGCATGTCTTCGACGGTCCAGGCGAACACGTCCTTGTACTCGGCTAAAAGCCTAAAGAAAGAGGCTTTGAACTCCGCTAGAAGGGTACCACAGATCTTAATTTTTTGATCGGGAGGCTCGGATCTAGTTGTACCTCTTCAATGGAGACCTCGTCTTGGGGCTCAATCTTCGCTTTGCCCTTCCCATTTGGTTTGGGAGGCTCGGGGATTTCAGTATCGCTTCTCCGAGGCTCCACATTTTCTTCCCCCTCCCTTTGACTTGTCAAAGGTTTTTCGAGGCCATCCCAAGTGGATGAGGCATCGAAAGCTTGCAAGTAAGCCTTGTCAGCAATGGACATTATTTGCAACTAGGACTGCAAGGACATCATATAGCAGGCTAGGGCCTCTTGCGGCTGCCAATGACTGTTCCTTCAGATCCATCCCTCAACATGAATTTTATCCCAATATGGAACACGGAGGGAAGGATTCTGTAGGTGTATTGCGTGGGTCGGCTTCCAGGATCATATTGTAGGAGCTGTCCCTTTTGACGATGACGAAATTGGTCATCTCTGTGCTTCGGGGGAGCTCCAAGACACAATGGGAGCATTATCTGTCCCTCAGGCACAACCGAGTCTCTAGTAAAGCCAACCAAAGGGGTTTTAAAAGGTTTTATCAAAGAAGAATCCATGTGCATTTTGACCCAGGCACCCCAAAAAATTATGTCCGCCGAGCTTTCAATGTCGACGAACACGCAGTGCCTTTCATATCCAGCCACATTTAAGTGAATTACCATAGGGTCGTTGTGTGGCATTCGGCTAGGAACGGGTCCTCAGAAGTGTATCCGAGGCTCATGAATGGCTTCATTCTCTTCTCCCGATCCTCGCCTGAGGGAATGTTCCAGGCGTATTTTTTCCTGGCATTATTAGAGTCCCTGGTCGCCGGCCCTCGGCTATTGTGTTTATCACCCCGGCTACACGGATCTATTCGTCTTGATTTGTCGGGGAATTATTCCTGTTTCGGCCGCCTCGGTTCTGTTTGACAAGGCGGGCAAGGTTGTCCCGGATTTTCTCGATTAGCAGCATTTCTTTGGAACTCTACAGCAACTCGACTGATGAACTACTGTAGGTGTCCTTCTTGAATGGCCCTCTAGATTTCAACCTTCAGATGGTTGCAGGCCTCGGTATCATGGCCGTGTTGACCATGAAAAGTGCAGTACTTTGCCCTGTCTCTTTTATCCGAGACTGACACCATTCGAAGGGGTGGCTCTAAGAGGCCCAGATGTTGTACTTGGTACAAAATTTCCCTCCTTGATGTATTGAGAGGTGTGAAGTCAGCATCTAGATGGCTCCTTGTTCGCGGGGTTCGGTTCCCAATATTGTTGCCCGGGTAGACCACACGGTTTGCCAACGGTGTGGCTCTGGAATAGCTCAACCTATCAGCGACCCTCAGCTTTTTAGAGGATGAGGGGTTCAGAGTCTTCAGGACTTTTTCTCTTTGTGTATCGTAAAGTTCTCTTTTTGTCCTGTTTGACTCTTCGCCCCGTGATATGAATTCCGATGCTCTTTCGAGGAGTTCAGAATAGGAGCTCGACATCTTTTTGGCCAACTCGGCATTGAAGGGGCCTGGTCGGATACCGCTGCAGAAAGCAGCCACCAGAATTCTTTCATCAATATTTTTGATTTGGACCACCTCATCATTGAAGCGGTCAACAAATTTATTAAGCGACTCATCAGACGTCTGCCGAATGTTCATGAGGTGCGACATGTCCTTTTGTAATTTTGATTTGCTCTTGAAGTGGCCAAGGAAGGACTTCGCCAGGTCATTGAAAGTTGCAATTGAGTTCATTGGCAGCTCTTGGATCCACTTCTAAACCCTAAACCTCAAAGAGTAGTGGCAAACAACTTGCAGCGGGTCACGTCACTGTAGCCATAAAGGCTAGTGATCGCTACCACGTGCTGAAGGTGATCTGACGGATCAGACTCTCCCTTGTAGCGGTCTAGGTCTGGTAGCTTGAATTGCATTGAAAGAGGTTCAATCTTGATAGAGATTGTGGACGGATTCTCTCTCTATCAATCTCTGCCGTAGCAGGAGTATTCAGAAGTAAATTATTTTTTCTCAAAATCTCTTGAATCAAATTTTTGAAGCTCTGCTCCTCGAGCTGTTTTAAAACAGCCGAGGAGGGTCCTCTTGAATCAGATTTTTTTGAGGAATATGCACCGAATCTCTCGCGCATTGGCAATTTCTTTGATCCGCTCGTCGATGAGTGTGACTCATCAGATTGTTCGTCCGAGCGTGACTTTGTCAATTTATGACGCAGGTCGATTGGGCTTATGGCATCAACCGGCTGTTTCCCAGGCCATCGACCGGGGGCGCGTTGTTGTTCGGCTTGTGGAGTGGCTGCTCGGTTCGAGTGGTCGGATGGAGTTTGGCTCTAGAGCTGCTCCACAAAAGCTCGAAGATACTCGAAATGATCAGCAATGTACTTTAGGACATCATCCTGCTTTTGTTGAGCCTCGAATGGTGTACCTACGTTTTCTGGCTCGTCGGAATGCACCACGAGGTATTGATTGCTTGGCATCTCTGCTTCCTTGCTAGCAGTTCGGCGTGTTCCACGGTTCTTCATCCTCCTCAAAGCAAAAACAAACAATTCAGATGATTGAGAATTGATAGAAAGAGATGGAAATCTGTAGATTCCCGCAGACAGTGCCAAATGAAGAAGCTAGAATAGATTCTAGGAGGAGAGAGAAAGTAAAAGAACTGAGTATCAAGAGTATGTTTGATTATCTGAGTTTCGATCCTTTTTAGTAGCACCCAAATCCCTTATTTATAGATGTATATGAGGAGGCATGAGGCTATCACTATGCTAGCTCAACTAAGGCTAAATTACATAATTGCCCTTAATGAGGCTGTCACGTAGGCACTTTTAGAACAATTTAGGTAAGATGCTATGTGTCACTAATCCACATCATCAGTGGGGTTGACCCACATACTGATATTTGTTGGAAAAATGCCTATATAAACCCTCATAATCCTCACAAAAAGGGCGGATGAATATAGAGCACAAAGAGAAGGTAGTGTTAGGGATTTGCAGAAAGAATATAAAAAAAAGAGAGATTGGGAGACAAAAAATATAAGTCATGCATATAACGATGGCAACAGGCAAGCATAGAAAATCAAGGAGATCAAATAAATATATCGTATATTGAAGGTAAAAATTAAACAAGATATATTTCTTCCTTAATATTTCTTTTCTTTATATCCATTTTTTTTCTCTGTTGCTTGATATCTGTTAGTCATGTTACAATGACTAACATCTTATTTATATAGTGAAGATAATGATATATTTGATTCCTAAGAGGAGAGGGAAACTAAAAACAATTATTCTTATTTTCTTTCAAATAAATAAATCTGTCCCATAGAATTATATAACTACCAATTCAAATCAAAATTCGAATATAATCCAATGTGTGGAAACGTCTAGTATGCAAATGTTTAGGTCCTACTTATAATCAAATTATATATATATATATAGCCTCATTGATGACAACTAATGTAACGTACTGGAACAGCATGGGTTTATTACTGTACAAAAAACTCTCACCTATTGTGTTTGATATATCTTGCTGCTCTATTTTTTAAGGGATTAAATTAACTCGTTAGTTCTAATTCTCATGTATTTTTAATGTGTTAGATGGAATTGACTGGTTTTAGCACCCACAAAATAAATTGGTCTTAGTAACCAAGTAAATTAATTGGTCGTAGTATCCATTTATACTGAACACAACTCTTTCGCTCAAAATTGTCTTTTAAGACACTAAATAAAATAAATTACCATTTAAAGTATTAAATAAAATTCCCATTCAATTAAACTAATTGGCTTTAGAGGCTAAAAATTCTTTTAAGGCATTAAATAAAATTAATTGGTTTTAGTACCAAAACTACACTCTAAATTTGTAAATCAAATTTATTGTCTTTGGTCCTCATGCCCATGTTGTCAGTAAAGACATTTATGTCCATCTTGCCTTTCAAGGCATATGAAAGATATTAAATAAAATAATTGAACAAGTCTTTGAACTCGTCTAATTTTTTTTTTGCCTTTAATGGCCAAATTTTCATTTAAATATCAATTGCCTCAAATGGCCAAATAGAACTAATATTTAAAAATTATAGTTCATTTAGAACTACATGTGACTTAATTCCAACTTGGATATGTAGGAAACCCCTTCAAAAGGTTAGGCCGTAAGAACTACAAAAAATATTATTTTGTGGAGTTTTTACAAATAGGTCAAATTCAAGTAATCTGTCAAAAGTTCAAAACAGGTAAAATTAATTCATTTTCCCATTAAACTCAAAAATAAATACTCAAAATACATGTGATTTTAATTCACACGAATTATGATATTATTTCGCTACAACCCCAAAAATAAATATTATATAAATTTCCTTTATTCTCGTTTATTTAATTGGAAGTCAAATTAACTAGTTGACAATTAGAATCAAAAGGTGTTTTTCTAAAATTAGGGAATGTAATTAAGAGATTTAATATCTTAAATGAGTCTGATTCACATGAATAAAAACTTGCACGAGTAAATCGTAAATCGTATGAAGTGAGATGAAGTTGAGAGAGAATTTAATTTGCAAAAAGATTAAATTTTTGCCCAACATGATTTTTGGCATGTCCAGTGGGACCCGTTCTCCATTTTAACTCTAATTATATAATTAATTAATTTTATTGTGTTGTCTTGACAGTTTAAGATGGCACCAAAGATCATGATTCCTTTTCATGAGCTTCCAAGTACCAAACATGGAAAGGGACAAGGATGAAAGAAGGATGACTAAATGGTGACATTCATCATGGATAGCCCAAATATTTCTTCGGAATTGACTATGCCCCAGTTTGCTTCATTGGCAACCACAAAGGTTGTAAGCTGAAAAAAAAAGCCTGCTCCAATCACTAAGGGTCTAAGAGGGCAAAAGAAAGTTGTACCGGCCCCTGTGACTGCAAGCGGGCAAAAGATTCTCACCCCAACTGTCAGGGGGCAAAAGGATCTCATTCTGACCACTAAAGCCATCAAGGAGTGAAAGAAACTTACCCCACTTATGTTTGCAATACCTTACATGTAGGGGGCAGAAAGAAAGTGCTCTAACTACTAAAACTACAAAGAGGCAAGCTAGAAATGCTCTAAGGTTGAAACAATTCAAGTAATATCAAACAATTACTCCAATCTCAAGTTCATTTAACGGGCAAAACATGATTTGTCCGAATACAAACGATCCTGTTGAACGAGTTAAAATGACTTCAATAAAAGGTGCCAACCCTGTTCAAAGATGGTTTCACAAGTCTAGTATTGCCAACACTAGCAAAAACTATGTTTCCATTAACATGTCTAAGGAGTTCAATCTCAAACCCAATCAAATCCTTTTCGGGTCATTTGTGGTAGACTTGCCATCAACCGAAGCTGTAATGGTAACTTTCTTTCAAGAGGAGGAAAATACTTCTTTCCCAAAGTCTCTAAAGCTAATTTATGAGATCCCAAAGATTGAGGTTACAAAGGCTTCAAATCAAAAGATAATAGTAGCCTTGAAGCCTAGTGATGTTGAACTCAACTTACCAATGTCAAAGGAAAAAATTTGCTTGAAGAAGGGTCTACAATTATACACCCTATTCAAAGAAAGACAAAATGAAGAAAAATAGAAAAAGAACTCAAAAACGAGAGAAAATTTTGAGATCCCAACTTCTAAAGTTCACATCCCATCAAAGGATGTCGTGAATTCTATTATTCCTTTGAAATAATCAATTGAACAGGAGCTCAATAACGGGACCAAAAGACTTGCAGTAGACATTATCCCATTATGTAATTCAATCCTCTCACTCGTCTAAGTCTCAATTTTCACCATATGATGGCCTGGTGACTCGATCTTGAGCGAAAATGATGTCTCGAGATCCATCTGAAGAGTTATCGATGACAATCAAGTCTCCTATTGAAGAGAAGTCAACGGAATTTAACTCCAATATGACAATGGATTCTTCAAGTGGATCAAATAGTTCAAGAGGACTTGTGGTTTCCTCATCAATTAATCCTCCATACGGAGATCTTAAGTCTCTATTCAAAGAGGATGACTGAAGTTATTTCGGAATTAGCAAGGGAGTTTGAAAGAAAGTTATAAATTTCTGATGAATTACAAAATAAAGGAATGCCAGTCTTTTTTGCTAGCAGCACTAGTCTTGAAGAGCAAGGGCAAGAACTACAAAGAAAACTTGCTGAAAAAGGCGCTGAATTGGTTGTTTTGGTTGCCCAAGTGGCTAGTCAACAAAGTACGTCAACTCGGGAACATGTGTAAACTTATGAAAACGTTTGAAATTCAAGTGCACTTGTGATACAAGCTGATATCAAAACATTGATAGTCGAGAGTATTAGATAATTCCAAGCATCTATGAATCCTCTTGTGTTAGGGTATTATAAACCATTTCCGTCTCATTATGATACGATCCATATCTTCCTGGCTATCAAAAGCCTCTTTTCAAAAAAATTGATGGAATCAATGGCTCACCACAAAAACACTTAGCTCACTTTTGATCAACTTGTAGTGAATCAGCTCTTTTTGATGCCTTATTGATTTGTCAATTTGTCCAGTCCCTAAAAGGATCTGCTTTTCATTGGTATACCCAACTACAACCGAGCTCGATCCTCCCATGGGATGATATGTAAAGAGCCTTCCTTACTCAATTTGTGAGTTCAAAGAAGAAGGCATCCATAATTAACTTGGCTGATGCCCATCAAAGGCCAAATGAAAGTGTCAATGATTTTATAAAAAGATGGAGAAATTTAAATCTCCAATGTCTTGAGAAATTGATCAAACAATCTGCTGTTCAAATGTGTTACGACAACTTATTGCCAAAAATAGAAACATTTGTTGGAATCACTGAACCCCAAACATTTGATGCATTTGTCTCAAAAGCTAGAAATATGAAAAAGCAAATATAGCTGGACAAAAAAAATGCTCAAAAAGGTAAGTTCTTGGAAGAAAAGAAAAATGAAGTCAAGACACCCATCAAGAAGGGCGAGTCTATGGCAGCTTTTGTCAATACCAATAAGAGAAATGGTAATGCAATCCTGCTTCAAGTTCAAAAGATAAAGGTCAACGAAGACCTATTTTGAAGGAAAGGATGAGTGTAAAGTACACTTTTCATGAAGAGGATGTAGAGTAAATCTTCAAACAGTTGATGAAGGAGAAGGGAATAGAATTACCTAAACTAAAGAGAAATGGTAAGGGCAATCCTGCTTCAAGTTCAAAAGATAAAGAAGGTCAAAGAATACCTACTTTGAAGGAAAGAATGAGTATAAAGTACACTCTTCATGACGAGGATGTAGAGTACATCTTCAAACAGTTCATGAAAGAAAAGGCAATAGAATTACTTGAACCAAAGAGACCAACTGAGGTTAACAAAGTCGATGATTCAAAGTATTGCTCTTATCATCAAATTGTTAGTCATCCTATTAAGGACAATTATGTTCTCAAAAATATCATCCAATCAATGGTTGATAGGGGAGATCTTGTGCTTGTAGATGATTTGCTTGCCGCTGATAACAATATCTCCTTAGTCGAAGCAAACCCTATTCCAATAGTTCCTCTTTTCTCCTAAAGGTGCAATTGAAGTGGCATTCGAAATAGATAATGAGGTTTCATATGTTTACACTTAGCCTGACATTCCTTGTCCAAGAAATCCAAAAATTGTAAAGCTTTATGAGCTTATGATTGAGCCTTTCCTAAAAAATTACAACAGTCCTTCATAAATGAAAGTTCAAATGACGAAAAGTGGCAAACTTTTGTGAGCAAAAGAACCAAAAAGGCAATTCATACAGCTTTGTGTTTTGGTCCGGGAATGAAGTTTAGAGTGAAAAAGAAACAAAAGAAAGGGAAGAAAACAAAAAAAAAGTCGAAAGAAAGTGGTATCAGTGGAAGAAGAATATGTTCAACCTGAATGAGTACCCATTACTTTAACTAAATATCTCTTTCCCAAATTCTTCAAAAACGAACAGGATGAAGAAAATAAGATTGTGGAATAGTGTTGCATAGTGGTTTTTGAAGAAAAGTCTTAAAGTTTAGAAGCCAACAAAATCACTTTGTGTTCTGGTCAACCACTCACTGTCATCACAAAAACTAAAACAAAGTAAGAAATCAAATGGCTCATCTTCAAAAGAATCTATTCCTAAAGAACCCAAAATTCAATAAGAGGATGCACAATCTCCACCTAAAACTTGTGAAAATAAGTTTGAAGACTTAAGGAAATATCGCAAAATCTCCATCAAGCCTCACTTATGGAATGTGCCACATGATCAATAAATCAAATATGATGTCTTAGCACATCTTAGGTGCATTCCTGCTCTCCTAACTATTTATGACACTTTACAAATGCCAAAAGATCTAAGGAGGGCATTAGTACAAGCTTTGTTGACACTTGATCTTTATGTGACTGATTTTAATCCACTATTGTCAAAACAATTTTGTGCTTCATGCATGGTCTGTATCACTTTCAATGACGAGGAGTTACCAATGGCATATGACCATAATTGGCCTCTTTTTGTCTGGGCCATTATTAGAAATATGTTTGTAACTCGAATATATTTGATTGTGGATTTGCATGGTAAATCTGCTTCCCATGAAAGCACTTCATCTCATAAGGTTGTCGAACTGAGATCTTTCTTCATTAAACTTGACAATCCAAGGTTTTAACCAAATTGGACAAAAAGCACTAGGTACCCTCGAATTAAAAATGAATTTTGAGTACCTAGAAACGAAGGCATTGTTTTATCTGATCGACGCTGACACTTCATACAATGCCTTATTAGGTTGTCCTTGGATTCATGCAAATGGTATTCTACCATCAACACTCCATCAATGCTTTAAGTTTGTCAAAATGCTGGAGAATAGTACAAGGATTGAAAAAATGGTGGTAGCCAACTCAAGAACTTTTGGTATCAAAGAGGTGAATTATGCGGATACAAAGTTACAAAAACTCGCATTCTCTCGCTCAAGGGAGATGAAAGGAAAAGACAAGAAGGGAGAAGCAAAAGAAGAATTTGGCTCTTCTGCCACTTTATTTTCTTCTTGAGGAAACTCTTTAGAAGTAAAACTTGAATCTTCGAAGAACTCAAAGAAAGAAATATAGCACAAAAAGCAGTCTTTTGAAATTGAGGTCAAAAAGTCAACCAAATGAAGGATAATTGACAACAATCTCAATTGAAGTGATAGTGACTACTTTGACCATAGGCTATACTCGTCCACTTCAAAAGGTAGACCAATATGTGCTACAAGTAACGTCTTGACTACCTTCCAAGAAGATGGAAGTCAAATTAGAAAGGTGGTACTGGGTGAAAGAGGATCATCCCTAGAAACTCAAAAGAAATTAGAGCTCAAGAAAGAGGAATCTCTTTTCAAAGAAGATATGAAAGTTCCATGGTCAATCAGTATTATGACGAATTAGAAACCTTTTCTTCCTCGGGTTCAGTGATTTTTACTAATCAAGAAGTGTCTTTCCTCTTTTGGAACATATTGAGAGTGAGCCCTGAACCTTTGTATTTAAAAGGCTTTAGGGGCTTCCAAAATTTGAAGAAGAATCTAAAAAACACAAGCCTCAACCCTCTGAATTTGAACGGTTGCAAATGCCTTTGAAACCAACTTCTTGTTCCTCAGATTTAGTGATTTTCACCAATCAAGAAATAGCCTTGCTCTCTGAGGTACATAGTGAAAGTAAGCCTCGAATCTTTCTATTTGAAAAGCTTCAAGGGCTTCCTCAAATTGAAGAGGAATATGAAACATGCAATCTTTAGCACTCCATATTTCAAAGGTTCCAAAAGCCTTCAAAAGCAAAACGAGTCCAGTTAAGAAAAAACAAAAAATAAACCATGAAAAAGGAAAGTAGGAAAGAACTTCTCCCTTGCAAGGAAGTAGAAGCTAATTCATCCATAGAGGTAAACTATACCTCTTGCAAAGAAGGATTGCCTAAAAGTTCCAAAGAAGAAGGACAAAATCCTTCTCTTTTTGCAAGAAAATTGTGAAGAGTTCATTCAAAATGTTCAACCAGCTCCATCTCAACTCAAAGATAGTGTTTAAGCCATAGTGGATGAGTTAAGGGAACTTAACCTTGGCATTACTGATTAAAAACTTAAATCCATTTTTGTAAGTGCTCTTCTCTCTAAAAAAAGAGTTGATAAAGTATAAAATCCTTCTTCGAGAATATCAAGATGTGTTTGCATGGGGTTACCAAGATATGCCTGGGTTAGACCCTAAAATAGAAGTCTAGTGATTGGCGGTTTCAAATGATAAAATCCCAATTAAACAAGGACAACGTTGATTCAGACCTAAATTGATTGTACAAATTTAAATTAAGGTGGACAAATTACTAGTAGCTGGTTTTATTTGTGAGGCTCAATATTTGACTTGGCTCGCAAACATTGTGCCAGTTAAAAAGAAAAATGGGCAAGTTCGTTTCTATATTGATGTTGGAGATTTCCACTTCCAATCACCAAGTTGTTAGTTGATGCTACAACTAGGTTCGGTGCATTATCTTTTATGGATGGATTTTCTGGCTACAATCAAATAAAAATGGCACCCAAAGATGAAGAGCTCAAAGTTTTTGTACTCCAAAAGGCATTTACTATCTACACTATAATGCTTTTCGGATTAAAAAAATGCTGGAGAAACTTATCAAAAGCCATGACAATCATTTTCAATTACATTCTTCATAACATCATTTAGTGTTATGTTGATGATTTGTTTGTCAAGACAAAAGAAAGAGAAAAACATTCAGATAATTTAAGAAAAATCTTTGATAGACTCCACAATTATCAACTAAAAATGAACCCCTAAAGTGTGCCTTTGGGGTAACTTCTGGCAAATTTCTTAGGTTTATTGTTAAACACAAAGGAATCAAATCAATCCCACAAAAATCAAAGAAATCATGGAAATGCCTCCGTCTTGCAACTTACAAGAACTACGTGGACTTCAAGGAAGATTGGCTTACATAAAAAGGTTTATATCAAATCTATCTTGAATATGTCATCCATTTACAAGACTAGTGAATAAAGGCATATAATTTGTGTGGAATCATGCATGTCAATAGGCACTAGAAAGCATCAAGATATACTTATGCAAGCCAGCGCATTGATGCTCTTGTGCAAAATAATGAGAATGGAAAAGAAAATGCACCGTGCTATCTTGGACGAACACTTGTTAGAGGTGAACGCAATTATTCTCCAATTGAGAAACCTATCCAGCTTTGATTTTGAAGTTCAAAAGTTAAGGCATTATGTGCTATCTCACTCAGTGACATTAATTTCAAGAGTCAATCTATTGAGATATTTAATGTCTAAATCTTTTTTGTTAAGATGATTGGCCAAAAGGTCCTTACTCTTGATAAAATCTAAACCTTTTGTTGTCAAGATGATTGGCCAAATGGTCCTTACTCTTGATAAAATTTGACATTACTTATGTTTCTCAAAATGTAATCAAAGGACAAGCATTGGCTGAATTCTTAGCTATTCACCCAGTCCCCAATGATAAAGAAATTCAAGATGATTTGTCGGATGAAGAAGTCTTCAATACCAGTACCTCATGGTAGAAGTTGTATTTCGATGGGGCGTCAAGGAAAAAAAGAGTAGGGGCAGGAATTGTGTTCGCTTGTAATACCATCAGGAGGACTATTAGCTTGCTCATTTTCTCTTCTATCTTTTTTCTCAAACAATGTGGTAGAATATGAGGCATTAATTATTGGCTCAGCAATTGCATTTGAGATACACATTGATTGTGTTAAAGCATTTGGAGACTCAAAGTTGGTTGTTAAATAATTAAATAACCAATATGAGGTCAAGAATGATAATTTGGTGTTTTACCATCAAAAAACAAGACAATTAATGTCTCAATTCCAAGATATACAATTAGCCACATACTAGGTCTGAAATGATAAAGCAGATGCTCTGGCAAACTTAGCAGCATCTTTGACCTTGTCTGAGCATAGAGATGTACAAATTACAGTCAGGGAATGTTATTTGTTGCCCCCAGCCCTAGGCCGAATCGAAGAATAGGAAAATATAAATGTGGTCAAGGTCTTGAAAATTGAAGAGAATTCCAATTGGCATCAACCTTTTATAAACTTTCTCATCCATGGGATTTTGTCAATCGATACTAGATATGTCCTAAAAGAGTCGACTTAAGGCGCCGAACCCTTAGGTTTACTTACTTGAATGACACTTTATATAAAAAAATCTTTTGATGATGTTCTTTTAAGGTGTCTCTCAAAAGAAAAGGCCGCTCATGCTCTTCAAGAAATTCATGTTGGAACATGTGGTGCATACCAACCTAGCCCTAAACTTGCTTCTTGAACTAAAAGGTTGGGCTGTTATTGGCTGACCGTAGTAAAAGATGCAATGAAATTTGCAAGAAATTGTGAATTTTGTCAACTACATTTGGATTTCATTCATCAAGCGCCTCAACCACTCCACCCGACCCCACCATGTTATCATGGCTATTTAAAATATGGGGATTGGACATAGTTGGTCCTCTAAGTCATCTTCATCAAGATTACATAAGTATATTTTTATGAGCTTTCAAGTACCAATTGAGGAAGGGACAAAGACCAAAGAATGACGGCTATGTGGTGACATATACAATAGACCACCCGAACAATTCTTTAGATAAGTGTCCCTAACCACTTCCCAATTTGCTCTGCTTGTGACCTCCAAGGCTATGAGAGGGCAAAAAGAAAGCACTCTAACCACTAAAGTTGCAATGGAGCAAAAACAAACCTACTCTACATTCGACCGCCAATGTCACGCCCCAAAAATGGGACCGTAACACGCCGCGCTAATGGTACACCGGCCCAAAGCGCAAGGCACAAACGAACAGAGCAACAAACTTAACCGCAATGTAATAGAACCATCAAACCATTTCTTAACTATAAAACTGAATATTTCATTTTACACAAAAAAATACGAATTACAAAATTCCTTCTTAGTACAAAAGATGCTACAACAAAAACAAAGTTCATCAATACAAAACCTATCTAATACACTACCCCTCTCCAAACAAAAGAGAAGTTTGGCAGATTATCCGCAGAGTCCTACCAGTAATGTGGAATCTGGAGAAAATCTAAAAGCTGCTAACGCGGTGGAGAGTCAAAAACGAGCACCTAATCTGAAAAATTATAAATCAGCGTGGGGTGAGCATAACTAGCTCAGTGGATATCATAAAAGCTCTTCAAATGGGGCCAAGCATTGCGATAAAAAGAAAACATAAAGATAATAACATTTGTGAAGACCATAGTCATGAAGCAAAAGATGTGAAATAAGATGAATAACATATAGATAGCTAGTAGTTTCTAAGAGACAGTCTCATGGCTTTAAATACACATGCTATGTCCATAACATTCCATTTTGATCCAATCATTTCAATTTAGTATGCTATGCTTAGCGAACATACTATGTTTTCACATTTCCAAACACATCCAAAATTATATACCTAGGTCACCTATGAGCCAAAACAGTCATAAAATGCTTTCAAATCAAAAGAGTTTGCAAACATATCAATTGATTAACATAAAATAGCTTGGTCCCGATTTCATATGTAATAATTCCAAAACTTGGTAAAAGTGCAGTTCCAAACATCATACACATTCTAAAATCCATCCAAACATATTTCGAACTTCGTTAAACAAAATCTAAGTGGAAGAGGGTCTATGTTACCCACCTATTTTGGATGTGTTTGGAAATGTTTGATTTGGGGAGAACTAGTTCTATATCATCCACAGGACGCCATGGTGGATAAGAGGACTCTTAGAAGAGATGTAGAAGTTAAAGAATGACTAGGGAAGCGAAAACGACGTGAAACGATAGAAAACGACACCAACAGCCCTTTGGTAAAAAAGGACCTTATCACAAATTCCGACCAACTTCGACAAGCTAAAACCCCAGTCAAAAGAGACAGAATTCCAAGGTCTGTCACATCTAGATGTGTATGTGTTGGACAGATATAGTCCCGGCTTTTGAGTCCGGTATTCTAACCAACCAATGCATGTCTCTTATACACATCTAGATGTGTTTATCCACAGGTCCACGTCGCACCCCAGAACAATCCATACCCCATAACCATGTTATAAGAGTACAACAACATTAGAGCAACAACCTATGGGTGGAATTCCTCTTTACTACCAAACTGAAATTTTTACCGATTAGCCACACGCATGATTCAAACATGCTTCCTATCCAAACTAACCTTAAAACACTCTTAAAACATCATTATATGCATAGACATAAGCATTCATAGCATAACACTCTAGGGCCACATATGGAAGACAAAACCCCAACTCATAATCTTAAAATATGTAATCTAACCGTGGAAAGTTGTTAAAAATCAACCCCAATCACTTCCCAACCTCCAAAACACTAAAAACAACCCATAACATACATAAATCATAACATATAAGGCTGCAAAGAGGGTTTTTTTTTTCAGCCATAAAGAATCCTACAAAACTTGAAATTAAAGCTTGGATCATAAAGCCCATAAGCCATAAAGTGCTAAAATACATAAAATCTTACCTTCCAAGTGATTTATACTTGATATCCAAGAAAATTTTGGGGGAAAATGGGGAAGAGAAATTTCGGCCAGCAGCTAGGAGAAATGAGGAAGAAACAAAGCAAGAAGAAGACTAAAAAGATTTCAAGGTTGACCCAAATAGTTCCCCATTTGACCAAATAGTCTCCAAGTTGACTATTTAACCCAAAAACTAATTTTTACTACTAAATTATCATTTTCTTTTTCTGAATAATTCAGCCATCATACAACACTCACACACCACAATGCACTAATTACACTTAGTCCAATTTTTGACCCGTGCATTACCCGCCGGAACCGAAATCGCGTAAACCGAAAAATTTGCCGAATTGAAAAACGAATAAGTTGAAGTACTTTATGACTAAAAATAATATGAAAAATATTTTAAACCAGTTAAAAATCAAAGAACAAGGCTAGTAAAATACTGGGTTTCACAGCCAAGGCTATGAGGGGGCAAAAAGAAAGTGCTTCGAGCGCTAAAGTTAGGAATGTGCAAAACAAATTTGCTCACTTGAAACTGCCAAGGTTGCTCAGAGGCAAAATAAATTCGCTCTACTTGCAATCACAAAGGCTGCTAAGGTGTAAAAGAAGCCAGCTCCAACCACTAAGGCTACAAGGAGGCAAAAACAGGTTTCCCTGACTGTCATGATTGTGAGGGGGCACAAGAAGCCCACTCCGACACCAAGGTTGCGAGGGGGCAAAAGAAAGACGTTCTGTTTGCAATCGCTAAGATTGTGAGGGGGCAAAAAGAAAGCACTCCGACCACTAATGTTGGAAAGGAGCAAAAGAAACATTCTTTTGCACCACATGCTATTGACAAGGCTACTAAGGGGGAAAGAAAATTTACACCGCCTACAACCGCAAAAGTTACTAGATGGCAAGATAAAGCTGCTCCACTTGTGAACTCTAGCGATGCGAGAGGGCAAAAGAAACCTACTCCAATCACCACGGTTGTAGAGTGACAAAAGAAATTTACTCCACCTGAAATTGTCAAGACTGCTTGGTGGCAAAAGAAAATTGTTTATTAACCTCCACACGCTTGGAGAAGAGAAATAAGTGCTCCTTCTAATAATCAGAATATATCTTATCTTATAGGAAAAAAGTAAAATGTGATATAATCTCATAATAATAATAATAATAATAATAAATCATCAGAATATGTAGTTTTACACATTATATTTATAGCCTCCTTGCATTTGGACACAATCCAATTCAACTATACTTTATCCACAAAAAAATAATCCAGATTTAACTATACTTTTCTGAAAAGAAATTACACTTTGACCTTCTCTTAATC
This sequence comes from Cinchona pubescens, assembly GCA_025175665.1. Lineage (NCBI taxonomy): Eukaryota > Viridiplantae > Streptophyta > Magnoliopsida > Gentianales > Rubiaceae > Cinchona > Cinchona pubescens. The sequence goes on along the minus strand of JANKKI010000256.1, from coordinate 1,289,824 downwards.
AGGATGATGTAGTACTCATTAGTCATATATTTCCCTAGTTCTAACTTAAAATAATTACTAGCTAGATTTTTGAAATAACAAAATCAAATATGTAGATTGAAATTTCCATCTAAAAAAATGTAATCAAATGTATATAGTCCAGTAAATAGCCTAAAAAATGAGAGAGTTAAAACTAAGAAAATTTCAGTTTAATCGCCGAAATCGAAAATAAAGCATCATAGAAACCTCAATCTCCATAGCCACTTCATTTTCCATTTACATTTGCTCCCACAAGTCAATGAAGAATATTTCCACATTATCAAAATTGTGAATAAAGATTAATTGTATCCTAAGATCTTTATTATTTATTATTGCACGTCCTCCTGGCGGCCTCGGGGCATAACAGGTGCACCTCTTTAGTGTGCTCATGCTATGCACCGAGGAATTCCGATAGCAAAGACGACGAAACTACGAAGAGAAGTGGCACTAGAAACAATATTCACAAGAATCAAAGATTATCAGTAAATAATCATAAAATATGGTTTTCCTAATCAACACAAGGTTCTATACTTCTTTTTTTCTTTTTTCTTTTTTATTTTTTTGTGCTACTAAGAACGAATGTCCTGATATTTAGGGTGTAGGAGAATTAGATGTCCTAAAATTTGTATTACTGTTCGATTATTGAATTGATAAAATTAGAACAAAAATAAGAATGTTTTCTTTTCTTTTCTTTTTTTAAATAAAAAAGGATGTTTGTTGGTAACTATTAGTACAACCTAAATATGTATACCAAGTCAGAGATTATTATGTATCTTTATGTTGGTGGAAAAATAAATTTTAGGAAATTTAAACAGTCTAAGCAAACATTCCGTTGTGCTACGAAAGGTACAAAATACAATATTATATATTTTGAATTTTGTACTACATAACCTTCAAAGTAAAAAAAAATAATAATAATTTTTTCACAGAATTGTAGAATTTTTATAAAATTTTATCTGTGTTCTTGCATTTAACTTTGTTTTTGCGCATCTTATGTTCTTTTTGTCTAGTGATTATGGAATCTATCAAAGGATGATGAATTAGAGAGTGACGAAACTCGTGCATCCGTGTAATACAATGATAATGGTAAACACAAGTTAATGTTTCTTGAAATCCTTAATCACCTAAAATTACAAACTTGCAAAATTCTCCCTTTTACTATTTTGAAAATATTGCTCATTATCGATTTAATGTAATTTTTAAAATTATGTGATGATATATAATTAGATTATTTGTGATGCAAGAAAACTCATTAAGGGCAAAAAATATAATTATGCTGGTAAGAAAGAATCTAAACTCCAAGATCCTGGCTTATAAATAGAGAAATAATCCCCAAAAAATGTAATCATTACTTATTACCCAAATTCAGACACATTAAATATGTTCATTAATATTTTCTGTCTCTACAATTTCCTCTCATTAACCTCCAAATGCATCACCTTTCATCATTATGCATAATACCTTTTGCGATGTAGGGGTTCATAGCCATGGGGCATAAGTGGCTATAGCTAACACCCCCAAAAAATTCTTGTAGCAAAAAGTTTACACAATTATTCTTTAATTGTTAATTTAAATACAAAATTTATTCTCTCAACTTTGTTTTTTCTTATTTTCCCTGAAAATTATAAAAATATAAAAAATAAAAGACGGCTAATGGCATCATCTTCTTTTTTATATTTTTAGAGAAAGCCATATATATACCTATTCATTTAACATTTTTTCGAAAGATGTAAAATCCTATAAAACCAAAATTAATTAGTAGATTAAAAAGAAAGTTTGATCACGAAAAAAATAGCTAAAAAGTGTTTGCTTCCTTTATCACATATATATATATATGATATGAGCGGCTTTTTAAGCAAAAGATTAAAAAGAAAAAAAAAAAAAACTAAAAGTTATAATCTTCTTTTAACATATCAAGTCAAGAGGGCGAGAGCCATGAGACCCCCAAATAATAGGGGAGAGAGTGGAAATTCGGGCTCTCTTCGTAGACTTTATGAAGAATTTTCTTTAGGTAGTCTACATGCATCTATTGATAGTTTTTGGGTTGAAATATAATTCATTTAGTATGAAATATTTTGATTTTAATTGACAGTTCATTCAATATGGATCCTATAATATTTTTTTCCTCTATTGTGAAAATCTCGATCGAGAAACAAATTATATTACAAAAACTTTTAGTTGGAGAAATAAAGATGAAAAATTAAGCTCTAAGAAAAAAAAATGATAAGAAAAAGGCATTGTAACGTGCCGTACACGTGCATGCCCTCAAGCGCAAAAACAGATAGCAAAGCATGTATCACCAACTGTGGATGTTCTTCAAGAAACATGGAAAAGATGGCTAATTAATTTTGGTGATGCATTTCATTGCAACTTTATTCATAATTACCCCACTTGCTACTGCTAAAGAAGCTCAAGAATTTGATTTTAATTACATTTTGCATAATCCTTTCTCGGGTGAAAATTGAAAAAATAAAAGAAATGGTACACCAAAGTTAGAAAGTAACAAAAAATTCAAAAAGAAAGTGAGGGACCAGATGTTATTTTAGATTTTATGACACAGGTATGTCTTTGAAATTTCACACGACATATGTGATAAAATTATCTTTCTATTTTCTGTTTTGGACAAATTTCACTTTCTATCCCCCAACTTATATCCTATTCTCACTTTGCAAGTCAAATTTTAATTTTGTATACTTTATACGTCCCAATTGTTAAATGATTCGTATTCCACTCCAACTTTTAGCAGTATCATTACCTCTCAATTGTTGTTTAGTGATTGCTCTTAATGCCGGTGAAAGAAATATCAAAAGAACATACCTTTCTGTGAAATATTGATGAAACTCGTGTGGGTGGATTTGAATAAATTTTAATATCATGATAATCAATATTATCATAACACAAATTCTTCATCTTTAATTATCAAGAATAATAAACTAGATCTTAAATATTCGGATATGATTTTTGAATCTACGGATCTAATTCTTGAGTATTGTGGTTATAAATCTTGAAAATTGATATGTATGTATTTAAGGCTGTGCCAGTTCTCACTTATTTGATACTAGGATGTTACGAAAATTACGTTACGTAGAATTTGGATACCAAATCAACATATAAGTACACCGATTTCTTATTCTCGAATGTCCCCCATCATAAAATGTAAAATAAACCTAAGGATATCTACACATAAAATCTCATACTAATTAGATGATTTAGACCCATTTAACTTAAGCCGTATTAAATCTCTTTATATTTGGCTAATTAATTATCATAGCACATAATATACAATTTAATATATTTTTAAATGTTCAAAATCTAACATTATCCCACTTTGATTACATATATATCACTGTATAAACCCTTATGAGATCGAAACCTTTCGCTATCATGACCAAAGTCATCTCTGAACAATCTCGTCTATCAATCATGTAAATATAGGATCAAGATAATTTTTTTTATTATTCAGTGAATTGTCAATTAATTTTTTGAAAACAATGAACAACTAATAATAAAAACCTTAATTATCCTAATCAACCCCCCCAATAAATTACTCCACACTCGCAAATATATGAGGTGAAATTGTATATAGGATGAGTAACAATCGTTCCCACGAGAACTGTTTGAACAATTACTAGGTTCACAAACCTATTTACTAGTTAGACGAAATAATTGGGAGTTTTTTACTAAACTTAAAATAAATTTAATCACGTGAAATTAAAACAAAGACAAGAATGTAAAATACTATTCCTACGAAAAGCAATTACCTATAATTGACTAAAAACCCTTAAACAGTCTACTCTACTTGTAAAAATGTAATCAAGAATAAGAATTTAAATTAATCTACACTATAAAAACAATTAAAAATGATGAAATAAAATCCTAATTACTAAACTATGAAAGCTATTAAAAATTTAAATGAAACAAAACAAGAACGATAATTTAAAAACAAGAATGCAATAAAAACAAAAATTGAATTGCATAAAGATAAATTAAACTCAGTAGATGCAGCGAAAATGAATGTTGATGATCGTTGAATTTTGAATTCTTGGCAAGACAACGAACAAAAGTCTAGCTTGAACACTTGAGGAAATCTATCCTATATCTAAATTATTGTTCTAACTATTGAAAACTAAACACTAACGATGGTTAATGATTGATCTCATTTTTTTTTCTTGGTGTATTTATAGGTGTTTTTAGGATTTTGGGGGTCCGGGATGATGAGTACATGATTTTTCATGAAAACGGGCTCATAGGAGGACTTTTCTTGTAAATAAGCAAGCCCATGAAACTTATCCGACGACGCGCACTTGGACGTTGCATATTGGTCACTCCTGGGTGCTATTTCCAGAACCAAAGATTGGAGCTATTGAAGTTGGCAACTAGGTGATTCATTTTGGTAGCACCTACTCCAAAGAAATGTAACATTCTCATACAACTACCTTCCATCCTTATATCCCCTTAGCAATTAATATGGCATTAAAACTCTTAAGGGAGATTTAAGATAGCTCATAAAGGTAGATTAAAAATGAGTTAGAAAAAAAAAAAAAATGGTGCTTCAATCCATTTTTTTTTTACTTCAAAACAAATTAAGGCTCAAGTACTATTCTAGAGATAAATCTTATAGTAATGGTTGGCTTGAAAGGCTGAAACGTCCAAAGAAATGCCTATCCTCATCTTTAAATCAAATCAAATTATCTAAAATTTTGTCTCGAAAGTGAAATAAAGCAAATATCTGAAATGCAGTATAAGTGGATCTACATAATTATCTCTTAGTGCCAGAAAGCTACAATATTGTAGGGCTATGAGTGTTTAAAAATTAGAAATCATCCTAGGAAAATATTAACACTGACTACCCTACTCATGACAACTTAACCTAAAAATTAACGAGTAGAAAATCAAAGAAACATGCTAAGCAATTTGTGGACAAATTTGAAAAGCTCTCAAATCAAAGCTAAGCTACAAATATAAAATCAAAAATTGAACAAAATTAACAAACAAACCACCAAACAAATAGAAATTAAGAAAACTCCCCACCTGACACTTAGAGTATAGCATTGTCTCCAATGCAAAAATAAAGAGGTAGGTAAAAAGGGTAAAAAGGAAGCTTCTCTGTCAATGAAGAATGTTTAGTGCCATTTATGTTGAACTAAATACCCTGAAGTTGAAGTGAAAAACATCAACTACTAAAACCAAAAATGAAGCATAAAAACCTTAAGATATTAAGAAACAAGAAAACCAAGAAAATAAATTGTTCCCCAGTTAAGAAAGATATCCTAACCCCTTATGAGTATATAGAATAAAGAAATGAAATAAAAACATAAAAGAGTATGATTAACATGCAAGAAAATAGGAAAAATCAAGACTATAATCAATCGTCATCATCCAGGGCCAACTCTTGAGGAGAAGGACGAAAAGGTGGAAACATCCATGGACTCTCCCTACACTCCCTAGCCATTTGCCAAACCTCCATTGTTTGGTGCCACGTATGCTAGTACATAATATATGCATCAAATTGTTGCCACATATGATGTTGCTCTTATAAAATATGTTGGAGGAACTTCTCTTGAGTCTCGGCTCACCTTTATGAAGAGGCCGGTTGTTTAGAAGTTGTAGCATGGGAACGCGTCCTCGTGTGTGTCTTGTGCTCTATCACAAGTGGTTTCCCAGGCTTCAATTTTTCCTCAGTCAGATCCATAGGCACCCCTGCCCTTAAACATAAAGCTGTGATCAAATACGGATATCATAGCCCGGATTGCTGGGTAGTCGCTGAATGGAAAATCTCATTATGAATTAACTGGCCAACATCAATTGACCTCCCAATGGTGATACAATACAAAATTTTAGCACGTTCCGTAGTACTCCCTCCGTCCCATTTTATTTGGCATGGTCAATCTGGTACACAATTTAAGAGTAGTTGATATTTGACCAACTAATAATACACTTTTTCCATTATTGTCCCTATATTCAAATTCAAAATTTATTAGTTGGTGTTGGAGTTTCAAAATTTGAAATGGTTTGTGATGTAATTAATGCTCTAATATGAATTTAATGTCATTTTTTAGGGATTTGTATGAAGGGTAAAATAGGTAAATTAGATACCTTTGTTTAATTGACTTTTTAAGGAGTGACAAATAATTTGGGACAAACAAAAATAGAAAGAATGACTAATAAAGTGGGACGGAGGGAGTAATATGTGAGAGATGACTTACACGAAGAAGTGTGAGCACATGCAAATTTAAACTAGACTTGCTACTTAGGTTTAAGCCTGTTGAAAGAAAACTGTCGAGCTACTTCTCCATCCATTATATATGTCCATTGTACCTTCCCATTGCATAGGACACTGGTAATTATATTAAACTCCATGTTGGCATCGTGAATTTCCGACCACTCATTTCTTCAAACCCGGTTTAGCTTTAAAATCTGATTGATTGCGTCTGCTGAGATGTCCATATGTCGTCCCCTCACGTACACCCGTTGGTCGCTATAATGAGCCAAATTGTAATAGAATTCTCTTACCACAGGCAGTACAGCATCAACAGGGGTGACAATAAAATGGTTCCATCCATGTTTCTGTATCACTTAGCGAATCTTCTTTGCTCCACGATACTGGAGGTACATATACTCATTTTTCTTTAATTGCTGCCTACTTTGATATGTCAGTCTCATATTTCTTATGGGTAGAAGCATTTAGATATTGACCCGGTACTACTAGTTGTTGGGGTTACTTTTGTTGTGTTTTCTGTCAGCCTGATGATGATGATGCGGGAGTTCCCTTTTGTCGGGTCATGTGTACACCCCATACCCACAAGAGTCACTTGTTAGACTAACCAACAACCACCACACTAATGCAATTCTACAATTATAATTAACAACCCATCCTATTCATTCAGAATTGAATCATAAGATTAGTGGTCATTATGAGTAAAACATAAGTAATGGAATTATCCCAAGGCCGAATAGTCAAAAGATGAACAATCTGACTCTCAAATTATGAAAGACGTCCTTGGATGAAAATTCATGCAATTATGCCTAGTGTTTTAACAAATTCAGTCACTGAGGCATTTTAACAAACACTTGGCTTGGTAATCAAGTAACTCCATAATTTGAAAAAAAATGTGGTCCAAGTACTTAGTACTAACCACCATACAACACAATGAATATCCAAATTTCAATTCATAAACATAATTATGCCACAAAACCATGTGTTGAGATGTTTGAATGTAAACTCAATCACATATAGTCTCACAATTATAGGATAACAAAAGCACTAGGGAAAATATATGAAAAACATCACAAACCATCCTAATGATAGGAATAAAAATTCCTACATAAAATCAATCCAAACATTTTATCGGACACATGTGTGCATAAAAATAATTCAAGTTATTGAACAAAATTCAAACAAAAAATCATCTCACACAACAAGAAGGATCAATTTCATGCATAATGTATAAAAATTAAACTTTTTGGATTGATTATGCATGAAAAATTGGATCTTTAATGATATGCAAGATAAAATCCAAATAGGAACAAATTTAAGAAAGAAAGAAAATCATACCTTTGTTGATGCAAAAGTTTTATGGGTGAAGGTAATTGGAAAGTTGAGAACTTAGGGACAACGTGGAAGAGATTTTTGGGAGAAGGTTTGGAAGAGATTTGAAAAATAGAAGAGAAAAACTTAACCCTTTTGCTTATATTGAATGGTTAAATAGCCTTGTTGGGTACCACACCTACGCCCTGCAAAATTCCAGCGGCCCATGTAGCGTCTCCCATACAGCAAGAAAGCAAGAAAACAAAACAAAAACATAAGAACAAAAATAAAAAAGGAACATGGGTTGCTCCCATGTAGCACCCTTAGTTATAGTCTTAGGCTTAACTTTGGCTCGTTTGATCAATTGTTGATAAGAAGGAAGGTTTCCCGCCCCTCATTAATAATCCCACCATAGTAGTATTTCACCGTTGGCCATTAAAAATTGCCTTGTTTTCCTTTATGTTCCATCGAACCATACAGAAATATCTGCACTACTTCAAACGGCCTGCTCTATCTTGACTTCAACTTCCTGGGAAGCAACTTGAGTCTCAAATTGTATAATAAAACCATGTCCCTAGCCTTCAAATTCTTTGCTCGCCTCAAGAATATATTTGTCATGCCACATCTTAACTCTCTCCTTGTACAGTCATGAATTCTCATAGGCTTCTCTTTGGAGCACATCTAACTTATTTAAATCAAGAAGCTTCTTCTCACCAGCCTCCTTTAGGTCATAATTGAGAGTTTTGATCATCCAATATGCCTCGTGCTCAATCTCAACCGGAGTATGACAAGCGTTACCATAAACCAGTCAGGAAAGAGACATCCCAATTAGGGTCTTGAAAGCTGCCCTATATGGCCAAAGTGCATCATCTAGTTTCTTGGACCGATCCTTCCTCTACGAGTTTACAGTCTTCTCAAGTATGCGCTTCAACTCCTGATTTGAAACCTCTACTTGCCCAGAAATTTGCAGATAATATGTAGGGCAATTTTGTGGGTGACTCCATATTTCGATAAGATGGATTCGAACAAAGAATTTATAAGATGTGATCCTACATCACTTATAATAGCCTGCAAAACAACAAATCGTGAGAAAATATTTTTCCAATCACAAAGTTTGCTACCACTCTTGCATCATTTATTGGTAGTGCCACGGTTTCAACCCACTTGGACACATAATCCACTGTCATAAGAATGTATTTATTACTGTGTGATGTTGGAAAAGGGCCCATAAAATCAATACCCTACATGTTAAAAATCTCGCAAACTAGTATGTTTTGCAATGGCATTTCATCTTTTCTAGACAAATTCCCTGCATGTTGACATTGATCGTGATGTTTTCTAAACCTTATTTTGATGATGACATAAACACTTAACTCTGTAAACAAGTTTTTACAGGTCTGTTATTTGTTCTTGATAGAGACAGGGCTTTCGGACCCACTGAATCGTCCGAACTGGGTCAAAACTTCTCGGACGCATTGCACCGTCAGAACAAACAGGGAGAAAGAAATAGGATCCTACTGCTTCTCTTTATGGACGAACATGACCGTCCGAAGCCTCTATCGGATGAAGGAACGGACACATGCACGGACGTCCGAACGAAGCTCTTCAACAACTTAGCATGAAGATCGGACGCTGTGTCGAATGCATCCAATATGTCTCGGACGTCCGAAACCCCAACGGCTACTTTTTGTGCATTTATTATTTAGCCGTTAGGAAGTAGTTGCAACCACCATTTATTGCTCTTATAAATAACTGCTTTGACATTGAGTAAAAATCATCTAATACATTGAATACAAGCATTAGAGAAAAGCAATTTGAGTACAAATTGGCAATAGTGCTTTGTTGTATTAGTGTGCAGTTGTGAGTGCAATTCAACTTTGAGTGGAGTGATAATCTTGTACGAAAGTGTGGTTGTAAGTAAGATTCTTGGCTCAACTAAAAGAGTTTTAGTGTGAGCAAGAAGTTTCCAACTTTGTAAAGATTATTGGTTCACCAAGTGTGTGAAGCATTCTAGTGATTTAATACTTCAAACTTGCTAGGTTGGAAGTATTAGTTGTTTAATTTTCTCTCTTTACTTCACTTTTCCATTGATTTTATTATATCAGTTTATATTTGGATTAAATCTCAATATTTCTGAAAGTATATTTTTTAAGAAACCTAATTCACCCCTCCTCTTAGGTTGCTTTGGGACCAACAAATCGCATTGAGTTACAAAATCTCTTGCATCACGAAACAATGTTGGCCAAAACAATTCACTTTGCAACACCTTTGCAGCCGTTCTTTATGAGTCGTGATGTCCCCTTACTTGTGAAGAGTGGCAATGAAATAAAACACTTTGTACCTCACTCTCCGGAATGCACCACCGGATTACTTGATCCTTACACCGACAATAGAGGTAGGGGTTATCGCAAATATAGTACTTTATTTACAAAAGAAATTTCTTTCTTTGATTTACATCCACGGTGGACGGAATAATCTTGGCGACTAAGAAGTTGACAATATCCACGTACCAAGGTGCTCTATCCTCCGTTCTAATCAAATGTTCTTCAGCAAATGTCTCATTTATGGGCATTTCATCACCCTTTCTTGGCATGGGTCCCTCAAGTCGTGAAAAGTGATCCATTAACCAAAATATTTTCGGCTCATTTCTTGTCCACCACCTTTAGTAAAATTTCCACAGTAGTAAAATCCATCGAATAAATCTAGTTTTTGCATCATTTTTGGTCAATAGATATTTAAAGGCTGAATAATCACTATGAACTATCACCTTACTACTTATCAAATATGACCTAAACTTATCAAATGCAAAAATAGCTGTAAATAATTCCTTTTCAATGGTAGAGTAATTCATTTTTGCATCATTAAGGATTCGGTTAGCATAATAAACAACATGCAAGACTTTTTCTTTCTTTTGACACAATGTCGTACCTACGGCATAGTCGTTTGCATCACATATCAATTCGAAGGTAAATTCCAATTTGGTGCGACTATCACTGCTGCGGTAATCAAGGCTTCTTTTAACTTATTGAATATACACAAACATTTATCATCAAAAAAAAAAAGGCACATCTTTTTGCACAAATCACACAAAGGGCGAGAAATCAAAGAAAACTTTTTAATTAAATGAGTCAGGTAAAAACTGGCATGACCAAGAAAACTGCTCACTCACTTCACATTCATGGGAGGTGGTAATTTTTCAATGATTTCTACCTTGCTTTTATCTACCTCTATGCCCTTAGATGAAATACGATGGCCTAAAACAATCCCTTCCTGAATCATAAAATGACACTTTTCCGAATTATGTGCCAAGTTTGAAGACTCAAATCTTTCTAATACACATGCAAGATTATTTAAACATGAATCAAAAGAGTCACCAATCACACTAATATCATCCATAAAAACTTCAATAAATTTCTCAATCATAGCTGAAAGATAGCAAACATATATCTCTGAAAGGTATTAGGAGCAGTACATAAGCCAAAAGGCATGCGCCGATATGCAAATGTGCCATATGGATAAGTAAAAGTGGTTTCTCTTGATATTTAGAGGCTATGACAATTTGAAAATACCCTGAATAATTGTCGTGAAAGTAATAAAATACATGTCCAGATAATCTTTCACGAATGTTGTTCATGTCCTCAATCTCTTTTTTTCATGGATTTCCTACGAAAATCATTAACCAAATCATCAATAATATCTATACTAATAACATATCGTATTTAGCTAGAAATTTAAAATAATCAAAAATATTAAATGAAACAATGTCATCATTAACTCTAAATTGTAGGTTTCCATCTTGGACATCAATGATGGCTCGCTCGGTGGCCAAGAAAGGTTTTCCTAATATGAACTTGGTCACCACATTTTTTTTCATGTTGAGCACTATGAAATCTGCCGGTGGAAATACCTTACCAACTTTGACAATAAGGTCTTCTGCTACTCCTACCGGTTGCCTCACACTTCTATCGACTAGTTGGAGAGTGACATTTGTCGGCTTCAATCTCTCTCCATTCAACCTCTTAAAGGTAGAATGAGGCATGAGATTAATGGAAGCTCCCAAGTCACGTAGAGCTTGGTAGAATGTCACTCCTCCAATTTCACATGGAATCGAGAACGAGCCAGGGTCTTTGAGCTCTCAATTGTAAGGGGAAAGAGTCTTCTAAATGATAGCACTACATCCTTCATTTAAACATAAAATTTCGTCACCCATCAATCTCCTCTTACAAGATAATATTTGCTTCATGAACTTAGCATAACTAGGCATGTTTTCTATTGCTTCAATAAAAGAAAGGTTAATCTTAATTTTTTTTTTAAATTACCAAAAATTTTCTAAAATTTGTCATCTTTTCATCATTTTTCAGTCTTTGGGGAAAAGGAATACTTACCTGCTTACCTATAGGTGCCGAATGATCCTCAAGCTTACCCTGTTGGTCAAGATCTTTCGATGGTTCTCATTATTGTCCTTGTTCTTTGATATGTCTACTTTTCCTTTTCCACCATTCTCCATCTTGCTCGACTCATCATCCTTTATTTTTTTCGGCTCCAGTATTTTCCCACTCCTCAGTGTGACAGTTTGAACATGTTCTCTCCCATGGTTATTACCCCATGTGTTAGGAATCGTATTACTTAGTAATGTTCCCATTGGTCACTGACGTATTGTTTTGACGAGCTATCTGCCGAAATTGCATCTCAAGATTTCTTGTGGTAGCTCACAAATTCTGATACTCCCTTTGCAACCTCTCAAAATCCCTTATCAGATTATCATCATTAGATGTATCATGATTCATATTTGTGAGATAATTTGGATTTTGAAATGGTCCTGGTGGTAGAGGCTGATATGAGTTGTTTTAATAAGGTGGAAAATTTTGGGCATTCCTTTGATATGGTGGTTGGTATGGTCTAGATGACAATGGTTGATTTGACAAATTTTGTTGAGGTGCATTTGACTGAAATGATGGATTTTGGACAATTGCTTGGTTTGACTAGGAAAAGTTGGGATGGTTCCACCAAGACAAGTTATATGTGTTTCCATAATTGCTAGGCTGATTTCTTAAGGTGGAATTTTAATTGGAAATAAATTGAATTTGTTCACCTTGCATCACTGAAGTCTCACAAAAGCCATTTTGGTGATTTCCTCCGTAGAAATCATAACGAAAGATGATTCCTTGGGATGTCAAACCAATGGAGTTCACTAAGCTTCTTCCTATATTCTCTATAGCCTTGGTCAAGTTTGTAATGGCACTCATCATCATGTTTTGCTGAGATAAGAAAGTATCATAACTAGGCATACCTCCTTGTTGGACGTTGGCTTGATTAACTTCTTGTTGTTGTCCAATTATGGGAGTTATTGCTCCATGATAGTAATGAGTAGATCCATTCTCTCCAACAACTCTTGCGCTTCCTCCGAAGTCTTATGGGGAAAGAGCCTCCCGCACTTACATCAACTATCAATCTAGTCTCCGAAAATAGTCCATTATAGAAGGTTTGGACTTGCAGCAATAGTGGTATAGCATGGTGCGGACACTTCCTCAATAGCACCTTGAAGGTCCCATGCCTCAACTAAGATCTCTCTAGTGATTTGTCTGAATGACGTGATATCGTTCCGGAGATTAGCGATCCTAGCTGGTGGAAAGTATTTGGCTAGGAATTCTTGAGCAAGTTTTGTGGTCCCAGGTTATGAAAGTACCTTGTCTATATGACTGAAACCACGACCTTGCTCTATCACGTAAAGAAAAGGAAATGCACTCATCCAGATACAATTGGGGTGGACTCCATGGTATCGGAATGTATCAATGACCACCTCGAACCTGATTAACTTGCCATAAGGATCTTCATTGGGTCCTCCTCCAAACATCACATGTGTTTGGTGCATTTATATCAGTGCAGACTTGATTCAAAGTTATTTACTTGCTCAGGCAGCTAAGCAATGCTAGAACTCGCCTCGTCAAAATTAGGTATAGAATAATCTCTAAGATGTCGGGGGTTAGCATTGGCATTAACCAGGTTTCCATGGTTGCTTGCAACCAACCTCCTCTTTTTCATTTACAATGCGGTTTGGATTCTCTATTACATTTGGTTTGAGTCTTTTCGTCTACAGTTTCTACTTATCGTACTTTTAATCTCAAAGTCAATCAAATAAAGTGGTGGATTGGATGAACAAGTATCTATCTACCAATAAACCAAAAGAAAAGAAACCCATCAACTATCAAATACAAAATCCGAACAAAATTGAGAACAAGAAATACTTGTAAATAATTAACAAAAGAAATAAAAAGTCTAATCTAGTAAGACTCATTACATCTAATATTGTTTCCAAACAAAAATAGTCTCTGGCAATGGCACCAAAAACTTGTTCTGCGAATTGTTGATTAGGTTTTTGAAAATAATGAACAAGTAATAATAAAAACCTTAATTATCGTAATCAACTCCCACACACTCATAAGTGTATGAGGCGAGTTTGTATACAAGATGAGTAAAGATCGTTCCCACGAGGACAATTTGAACAATTACTAGGTTCACAAACCTATTTACCAGTTAGATGAAATAATTAGGAGTTTTGACTAAACCTAAAATAAATTTAATCACGTGAAATTAAAATAAAGACAAGAACATAAAATACTATTCCTAGGGAAAGCAATTACCTATAATTGACTAAAAACCCTAAATCAATCTACTCTACTGCTACTTGCAAGAATGTAATCAAGAACAAGAATTTAAATTAATCTACTCTATAAAAGTAATTAAAAGTGATGAAATAAAACCCCTAATTACTAAACTACGAAAGCTATTAAAAATTTAAATGAAAGAAAACAAGAACGACAATTTAAAAACAAGAATGCAATGAAAACAAAAATTGAATTGCATAAAGATAAATCAAACTCAACAACTGCAGCAAAAACGAATGTTGATGATCGTCGAATTTTGAATTCTTGGCAACAGAACAAAAGTCTAGCTTCAACACTTGAGAAAATCTACCCCACATCTAAATTTTTGTTCTAACTATTGAAAACTAAACATTAACGATGGTTGATGATTAATCTCATTACCTCCCCTTCTCTTGGTGTATTTATAGGTGTTTTTAGGGTTTTGGGGCTCCGGGATGATAAGTACATGATTTCCCACGCAAACGGGCACATGGAAGGACTTTTCTTGCAAAATAAGCAAGCCCATGAAACTTATTTGAGCGACACGCACTTGGGCACTCCTGGGCGCTGTTTCCAGAAACAAAACTTGGAGCTACTAGAGTTGGCGCCTAGGTGCTGCATTTTGGAATGAAAATGCACTTGCTTCAAATTCCTGGTAGCACTTGATTTTGACCATGATGTAGGCCCAATTTGAAAAAACTCAAAACATGAAAGTTCTAGCTCTACGTCTTATATTTTGAAAACATCTTGAATCACCCCAATTGGATCTTGGAAAAGAAAGTTATGCTCAATCTTCCAAACTGTGTCCATATTGCTCCTCGCCGGTGCATGTAAACTCCAATTTTGCAAGTTTCCTCCAATTTTGTGGTCAATTTTAACTCTTTCTTCACGTAAACCCTAAAAAACTAAAAATAAAACATTTTATCTCATAATTACTCAATTCTTGGTTATACATAATTAAAAATGAGGTAAATGATGCATAAAATATACGATATTTATAAGCTTATCATTTATATTAATCACAACTAAACCATTCTTGATCACGACTACATCAACACAACCAAATGACATTGATCTAAGATGGATGTGTAACATGGAAATTACAGGCTTTGTGATCCAAACATGCCTATTTTCAACTAATCCAACTTTATTCTTTATAAAGATCATATTAAAACTAGAACAGAGTGAAACATAAATTGAATACTTCGTTTTTTAAATGAAATTCTTTATTTCTACAAAAAACTATTCATAAAACATAAGATGTGTCATAAAATAGAAAAACATATAACATACAAACTCCCACTAATCTAGAATATCCTCAAAAGACATAACACGCATATGAGCAATGAGCTCATGAAAGATCGTTTGTGGTAAACCTTTAGCGAGTGGATCCGTAATCATAGAGTTCGTGTCAATATATTTTATAGACACCAAACCACTCTGGACTCTTTCTTTAACAACTATGAACCTGATGTCTATGTGTTCAGACTTTGTTGAGCTCCTACTATTGTTGGAACATAAAAATGCTAATTTATTGTCACAAAATAACTTAACAAGTGGTCTTTCAATATCATCTATAATTTGCAGTCCTTCGACAAAATTTCCCAGACATATTCCATGATTCGATGCCTCATAACACACTATAAATTTAACTGCTACAGTGGAAGGATCTAGGAATGTTTGTTTTACACACTTCCGTGAGATAGCTCCACTAGAAATTAGATAAATATGGCTTGAAGTGGATCTATGATTGTCTTGACAGTCAATAAAATCAAAGTCGAAATATTTAATGATCTCTAATTTATCCAATCTCCTATACGTGAGCATGTAATGTTTTGTTCTCTGAAGATAAAGCATGACCTATTTGGCTACTTCCAATGATCCATTCCCAAATTGCTTACGTATTTGCCTAACATCCCAATAATGTACACAATATTTGTACAAGTACAAACTTGAGTATCTATTAGACTACTCGCTACAAGAGATCTCTTATAGTGCATTTCATTACTTTCAAAATCTTTCTTGGGGCACTGATTGAGACTAAACTTATCTCCCTTAAGATGATAACAAAAGTATCTCCTGATTTAGTATCCTGCATGGCAAATCTCCTAAGTACCTTCTCGATATAAATCTTTTGTGATAATCAGAGAATAACCCGAGAGTGATTTTGATGCATCTTAATTCCTAATGCAAAAGAAGCATGCCAAGATCTTTCATTTGAAATTTCTTTAATAAAAATTTCTTGGTTTCGTACAATAAACATATATTGTTACTGAAATGCAATATGTCATCAACATAGAGAAAAAGAAAAGTATTCCAACTCCTAAATGACCTATGGCATATATAATAACCAACCATTTTCATCTCAAAACCAAATGAGGTAACAAGTTGATGAAACTTACAATACCATTGATGGGAAGCTTGCTTAAATCCATACATAGATTTTTATAATTTACAAATCATACGCTTTGCATCTTTAGACACAAAATTTTCCAGTTATACTATATAAATAGTCTCATCAATGTCACCATTGAGAAATGTAGTTTTCACATCCATTTGATGTAAATTCATGGTAAAAATGTGCCACTAAAGCCATTATTATCCTAAAAAAATCTTTCCATAAAATTGGAGAGAAAGACTCCTTATAATTAATGCCTTCCTTTTGAGTGAAGCCCTTTTTTGAAAATATGAGCTTTTTATCTCTCCACATCATCCTTTGAATCTATTTTAGTTCTAAATATTCATTTGCAACAGACGGGTTTTACATCTTCTGGTAGGGTGACAAATTCCAAAACATTATTGTCTTTTATGGACTTAATTTCCTCATTCATAGCACAAATCCACTTTTGAGAATTAATACATTTCATGGACTGATGAAAGTTGATTGGATCATCTTCTACCAATCCAATATTACACTTATGTTTTTGGAGAAATACGATGTAATTATCCGAATCCACACTTCTCATTTTTCTAGTAGATCTCCTTAATGTCACTTGCTCTTGAGATTGTTCTTCAATAATAACCTGTTGTTCTTGATGAGAGAGATTTTCAATGTTTTCTTGTGGTTCTAGTTTCCCGCATTGCTTCTTGAACAATATAGGTGCTAACTATTTTTTAGTCTAGTTTCTTTTCATTTGGTTTTTAAGGCCTTGCTGCAGTTGGACAACCCAAATGTGTAAATGCTTTATACTGAGTTTTTTGCCGGTCCATAGTTCATAATGGTTTTGGTTGTTGCCTTGGTTGGGACTCGGCTAAGGATATAAGCTGCAGCCATTAATGCCTCTCCCCAGAGTGAATCCAGTAAGGTGGTATGACTAAAAATACTTCTTACCATGTCCTTTAATGTTCTATTTTGTCTTTCAGCAACATCATTCATGCTAGGAGTTCCTAGAATGGTGTACTGTGGGACAATTCCACACTCCAAGAATTTAACAAAGCGCCGAGGCAATTGATGTTTTCCACCAGATCCGTCATGTCTGCCATAGTATTCACCGCCACAGTAAGATCCACAACCTTAATTCTTTTGCCAAGTTGGTTTTAACCTTTTGCTTTAAAAGTCTTGCACTTGTCCAATGATTGAGACTTGATCATTAATTGAATCTCATGAGCTAGATAAAGGCAGCCATAAGGAGAAAAAGTATTTATGAACGTGATAAAATGTTGTTGACTATTCCAAGAAGCTGTAGGGAATAACCCACAAATATATGTATGTATTCATTTTAAGATGTCTGAATATAAATTGGCACCTAAATCTCCTTATGTTAGTTTGTTTTGCCTTAATGGACTCTACACAAATTTGAAATTCTGATAAATCAAGGGGATCAAGAATTCCTTTTGATACAAGCATTTTAATTCTTTGTTTAGATATATGACCTAAATGCTTGTGCTATAGGGAAGCGGAATTCTAATTGGTTAATTAGAATTTAGTTGTGGGTGAGTTTATATGCAATATTTTATTATAAGAAGCAATAGTATGAATAAAAGAAACGTAAACGTAAAAAGACAGAACTAGCTAGTACCAACTATATTGAATTCAAAAAAAGATTAAACTGACAATTTTCAGATGAATAAAATAACTGGATTTGTCCAAAATAGAAATAGAAACTAATCCAATTCCTTCTAAAAGATAGTACAACAAATGTCTCTTTCAAATCCAAATAATAATAAGTCTTTAACTATAACCTGAAAGCCACTATTGCTTCAACTTGAATTGGTTTGCCATCGCCTACATAGATGAATCTTTCAGTATCATTTGGCTTTCAGCAAATCATTCAACCCTACAGAAACGACTTATGTAAGTTGTAGCATCGAAGTCTATCCACCAAGCATGTCTAGGTATTAAAGTTAAATTAACCTTAAAATAAACAAAAGCAAGAAATGTACATTTCTTTCTATGCCAAGCGTGATGTTTGGTACAACATTTTCTTTGTGTAAAAAAATCTTACAAAATAAATAACCAAATTTCTCAGTTTGTTTCTTTTGAAGTGGACCATCGACAAATTCTTCATCCTTTTTCCGTTTCTTACTTTAGTCACTAAAAGTACTTGTCCAGTGTCTACTTTCAATCTTCTTTTATTTCAACCTTTCCTCTCCGTTCATGTAATGAGAAATTAATGAGCTCATTATAAGACCATTTATCCTTTTGGTAGTTATAAACTGACCTTAAATTGATTAAATTGCACAGGAAGAAAGATCAAAACTAAATGCACGAGCAAGTCTTCAAACAACTCTAACTTTAGTACCTTAAGTTTTGAAGCAAGATGAGACATCTTTAGGATGTACTCCCTTATGTTTCCTTTTCCTTTATACTTTGTTGAAATCAAGTTCGATAAAATAGTACTTGTATCAGTCTTATTGTTTTTAATGAAATGTTTTTTAATTTCCTTAAGAAACTCTTTGAAAATTATCTTTTGGGAAACATCACTCCTGAAGGTTTTTGGAGTTTTACACTTCATGATCACAAGAATTATGCGATTTGAACAATGTCACTTCTCATAGTCCTATTTTTTTCTCTTTGGAACTATTATCTGTAAGAGAAATGAGTTATTCAATCCTTAGCAAAATGTCTAGAACCATGCAGCTAAGAAAAATCAAAACATACCCTTTCCATTGCTTAAAGTATAGAACTTGTCCCAATTAACATGGTAATGGAATTGGTGTTGACAGATATTATAGAAGCAAATGCATTAACTGAAAACAGAACAAAACAACATATTCAAATATGTTCCAAATAGCATAAATAATAAATTTCAAATAATATTAGGGCCTATCACAATATGCCGAGCAAAATATCATTTTTAGTCTTTGAATAGAAATATTAACTTGTAAGTGATAATTTTGGAGTAGTAATAAAATCCAATCAAACAATAAAGCTATCTTGTACTGACTTATTATTCACATGAAAAATCAAATAATTGTCACATATTTATTAACATATATATATATATATGTAATTTGACAAAATATTAACCTTCCTTTGGGCTGATATATCCGTATGAATTATATACACACAATCATCTTGATATTCCAAAATAGATATGTTTTTTCAATCAATATGTTTTAAAACATTAGATATCCAAATTAGTTTTACCAATACTTGAGTTTAAATTTTCAAAAGAAAAAAACATCTCCGACAACTTCAAATTTTGGCCATGAACAGTAATGTTCATGACCACCTGATTAGTCGTGAATGACCACAAACTTTTGACCATGAGCAGAAAGTTCATGACCAATCATTTGGTTATACCATTCAATCTATGGTCATCCTTGGTCAAGAACATTACTGTTCATGACCATATCATTTGGTCATGAATGGTTAATGACCATACAATCCCAAAATTCTTATGGTCGGGAACTGTAAGATACAGTTCATGTCCAATCCTTATTTTTTAAAATCAAAATTTTGAATCTAATAATTAAGTTTGAACAAATATAAAAATTGTCTAACTTAAGAATTTATTCATAATATAACCACTATTATTTTTAAACAAAACAAACAAAATCCAAATAAAAATAGGTTGTATCAAAAACTAGATCCATATAAAATCACATTATAAATCAAATTAAAAAAATTAGTTTCTCAATGATTCAACATGAATATGTCTGATAACAATTGGAGGTAGATCTAAATAAACTTTAAATATCTTGACAACTAATTGTAGCATAATCCGGATCCTTCATGTTTAATTATCATGAACAATAAACTAGATCTAGATGAGGAATTGAACCTGAATCCATAAGAACGGATGTGATTCTTGAATACCTGGATGTAATTCTTGACTCCACAGATCTGATTCATGAATTATTTATAGATCTTCCAAATTGATATGTACATACTTAAGAGAAGAAAGTTCTCACTTTCTGATGATGGGACTCCAAGAAAGTTTTGATACATAGAATTTAGGGATATAATCAATATATAATCACACTAATTTCTTATCCCCAAGTTTCACCCATCATAAAATAGGAAACAATATCTAAGGGTATCTACAGAAAAAAATCCATACTAACAAGATGACTTAGTCCCATTTAACTTAAGCTATATTAGATCACTTTAAATTCGATCAATTAATTTTGATAGTACATAATACACAATTAGATATATATGTAAATGCCTAAAATCCAATAACTCATCTGTTGGAGCACCAGTTGTAATAATCATGTTTTGATGATAACCAAATCGTACTAATGGCTTGAAAACAAGTGTGCAGAAAAACAGGAAGGCCCAAACGAAAATGATCATCCGAACACAATCAAGAAAAATGACCAAAAGTTTAACAATTCCTTACGAACGATGAAGAGCGTCTGAAAGAAAGGAACTCGGATGCAAGAGAGCGTCCGAAACATGATCAAAAGTTGTAGGACACATATGACTGTCCGAACCAGAAGCTGAGGGACAGGACGTATATGACCGTCCGAACCAGAGGCTGAGGGATAGGACGCATATGACCGTCTGAACCATAAGCTTTAGGACGCACATGATCGTTAGAACCAGAAGCTGTGGGATAGTATGGGTATGATCGTCCGAACCATAAGCTATAGGACACACATGTCTGTCCGAACCAAAAGCCATAGGACACACAAGACCGTCCGAAAAAAAGAGCTCAAAATGAAGAAGTTCCTGTCAAGCTATAGGATGCATACGACCGTCCGAAATATCTCACAGTTCATAAAGCTGTAGGATGCATGATCGGACGTCCGAACCACCATCCAAACTCCTAACTGCTAGTTTTTAACAACTAGTTTTTTTATCGTTGGAGCTAAAATTTCAGCACATCTTTCATCTATAAATAACCCAAAGACATCCAAATGATGTGGGAAACTACTACATTCAATGCAAACACTTGTAAGAACTATTTGGGAAGAAATAGGCTCAAATATTGTGGGCTGTATTGATTTGGGTAGTGTAGTTTTCTTGGCTCAACTAGAGGGAATTAGTGTGAGCAAGAGTAGACTAGTGAGTGATCTTCAAGTGTAAGAGTGGAGGGATAACAAATGTACAAAAGTGAGGTTGTATTGTAAGACCCTTTGTCTCAACTAGAGGGATTTTGTTGGTGCAAAGGTGAGCCTACTTTGTGTACAAGAAGGTTATTGCCTCACCTTCTTTGGAAAGGCACTACTAGTGGATGTACTCCAAGCTTGAGAAGCTTGGGAGTTTGGTTTGATATGATGGTCTTTATCTCAATCTTTTATTAGTTCTTTAAGCTTTAATTTTTGAATAGTTATTATATTCATTTGTGCTTAAGTATTCATTTGTTACACAAAGTTTGCATTTTATTAAGAACTTCAAAAGATTTGTTGTTTGAGACAACCTAATTCACCCCCATCTTAGGTTGCTTTTGGCCAACAATTGGTATCAGAGCTTGGTCTCTTTCTTTTGGTTTAATCACCTCTGAGTAAAGATCATTATGGCAACCAATAATGCTTTATTTTTAGAGGGGCATTGCACTTTTAGAGCTCCCATGTTTAATGGCGTTAATTTTGTTTTTTGGAGGTGAAGAATGAAAATTTTCATACAATCCATTGATATTGATTTATGGTATGTTGTTGATGAAGGTTCTTTTGAAGCCAATATTTTTGATAAAAATACACATAGATTAAGGCCTAAGACTAGACATGAGCTAACTCCACAAGATAGGATAAATTTATCTTTAAATGCTAAATCCATGTATATTTTTTAGTATAATGCTTTGGATGCAGACAAGTCTACGAAAGTGAAAGGGTACAAATCGGCCAAGGAGATATGGGACAAATTGAAAGAAATCCATGAAGGAAGTGAAGATATAAGAGAGAAAAAGAAGTCACTTCTTGTGGCTAAATATGAATCCTTCAAAATGGACAAGATGTACTGTAGGTTAAATGATATTATAAAGGATTTGGAAGGTTTAGGTAAAGAATAATCCATGGGTGAAAAGAATAGAAAGATTTTAAATGCTTTACCTAAGGAAAGGGAAACTAAATTCATTGCCGTAAAAGACTTTAAAATTTTAAATTCTATGCCTATTGATTCATTAATCAATTCTCTAACCTGCTTTGAATTGAAGTTGAAATACAAGGTACAAGATGAGGAGGAAGCAAGGGCCAATAGAAGCATAGCATTCAAAGCTTCTCAAATAATAGAAGCTTTAAGTGTGGCCAAGCGGGACATTTTGCAAATAAATGTCCATCCAAGAAGAAGAATAGGGTCAAGGAAGCCTCACTTCAACTACTTCCAAATTACATGGGATGATTGCAATTCGGATGGAGAATTGAAGAAGAATATGAGGATCAAATGGCTTTTATGGCTCTTGGCAATAATGAGGTATCCTCTAGTTATGATTCTTGTGATGATGATAATGATGATGTTGAATCATTTATTTTTAAAATGCATAAATGTTTGAAAGAATCATATTCCAGGAGCAAAGAATTAAAAATTAAATTTAATGCTTTAATGAGTGCCAACTCAAAGCTTGTGCATGAAAATAATTTTTTGACAAAAGAAAATGATGCTTTGAAGAAAAAATTTGATGGAAAAACCAAGATCAAGGAAGAATGAGCTTCATTGAAGAAGAGAATAGATGATCTTGATGTTCTTTTTAAAAAGAAAAAGGAAAATGTTTTTGAAATGAAAAGAACTAGAATTATGCATATAAACAAAAATTTTGTCACCTATAGAAAGGATGATTTGTACTTTATTAAGTCTAAGATATCTTCTTTTTATGGCAATAAAAATATTATTTGCAATTATTGTCATCAACATGGTCATATAAAGAAAAATTGTTATGTTAAAAGAAATGAAAAGTTGGGAATAAATTCTATTTGGGTGCTTAAGCATGTCACTAACCCAATTGGACCCAAGAAAGTTTGGGTACCAAAAATTGTTATTTAACTTTACATATAGGTATGCTTGGTGAGCACCAAAGGATTCAAGATTGATCATCAATGGAGGGTGTTCAAAGCATATGAGCTAACATGACATTAAAATGGGTAACATTTAAAATTTTTGTCAAAATTGTGCTTTCACTTGCCAATGTGAACTATGATCTCTTAAATGTTTTTCAACTATGTATTTAAATTTGCTTAGAAAGCTTGGGTACAAGTATCCCCAATTTTTTTTTATAATAAGTTGCTATTTGCAAAAGTCAGGGAGAGCATTCTCTTTTTTAATGGATTATTTTGCATCACATGAAATTACATCACATATGCTTTATTGCTTTTGATGATGCTTCCGAGCAAAAAATGCCTTAATGCTAATTCTTTGCATGAATTCCCTCATATCTATTTGAATACATGTTTTTGGAAGGGAAGAAATGTTTTGCATAGCTTGACTTATTTCCCATGTACTCACTTGAATTACATTCACCTTTTAAGGGGGAAAATGAACTTAGGGGGAACTTAAAATTGCATTATTTTTTATTATGTTTTGATGATACCAAAAGAGGGAGAAATAATGGACAAAACTTCTTGTCTTGTGCTTCATATTTTATGGTTATTTTTAGAATTGTCCAATTGATTTGTCATCATCAAAAAGTGGGAGATTGTTGGACCCCAGTTGTGATAATCATGTTTTCATGATGACCAAATCGTACTAATGGCTTGAAAAAAAGTGTACAGAAAAACAGGTAGGCCCGGACGAAAATGATCATTCGAACACAATCAAGAAAAATGGCCAAAACTTTAACAATACCTTACGAACGATGAAGAGCATCCGAAAGAAAGGTAGCATCCTAATAACTCGGACGCAAGAGAGCGTCCGAAACATGATCAAAAGCTGTAGGACACATATGACTGTCCGAACCAGAAGTTGAGGGATAGGACGCATATAACCGTCCGAACCATAAGCTTTAGGACGCACATGACCGTCTACGGTCTTATCAGAGGCTGAGGGATAGGACGCATATGACCGTCTGAACCATAAGCTTTAGGACGCACATGATCATTAGAACCAGAAGCTGTGGGATAGTATGGGTATGATCGTCCGAACCATAAGCTATAGGACACACATGTCCGTCCGAACCAAAAGCTATAGGACGCACAAGACCGTCCGAAAAAAAGAGCTCAAAATGAAGAAGTTCCTGTCAAGCTATAGGATGCATACGACCATCCGAAACACTGTTCATAAAGCTGTAGGATGCATGATCGGATGTCCGAACCTCCGTCCGAACTCCTAACTGCTAGTTTTTAACAGCTAGTTTTTTATCGTTGGAACTAAAATTTCAGAACATCTTTCATCTATAAATAACCCAAAGAATAGTACATCCAAATGATGTGGGGAACTACTACATTCAATGCAGACACTTGTAAGAGCTATTTGGGAAGAAATAGGCTAAAATATTGTGGGCTGTACTGGTTTGGGTAGTGTAATTTTCTTGGCTCAACTAGAGGGAATTAGTGTGAGCAAGAGTAGACTAGTGAGTGATCTTCAAGTGTAAGAGTGGAGGGATAACAAATGTACAAAAGTGAGGTTGTATTGTAAGACCCTTTGTCTCAACTAGAGGGATTTTGTTGGTGCAAAGGTGAGCCTACTTTGTGTACAAGAAGGTTATTGCCTCACCTTCTTTGGAAAGGCACTACTAGTGGATGTACTCCAAGCTTGAGAAGCTTGGGAGTTTGGTTTGATATTCTTTATCTCAATCTTTTATTAGTTCTTTAAGCTTTAATTTTTGAATAGTTATTATATTCATTTGTGCTTAAGTATTCATTTGTTACACAAAGTTTGCATTTTATTAAGAACTTCAAAAGATTTGTTGTTTGAGCTTCCTACAACCTAATTCACCCCCATCTTAGGTTGCTTTTGGCCAACAATTGGTATCAGAGCTTGGTCTCTTTCTTTTGGTTTAATCACCTCTGAGTAAAGATCATTATGGCAACCAATAATGCTTTATTTTTAGAGGGGCATTGCACTTCTAGAGCTCCCATGTTTAATGGCATTAATTTTGTTTTTTGGAGGGAAAGAATGAAAATTTTCATACAATCCATTGATATTGATTTATGGTATGTTGTTGATGAAGGTCCTTTTGAAGCCAATATTTTTGATAAAAATACACATAGATTAAGGCCTAAGACTAGACATGAGCTAACTGCACAAGATAGGATAAATTTATCTTTAAATGCTAAATCCATGTATATTTTGTATAATGCTTTGGATGCAGACGAGTCTACAAAAGTGAAAGGGTGCAAATCGGCCAAGGAGATATGGGACAAATTGAAAGAAATCCATAAAGGTAGTGAAGATATAAGAGAGAAAAAGAAGTCACTTCTTGTGGCAATAAATATGAATCTTTCAAAATGGAACCTCATGAGAATATTGACAATATGTACTGTAGGTTAAATGATATTATAAAGGATTTGGAAGGTTTAGGTAAAGAATATTCCTTGGATGAAAAAAATAGAAAGATTTTAAATGCTTTACCTAAGGAATTGGAACCTAAATTCATTGCCGTAAAAGAGTCTAAAAATTTAAATTCTATGCCTATTGATTCGTTAATCAATTCTCTAACCTCCTTTGAATTGAAGTTGAAATACAAGGTACAAGATTTCGGAGGAAGCAAGGGCCAATAGAAGTATAGCATTAAAAGCTTCTCAAAATAATAGATGCTTCAATCGTGGCCAAGCGGGACATTTTGCAAATAAATGTCCATCCAAGAAGAAGAAAGGGTCAAGAAAGCCTCACTTCAACTACTTCCAAATTACATAGGATGATTGCAATTCGGATGGAGAAATTGAAGAAGAATATGAGGATCAAATGGCTTTTATGGCTCTTGGCAATGTCTAAAATGAGGTATCCTCTAGTTATGAGTCTTGTGATGATGATAATGATGATGTTGAATCATTTATTTTTAAAATGCATAAATGTTTGAAAGAATCATATTCCAAGAACAAAGAATTAAAAATTAAATTTAATGCTTTATTGAGTGCTACCTCAAAGCTTGTGCATGAAAATAATTTTTTGACAAAAGAAAATGATGCTTTGAAGAAAAAATTTGATGGAAAAACCAAGATCAAGGAAGAACGTGCTTCGTTGAAGAAGAGAATAGATGATCTTGATGTTCTTTTGAAAAAGAAAAAGGAAAATGTTTTTGAAAAGAAAAGAACTAGAATTAACAAAAATTTTGTCATTTATAGATAGGATGATTTGTACTTTATTCAGTCTAAATCTTCTTTTTATGGCAATAAAAATATTATTTGCAATTATTGTAATCAACATGGTCATATAAAGAAAAATTGTTATGTGAAAAGAAATGAAAAGTTGGGAATAAAATCTATTTGGGTTCTTAAGTGTGCATGTCACTAACCCAATTGGACCCAAGAAAGTTTGGGTACCAAAAATAGTTATTTAACTTTGCATGTAGCTATGCTTGGTGAGCACCAAATGATTCAAGATGGATCATCAATGGAGGGTGTTCAAAGCATATGAGCTAACATGACATTAAAATGGGTAACATTTAAAATTTTTGTCAAAATTGTGTTTTAACTTACCAATGTGAACTATGATCTCTTAAATGTTTTTCAACTATGTGTTTAAATTTGCTTAGAAAGCTTGGGTACAAGTATCCCCAATTTTTTGTTTATAATAAGTCACTATTTGTAAAAGTCGGGGAGAGCATTCTCTTTTTTAATGCATTATTTTGCATCACATGAAATTGCATCACATATGCTTTACTGTTTTGATGATGCTTTCGAGCGAAAAATGCCTTAATGCTAATTCTTTGCATGAATTCCCTCATATCTACTTGAATACATGTTTTTTGAAGGGAAAAAATGTTTTGCATAGCTTGACTTATTTCCCATGTACTCACTTGAATTACATTCACCTTTTAAGGGGGAAAATGAACTTAGGGGGAGCTTAAAATTGCATTATTTTTTATTATGTTTTGATGATACCAAAAGATGGAGAAATAATGGACAAAACTTCTTGTCTTGTGCTTCATATTTTATGGTTATTTTTAGAATTGTCCAATTGATTTGTCATCATCAAAAAGGGAGAGATTGTTGGACCCCAGTTGTGAAAATCATGTTTTGAAGATGACCAAATCATACTAATGGCTTGAAAACAAGTGTGCCGAAAATCAGGAAGGCCTGGATGAAAATGATCATTCGAACACAATCAAGAAACACGACCAAAACTTGAACAACACCTTACGGACGATGAAGAGCGTTCGAAGGAAAGAAACTCAAACACAAGAGAGCGTCCGAAACATGATCAATAGCTGTAGGACACATGAGACTATCCGAACCAGAAGTTGAGGGATAGGACGCATATGACCATCCGAACCATAAGTTTTAGGATGCACATACGACCGTCCGAACCAGAGGCTGAGGGATGGGATGCATATGACCGTCCAAACCATAAGCTTTAGGACGCACAAGACTGTCCGAACCAAAAGCTGTGGGATAGGACGCGTATGATCGTCTGAACCATAAGCTATAGGACGCACATGACCGTCCGAACCAAAAGCTGTAGAACGCACAAGATTGTCCGAAGAAAAGAGCTCAAAATGAAGAACTTTCTGTCAGGTCAGGACGCATACGACTGTCTGAAGCACTGTTTATAAAGCCGTAGGACACATAATCGGACGTCCGAACCTCCGTCCGAACTCCTAACGGCCAGCTTTTAACAACTAGTCTTTTGATCGTTGGAGCTTAAATTTCAGCACATCTTTCATCTATAAATAACCTAAAGACATCCAAATGATGTAGGGAACTACTACATTCAATACAAACACTTGTAAGAGCTATTTGGGAAGAAATAGGCTAAAATATTGTGGGTTGTATTGGTTTGGGTAGCGTAGTTTTCTTAGCTCAACTAGAGGGAACAAACTAGTCATTAGTGTGAGCAAGAGTAGACTAGTGAGTGATCTTCAAGTGTAAGAGTGAAGGGATAACAAGTGTACAAAAGTGAGGTTGTATTGTAAAACCCTTTGACTCAACTTGAGGGATTTAGTTGGTGCAAGGGTGAGCCTACTTTGTGACACTTTAAACTTCTATCTCACAAGGAACTTGATTCTTGGCTCAAAATTGAATAAAAAGCACTAAAGAATTGCCAAACGTACAATCACAATTTGCTACATTTCATAGCAAATAAACCAGAATGACCCTCTTGACGAGAAGAATATAATCAATCCCACTCGATCGAGAAATAGCATAAATACATAAAGATCAAAGACCAAAGAGAAAAGCCAAAAAATGAAAATTAGTAAAGCACTTGGCCTAATCGAGTTTTGCCGCCCGAAATTACTTGCAGAAGTGAAAAATGCTTAAAACTTTTTCATGACTAGTCTTGTATTTTTGCATCATAACAAGTGAACCCTAAACACAACCTTTGTCTTTGTCCCGACCTAATTGTGAATTTAGATTTTGTGCTTGCTTATGAAATTAAAGGCCATGCAATCATAATCCTTAGGGTTTACTTTTACTAGTTCATAAATAAAAAGCGATGCAATCCAAAACCATGATTGTATTTAGTGACTAGATCTAACAATGGTTAAAATTTTGTATGAATTGGAAACATCAAATCTATGCTTTGACAAAAAAAAAAAAAAAAAACCCTTCCAATCTGTTTGCTTAAACGGGAGAAATAGACGGAAAGGGAACATTTGGTACTTTTAGTGGTTCAATGAATGAAGTGAAACTAAATTAATTAAATGACTAAAATTTACCATTTAGGGGCTACCTCGTACTTCCTACTTATACAACAAATGTTGTCTTATAAAGAAAACATTGTGTTGACTTCAAATATAAATTGTACGATTTTGTTATATAAGATTTCATATTTGAAGTTTTAGGCTTTAATGCTATATAAATATATATATATATATATATATATATATATATATAGTATATTTGGATAAGCATGTTCATGGACTCCAAAAAAGTTCCAAAAATAGCATAACAAAAATAAAGCATGAAAGTTATTTCATCAAGAGAGACAACACTTTGTTACGAAGATCATGGTTGCCGTGCGATTAATTTGTAACCTTGAAAGAGCTTGTATGTATGTTTCATATCTACAAGAATTTTGTTTTTTGGATAGGTCTAAGAATTTATTTCTTTTCTTCTTATTTTACCTTTCTTTATAAGCTAAAGTAACGTAAGTAACGAGCATAGAGGTTTAGACGCGGGCATAGTGGTTGAGATGAGCGCCAACATAGTCTTTTAGTCAGAATTCTAGTATAATATATATGTAGAAGGGCTTACTCTACTTTGCCCCTTCAAACTCGTACTTGATTCTCAATTTGCATCTAGACTTTAATTTTGGACATTTTACATCTCTAAACTTTGAAATTTATCTATTTCAGTCTAATTTTTTATGCTATTATCAAAATTAACAGATGGTCCTACCCGTGCATAGCATGAATCTAAAGTGGAACATTCGTCAATTTTTTAACACCATTAAAATTTTGACCAAAGTGGGACAAATCAAAGAGTTGGGGTACAATGTGTCCAAAATTGATAATTAAGGTTGCAAAGAAAAAATTGATCATAAGTTAAGGGTTGCAAAGTGAAATTATTCATGACTACTTCCACCAGTACAATCAGCTCCTAAGCAAGTGCGTGTTATGCACATACATAATATCCGTTAATTCTAGTAATAGTGTTAAAAATTTGATTAAAGTGAATAAATTTGAGATTTTAGGGTGCAAAATGTCCAAAATTAAAGTATAAAGTACAAAATAAAAATTGGATACAAGTTAAGATGTTGAAAGTGGTGTAAGGCCTATGTAGAAGACGCTTTTGATCTGCTAAGTGATGTAAATTAATTGCCAAGAGAGTAGAGGGTATGGAAGTGGAAGATCAGATTATAATTGTAATTATCCAGCAATGTGTAATATTGTTGTGTTATATGGAAAAGAACCAGAAAAAAGAATCGAATATAAGCACATAAGGAATCAATTTTGGTTTTACAAAGTAATTAATAATCAAACACGTGCTATGCTTGTGAATTGTTTAATTGACTAATCATTTTTTTGGAGTTTTGGTTATGTGATATTTTTAATTCATAACTTTTCTTCCATAGCTTCTATATTTGTCTTCTCTTATTGAGAGATTCTCTTACTTGTTGTACCTGAACTTAGTGAAGGGTAAATGGTCTATAGTTTTTTATCGCCTTTGACAATTGATGGTATTTTGCTCACGCTTTGAAGTATTTTCTCATGTGTATGAAAATTTTTGTGAAAGTTTTGATGATATAACATACTTAAATTGTAACAAAAAACTTGTGAACACTAATATTTCACTTGATAGAATAAGTCTGAGAGTATATAAAACCAAAAGAGACATGCGAGCACCAAATATCCATTTTTAATTGAATTTAGCATATAGTTAATTAATCTATTAAAATGAAAGGTTGATTAAATAAAAAATAAAGTTAAAATAGGTTTGGGGTTTGATTGTTTGGTTTGTAACTGTATGTATTTCTTTTGAAACTTTTCTGTAAACTGCTAGATTTGAGATTGTAAATGCTCTTGAGGACCATAAGGCGTTGTAGTAATTATTTCGATGTTGATGCATGTTAAGAATTTATTGTTGTTGAAGAGGTTGGAACATCTACACTTTCATTTCTACTGCACAATTTTGCCATCCAACAAGAGGTCTTATGGTTGAGACTTGAGATGGAGGTACAAAAACCCTATATCTTCCTCGTTAAACCCTATAATCAAATTCTTGAGCTAAATATGGAATCAAAATGTTGTGATGGAGCAATGACATTTTTATTAGATAGGTAACCTTTTATAGTTGAGATAGAAATTGAATATAACGCACATAAGAAATAATTTTTTTCTGTCACATATTTGTTAACTATTTTCTTCCTTTGGTCATAATATTACAAAATCTAGATCATTGAGAAACTAAAGTACATTAAGAGGGGTGTTTGTTCTACCGGTATTTGACTTTGAATTTATTTAACTTGACTTGTTTAACTTTTGATGTGAAATTTTTAAAATCAAAATCAAGTCATATAAAGCCAAAGTTAATTAAAGTCAAATAATTTAAATTCGACTTATTCGGTCGGTAAGTCGAATAAGTCGAACAAAAATCCACTTTCATTCGATATTTTTCCAAAATTTAGTACATCATTTCACAAATTTAAAAATTATATAATATCATTTCACTAATTCAAAATATAACATATTAAAAATAGAAACTAATTCAAAGGTTACAAGTTTATAGGTAATACAAGCAAAATACGTAATAAAATATATAACCAAGTTACGAAAGTTAACAATCACAATATTCTTCATTAAGTATTAAAATATTTATAATTACTTAACTAATATTCTTCATTAAGTATTAAAATATTTATAATTACTTAACTCCGGCCTTTATATGTATTAAAAGGAAATTAATAATTTATTCGTAGTTAGTTATTGAAACAAAAGCATTACATTAATAAGTTGTACACTTATATCAACATATATGCACACAAATTTTATATAATGTATATTACAATAATAATTCTTAACAATTATACAAAGAAGATATTTATGTATTAAGAATTAAGAACATTATCAGTTATTACGATATTTATTTATTAAGAATTAAAAATATTATGGCTAAAATGTTATTTACAAAAATACATTAATATATTATTACAATATATGGCTAAAAAATATATAATTGCTAGACTTATTTGACCGGCAGTTTGACTTAAAAGCTGTAGTGAAGTCAAAGAGTTGATTATTTAATTGACTTTGAGTCAAAGTTGGGTCCAAAATCGAAGAAGTCAGGTCAATTTTTTTTTCCGACTTGACTCAGACTTAGCTCGATAGTTTAATTTGACTGACTTTTGAACACTTTTACTACTCAACATAGGAGTTGGTCATAATGATGCCAATCGAGCAACCTCTCTCTCATGAGAAGGCGGCCGCCATGCATATAAAGTAGCTGGAAAAAGCTCTGTGGATTGTAAGTTCCCCATGAAGGAAATAATGAATGCTCTGCTCTAGGAAAGGCATTCTGTAAACTCTTACAATAGCCATACTCTTTAGTCAGTTTCTTAAAGTTCTTCACATTTGGCTTTAATGAGGTAGGAATTAGAGCCTAAACCCCAGCAAAATATTAGTTTCCTGCACGATAATGTGACCATAGTTCAAAGGCTCTATCGAATCATACCTAGAACGATAAGTACCGTTTTGATACTGATACGTCGTATCGGTCTATATAGATTCTAAAATAAGAATAAAAAATTCTTGTATAAATCTTATTTTTGTCTAGCTAATTCCTTAGAACTAGTGTACAAGAATTATTTATAATTTTTATCTTATTTTTTATTATTTTGGACAAACTTGTTATTAGATACCAATCTGATACTACTGCGACTAATGTAGTATGGTCATCACCGCGACTGTGACCTGACTTTAAACCATGAATGTCACCTGACACATATTCGTCCTTCCATTATTTAAGACCAGGTACCTGACGGTGTGAACCCATCGAGTGAACTGATTTTGGAATTGCCACCAGTGACCCCAAAAAATGTGAAGTTCTAAAAGCAATATCTAATTGGTCAACCATCAATTCAACTTGAATTCTAGGCAAGGAATACAGTTGCTCCTCTGTTGTTGACCCAGGGAAGGTAGTAAAATTTTCTAGTAAATGTCATACTCAAATCAATCATTCAGCTTGGAAAAGAAACCTACATTTCCATCAGTGACGAACTTGCAAACTTTATAGTTTCCTTACTTTTGATCTTCATGGTTCCGAGAAAACCAATTGTCAGGAAGTAATATAAACCAATTATTCTATTTTTTTTTCTTTTGTACATTTTTTCTAAATATCTTATTCTAATGATATAAACAATCTGGTAGGGTCCCTTAATCCTAGAAAAACAACAACGTGCCAAATAAGTGCATTATGGATGCCTTCCTAGCTAACTAATGCCTATAAATGACCATTCTTAATCCACTTGTTACATTGTCTTTTCAGTTTGGAAATGAGAAAAGAAAATGGAACATAAATGGGACTTCTTTTTCAATGCTTGGTGAAATATTCTGAAGTGTAACAAATGTTGGATCAATAGTGGTAGTGTCACAAATGTGAATAGCCACACTCATTAACTGGAGTAGGATTTTTTTGACTCTTGAGTAAAATTTTGCCATGGCTAGGATCCTTGCAACTTGGCTTGGATAGTCCTTTCTACCAAACTTCACTTAATCATTTTGCATGGAAATAAAAAAGAAATAGATCTTTATAAGAAATATAGTTCTTGTTCATAAGGGTAGATATTGTATTGATTTGAAACTAAGAATAAATAAATTAATCACATTATGATTTTTGGAGAAAAAGCACATGGCATGATATTAGTCTAAAACATGCAGGATGTTAAAAATATGCTAGTAACAAAAGGCACACTCTATGTGTGTGCAGTTGAGGAAAAATTAATCCTTCATAAACTATTTTTTAAAAATTAATTTTACATTACTTAGGCAATAATAAAAAAATTTAATTTTTTTGAAAACTAAAACTATTAGATTGGTAGTTTGTAAAATTATATAGATTTATGTTTGTTACAAATAGATTTTAGTTTTTAAGTAAATAAGTTAAATAATAAAAGTAGTGGTAGTTACTTTTAAAATTTAAAATTAAAAAATAGACCAATTAAAGGAAAAGACCACTAGATCAATTGGATCTCTCCCTTTATATGTAGTATATAGATACTTGGCGAGGCATGAACTTAGAGGTTTCTATTTATACTATTTATTCTATTTACTTGTTTAGTTATTTATTTATTTTGATTATGGAGATGAGAGAAGAGAAAGTTTTCAGTGTTAGAGGGATGACTTATTTGAGGTTAATGGGAAGTGCACTTTGGTAGTTACTGCATACACAAGGAGTGCACGATAATTTGGTTTTGTCACATAATGCATTTGCAATTTGGTCTCCGATCATTTGATAATCACAAGTTTGACTTTGTTTTTAATATTTCACTTGACTTTTTCTTATCTTCTCTTCACCTTTTCATATTACCCTCTTGAACCTTTTTGTTCATTCTTTTATCTTCAATTAGAACTAATTGAAGTGCCAATAAATGTGAGATTTTCATACACCAAATAGGATTACCTAGAAACTTGTTTATCCAACATAAAGTCAAATTGAAACGGAACATAAGAAAAACAAGATTGAAGAGGTCACTAGTGTTGGCTTGGTAGTTTCATATTTAATTTAGTATTTTTGTTGGAGTCAGTTTTTAGTAATTTATGATTTTAGGAGTCGTTAATTATTTGATAATTATTGTCTGGTTGTTTCTTGGTGGCGAAGTTGAAGAAATAATATACAAGGTACATATTAAAGTCTTGTGTCTATTGGTTCAAATCATATTAGTAAAGTTATTTATTCCTCCCCATATTTTTGTGTGCGAATTTTATTCCTTCAATTCTCTAATTTTGCAGTATGGTATTAGAAAACTCTTTAAAAGTTTAAAGAAAGGTTAAAAGTTGACCTTTTGGCTGATAGTGTTATTTGCATAACTCATATTGTATGCAGAATGAAATTTTTTTGGGGTAGGAAAAAAGTTTTTGCAAATAAGCCTAACCGTTCCACTTGGGTCACGTAAAGAGAAGCGTGTCAAAGATGCTGTTTCGAATAAGTTTCAAACAATTTTTGGGTTTACAATCTGCTTATAAGTTGACCAACCTCATTTAGGCGAGAATGACATCTTTACTTAGGCATTTACAAGTAATGACAATGATTCATCAAGAAAAGAGGATAAATAAGAGGAGTCATTATCTAACAATATGCAATCTTGTTCTAAGTGAGCAAAAAAAAAAAAAAAAAAAAAAAAAAAAAAGGAGGTTAATGAATCTTCACTTATATTTTGCATTTTGAAAAAGGAAAATATTTACCCAATAATTTAAGATTTTTTTTTCGAATCCAGTCAAGTTCTACTAAGAAAAATAATTAGATCTTCTATACTACGCTTTTGAGCTAACATGCCTGTATGATGTCTTAAAAGAATTTAAAATAAAGTCAAAATGGAGTTATTTTTTGGTACTGGAAGGTAACTTTTCATAATTAATTTGAAAGATTGTATCTACTTAATTAATACCAGTTCATGGAACAAGGTTGAATGGCTATATCCATTTGATTAACACACCTTCATGTAATAATCAAATGGATATGGCACTAAGTTCAACCTTTTGAAGGACAATTTGATGTTCTTGCTTTCTGCTTTGAAGATATCGTATGTCCTTGATCCTTATCTGTCAGAAGTTCTATATCCTACATCAGAAGATATTGATGAACTGAAGGTAGCCCATACCAAGAGAAAGGTATATGAGTTGTTTTGTAGGGACCATATTTTGAATACATTATCTAATCGTTTTTATGATTTGTTCACTTTAGTCACATTCTCAAAAGAAATTTTGAGATTATTGGAAAATAAGTATGACATAGAAAAACAAGGTGTGGAGATCTAGAAGAGATGAATTTATTATCATGTAATATTGTGAATTTGTTATAAAAGATAATATGTCTATCCTAGATCAAGTGCACAAAATGCAGATTTATATAGATAAACTTAAAGAATTGAATGTAGTACTTTCTAAAGCATTCTAAATGGTAATTATCATTACAAAACTCGCCCCAAGTTGGAAGAGTTGTTGGAAGAAACTACTCCATTCCACAAAACAAATTTCTTTGAAACAGTTAATGAAAATATTCGTATTAAAGAGGAAACCAGAATTCATGACATAAAGAATTTCACTGGAACCACATCTAAAGTGAATCTAATGAATGAAGACAAATTTGCAAGAAATGAGAGGATATACTCTGACAACAACGACTCCGAGAAGAACAAAGTATGCTAACACTATGGGTAGAAAAGGCATTTCAAACTGGAATGCAGATCTTCCAAGAAACAAAAGAAAGAAAACGATATGTCCAAGAAGGCGAATCTGGTTAAATTCACTGATTTAATTGCAAGTGGTCACTGATATGCATATTGGGATAATACTAGTGTTGCATATGGATATTGCAACTAAATAAATGGATTGGTGGTTTGATTCTTGTGCTACTATTCATGTTTGCAATGACAAGACTCAGTTTAAAGATTATAAAGATGTTGCACAAGGACAAGAAGTAATGATGGCCTCAATTCATTTCTATAACACAATAAAGCCTAGAAAGTTTCTTGAAGAGACCCCAAAGGTACATTTATATGGATTTAGCCTCATGTTAACACTTCTCATGGCCTCAAATGTCTCCTATAGGTCCGAGATAATTTTCGGCTCTTTACAACCATATCATCCACACCAACCTCACTGTTCCTTCCTATTTGAATTTTGAACAACTTATTGACCAACCATTGGAAAGTTGCTCTAGTATTCTTGAGTTCGAATGGCATGGACTGGTAACAATAAGTGCCTTTTTCTGTAATGAATGCAGTTTTTTCCACATCTTTCTTGCTAAGAAAGATTTGGTGGTAGCATTCTTATAGGCATCTAGAAAATGTTTTATTACAAAACCTACCAATGAATCAATTATAATATTAATCTGATGCAAAGGATAACTATCTTTCGACAAGCTTTATTAAGGCAAGTGTAATCAATTCACATTCGCCAAAAAGGAAGTAGAATACAAGACTTCTTGGATAATCTGAGTGGCTAATAACTTATCTACTTTGACTTCTATGACTAGGCTATGTTCAAGTCTGAAGAATTTTTTCTTTTGGTTTATGGGCTTGTATGTTGGATCAATCCCAAACTTTTGTGTTCAATACATTTCATGGGATGCTAGGCATGTCATCTGTGGACCAAGCAAAGGTGTCTCTATACTAATAAAGAAGTCTAACTAAACTGGATTGGAGTTTAGTTGGTAATGTGACATAAACGCTCAATTTGCATTGGGGATAAACTGAATCAAAAGCAACTTCTTCAATTGAGTCCCCAAGATCGAGCTCAACCACCTTTCCTTTACCTTTGTCATCTAGAGCATTCGACCTTTTGTGGCTTGGAAGGCTTATTTTGGATTGTTTTATGGTCTTTTTTTCAATTCTCACAGTCGAAGGTCAGTTTAGAGAGGCATCATATAACATTCTCGAGCTTCTTGTTGATTGCCCCAAACATATCCTCAAAGCTATCTCATAATGCAAACTTGATTCCCAAGTGATAAATAGAAGGAAAAATAATGAGGGCATACGAGGTGGTCGACCCAAAATTATGTTGTAAGATAAAGACTTTTGACCAACACAAAATTGATCATTTCTATTCTATTTTTGGGTGGTTACCAGAGAGTTAAGGTAAGTGTAATGGTGCATTCAGGCGTGACATGATCTCCTATGAATTCCATTAAAAAATTTCGAATGGACCAGATATGTTCATTGCTTATGCCTATTCATTCCTAGGTATACTAGTAAATTATATCTATCAAGCTCCCTCCATCCACAAAACCTTGTAGACCCTAAAATATCCCACCTTTATATGAATGTTACCTGGATCAACATGTTCGTCTAGTCAAGGCCAGGGTACTGATTTGGAAGTGGATCATTATATGTAAAAGAGATTCATAAGTTCGGCCATGGCTTTTTCGACTCAATCTCCCCAAGGGGACTTAGCCTGGCATAACATTTCCATGAATTTGCAAAATCTCCACTATTACCGCCTCCTACAATGGTGTTATTGACACAGCCACATTATCAATATTTAGGGAAGGTCCCCTCTGGTTGTTGTAATTTGGCCTCGAATTTTGGTTCCTGTGATAGAAAGGCCCTGGAGGTTTGTTGTCATTCCAGATAGGTTGATTTTGTCGTACATTATGCTTAAACTATTCAGCAGTTCAAGGAATGTATTCTTTCAGGAATCCATCTCTGGTGGCCCTTTCAATACAAATCTTTAGGTCATTATATTCTTTAGTATCATGGCCATAATGATGATGATAAGAAGAATAATAGATTTATCCCATTTATGTTGTTCCGAATGCATCAAAAGAGGTGGATCAATATCCCAATATTTCAAATTAGAAATAAGATGTCAGTTTCTTATCAAGAAGTGTTAAATAGAGTAAAGTCGGTATCAGGGAGAATCCTAGTTTGGTTAGAAATTGTTGGCACCAGGGAAAGTGACTCGCTCAACCAGAACACATTGATGGTTTTGATTACCCTACTGAAAGTAGGGCAAGTGTTCGGTCTCCTTAAACTTCTTAATAAAATGCTTCTTATTAGTTTCGTGTTCAGCAAGTCTTTTCCCATTATTTTTTGAATCATATAGTTCTCTTTTGGTCCAGTTAGATTCTTCCTCTCAAATATGACTCTTAGCATGTTGGAGAAGTTCATTGAAGGTTTTTGGCACTTTAGATGTGAGTTTAGCTTTGAAAGATCTTTCTTTTACCCTACACATGAAGGCAACTACAATTAGTGTTTCTTTGAAATCCCAAACCTATACGGCCTCATTATTGAATCTACCAATGTATTGTTTAAAGGACTTATCGAGCTTTCGCTATATATTCATGAGATATGATGCTTCCTTTTGAATCATTTACGCCTACTCATGAAATGCCTGAGAAACTTTTTCCAAATACAAAATGATCCGATCAAGTTAAGAAGCAATTCTTTGAACCACTTTTGTGCTGATTCTCATAAAGTGGTGGCAAAGAGTTTGCATGCTATGGCATTAGAATATGCCATACAACTTGATGATACAAGATACGTTTGTAATATGATCATCTGGGTCGGTTGTTCCGTTATATGGATCGAGATCTGGTTGTTTGAAGTTCAGTGGAATTTGTTCTATCCAAATTGACAAAGTAAAAAGATCTCTATCCACTGCAAGAAGTTCAACCAAATTATCAGTATTTTTTCCCAAGAGTTCTTGGACTCTTTGTTTCTTTTTAGCCATTATCTCATCCTTAGTATTGTTCGGAGTCTTCTCTAAATATTTCTTGCTTTTTTTTATTATTTTTGAACAAAGGCCGATCCAGTCAAAAACTGAACCCTCACGTCAAGGATGTGAAGTGATACTGAATGGTATGGTTGTCGATGTGTGCTTGTTCTGGTGATATCTTCATGTGTCGCATTTCCTTGACCAAGTGGGTTTCTTCCAATAGCTTGGGTTGGTTTTTCCCAACCTTGAATAAATTCTTGGAAAGCTTGAAAATTATCAGAAAGGAATTGCAACATTTTCTCCCTAGATTGAAGCTCACCATTTTAATGAGTGAATTCTTAAGGTCTTGAATCTTGAGTTAATTCCATGTTTTTTCTATTTAGCTTATTCTTATCATTGTTATGATTTCTCATTTTCTAGGATTTGGATTGGTTTTCAATGAAGTAAAACTGTATTTGCTTGTTGTTGGGTTCCCACAGATGACGCCACTTGATGAATCCATTTAGTTTGGAGAGAGAAAGTAGAGAGATATATAGTTTAATTGATTTTGTATATTCCCTATATCCCATTTATATTATCATACTTCCCACTTTGCGATGTCGCAATAAAAATATCATATTACCTTAAATGGATGATTTGCTTTGTTGAAATTTCAAATTTATTCTTCCAAACAAAAATATTTCCAACTCCAATAACTAATGAGCCCCAATAATCAATTCATCATCCCTCTTTTCTATCTTTCCTCTCATCTCTCCTCTCGATTAAAGCTCTCCAAATGCAAATATTTTTATTTAATAATGTCAAGTCAATTCCACTTAATAAGGGCCTTTGTAGACATTTGACAGAAATTTATAGTAACCTAAAAATTTGTGCAAATATGTAAGATGACATACATACATATATATATATATATATGTATGTATATGTGTGTGTGTGTATAGATACATATATAAACATCTATATACATACATACATACATATATATATATATATATTCAATATGTATTGAAGCATATATAATTACTTAACTTGAGTATCTATATGTATTAAAAAAAATAGTAATTCATTTAATTAGTTAATGAAACAAGTGTTACATTAATATTCAGACACACTCAATTTCGCATGCCAGAATTGAAATGGATTCGAAAGCATTACATTACATTGTCACCTCCAATGATCAACATTTCCTTGGCAATTGGATGGGATTATTCGGAAAATTCTAGACCTTTTATCTCAAGGAAATTTTACTCTCTCGCACATTTATCATGCATCAAGCTCTGTTGTGAATCTATTGTCCAAGGAAGGAAGTAATAGGGAGCTCTATTTTCATTCTAATGATGTACCTTCTTTGATTTCTGGAAGTTTATTCTAGATTCCTTAGGTACTCCCAATATTAGACTGGGAACACCTAATGTATTTTCCATTTGCTTCATCAATAAATTTACCTTCAGGTTTAAAAAACAAAAGTGTTACATTAATAAGTGGTACACTTATATTAATATATAAATACATAAATTTTACATTAAAGTATTACATTAATAACTCCAATAATTGTACAAAGAATAGATATTTAAGTATTAAGAATTAAGAACATTATCAGTTATTAAGATATTTACATATTAAGAATTAAGAATATTACGGCTAAAATATTATGGGCAAAAGTACATTAAAATATTATTAACAATATATGGCTAAAATATTTTTTTAAAAAAAGTAATTGTTCAACTTATTCAACTAGTAATTTGACTTGGAACCTGAAGTCAAATCGATTACTAAATTGAATTCAAGTCGAAAGTCGAATAAGTTAAGTTAAATTTTTTTTCAACTTGACTCGACTCGACTCGAGTCGATAGTTCGAGTTGACTTACTTTTGAGCAACCCTAGTACTCAACATAAGAGTTGGTCAAGATGATACTGATCTAGCAACCTCTCTTTAATGAAAGCGACATTAGAAATTTCAAAATCTTGTCATGATCATCTAATGTTTCATTAGGATTGAAAATATCATATTTTTTAAGTTTCAATATAAATAATGGACCACGTAATACAATAATTTCTAAATCTAGACCAAACAAGGGAATACGATTTTGTACGAAATGTTTATGAAAGTTAATATTAATTAAGAGGATAGAGGAGTCTATTGTTCGTTTTTCTTTTCCTTGACACTTTACCCCACATGATTTATATATCATGGACACAAATAAGATAAAAAAAATGACTATGATGTATCAAGGGAGAAAGAGAAAAGTATAATACAATATGTGCGAGATTAGGGAATGAAATCTAAACTTTAGGCTGTGTCTTCTGCAAAAGATGAATTAAATTTGAAATTCGCTAATTACTAAAAGTGATTTCAAGGTTAAAAGCATCAAATTAGTCAAATTCATTCAATTTAAATGTTATTTTAAAGTCAGTAAGCCAAAGGATATTTCACTTTGGTTGCATTTGGATCGATGGATTTTGAAAAAAGATTTGAAAAGCATTCTTTGTTTAAGGAATTTGTAAAATTAAATTTTATGAATGTAAAATTCACCTAAATTAGAAGTTATTTAAAATCCTTACTTTCACACTTTTTAATTTGCTAAAAATAATTCCAAGAAATTAATTGATTTCAAATATTTTGCCAAATCTACATTAATTACTTGAAGATGAATGCAAATAATGAACTTTCCCACTTCAAAGATGAATTAGCTATGTGATTACACATGCTTGATTAATATAAAATTAGTAGAGTAGAATGCACACTCAACTTGAGAAAGTCAAGTGTTTTTATTTCTCTTCACAATGTTTCTTGATTAAGGACATCCAGTATTTGATATCTTTTAGTTAAGGACTTTATGTGGTCGATGTTGAGAAGGAGGATGCGTATAAAGTTGCAGGCAAAAGCTGTGTGGACTCTAAGTTCCTCATTAAGGGCTCCAATATACTCGATAATAGAGTTGCCAAAGAAAATAATGGATGCTCTCCAGTAAAGCCATTATGTAAAGTCTCATAAGATCTATATTCTTTAGTCAATTTCTTAAAGTTCTCCACATCTGGCTTTAATGAGGTAGGAATTAGAGGCTTAACACCAGCAAAATATATGTTTCCTCCATGATAATATGACCATGGTTCAAGTACTCGTCCGAGTCATATCATGAACGGTAAGAACTATTTTGATACTGATACGCCATATTGACTTATATAGATCCCTATTTTGGTTAGCTTCTTCATTTTTTAGAACTAATCTACAAGTAATTATTTAGAATTTCTACCTTATTATTTATAAATTTGGACAAATTTTTTGTACGATATTGATCTGATATTATCGTGATTGATGTTGGAATAGTCATCATCGTGACTGCAACTGATACCGTGACTTTGGACCACGAATATGACACATTTTCGTCATTCCGTCGTGAAAGTCCAGGTACTTGAGGGAGTGAACCCACTGAGTGAACTAATTTTGGAGTTACCAGTGACCCAAAACGATGTGAAGTTCCATAAGCAATATCTGATTGGTCAACCATTAATTCAGCTTGAATTCATGACAAGGAATGTGATTGCTTCTCTATTGAAGGTCCAAGGAACGCATTAATGTTTTCTAGTAAATGTCATACTCAAATCAGGCATTAAGCTTGACAAAGAAACTAATGGTGTCACTCGTTTTTGCCCTTTATCTCCTCATACATAATTGCAACCAATATTTCCATCAATGAAGATCCTGCAAGCTTTGTATTTTTCTTACTTTCGGTTTTCATGGTTCCGCGAAAACCAATTATCAATAAGTAAGATAAACCAATTATTCTATTACTTTATTTTTTTTCTTTTGTACATTTTTTTCCAAATATTTTATTCTGATGATATATAAACATAAACAATATGGTACGATTCCTCGATAATAGAAAAACCAGAATGTGCCAAATAAGTGCATTATGAATACCCTTAATACATGCAGATGACCATTCTTAGTCCACTTGTTACATTTTCTTTTCAATTAGAAAATGTGAAAACGATGGAACATAAATTGGAATTTCTTTTTTAATGCTTGGTGAAGTATTTTGAAGTGTAACAAAGGTTGGATCAATAGCACTAATGTCACAAATGTGAATAGCCACGTTTTTTATTTGAAGTGGGATTGGTTTGACTCTTGAGGAACATTTTGCCATGGCTGAGATCTTGGCAACTTGGCTTGGGGTCTTAATCTCCTCTGTGAAACATCAGTTAATAATTTTGCACATCTTCGGAAATTAAATAAAAGGATCTTTATGATAAGGATAGTTCTAATTCATAAGGGTACAAATTAAATTGATTTGAAAACTAAGAAGAAATAAATAATCACTTTATGATTTATGGAGAAAAAAATACGGTATAACTTAAACAACTAATACATCATCTGGTATCTACT
This sequence comes from Cinchona pubescens, assembly GCA_025175665.1. NCBI lineage: Eukaryota > Viridiplantae > Streptophyta > Magnoliopsida > Gentianales > Rubiaceae > Cinchona > Cinchona pubescens. Next base: position 1,245,955 of record JANKKI010000256.1, on the reverse strand, counting down.
AAGCAGACAAGGACCGAGATGCTGAGGTGCATCAATTCTGGAAAAAGCTCTATGTCAAGGAAGAAATCATGCATATCATGACCCAGAGGCTAGATGGACTCATCGATGCATTTGATGCTCTTCAGGAAGAGATCACGCTCTTTGGGAAGAGATCACCAAATTACTAAGTCAAAATTAGTCTAATTATTCTATTCGTGCAACGGATTTCTAGATTTAGATTTTTTTGTTTTCATATTTCATGTACTATGAACAATCTTACGTATATTATAATTGCATTTAATTTGTTATGTATTTTAATTTTTAATTTTATTTTCTTTCATTTGTTGCTAGTTTTTTTTAAAAGAATAAAAAATAAAAAACAAATTCGTTGCTAAAAATATATATATATATTTTTTTATAAAAATCAAATACCAAAATTCGTTGCTAAAACTTTCGCTCACTTTTTATTCATAAAAAAATTATTAAGTTTTCGTCGTAAAACTCGTTGCTAATGTTGTGTTGCTAAATTCGTCGCAAATATTGTCGCAAACTGCTTTGCAAATCTCGTCGCTATTGTCGTCACTAAATTAGCGACGGTGTCCTTTTTTCGTCGCTAAGTGATTTGTGACGGCCAAGAAAGTGACGTTCCATTTTTCGTCGCTCAGACTGTTAGCGACGAAAATTCGCATTAAATTTTCGTCGCTAATTGCGTATTATTTTGTAGTGGATGGTTTGGGGCCTTAATTGGTGATTTCACCCTCTATACAAGTTGCACTTATGCTATTTTGGTTCGGAAAAAATCCTTAATTAGGGACCAAAATGTTCGAAATTAACATTGAGGACTAGAATTACAAATACAATTGAGGATAAGAACTTACTTTAAAAAAAAGAATTATCTTTAGAGATAAAATGTTGTCAAGTTAGACGTAATTGAGAGGAGCTGACTCCAATTTGATAAATTGAAGTAGGAAGCCATCAAACTCAGATGAGAGTTGCCAATTTTCCATGTAAAAATTGTTGAACCCCAGTTATGTTAATCATGTTTTGATGATGACCAAATCGCACTAATAGTTTGAAAACAAGTGTGTAGAAAAACAGGTAGGTTCGGACTCAAATGATCGTCCAAACAAAACAACCAGAAGACTCCACGGACGCAAATGACTGTCCGGAAGACAAAGCTTCAGACGATGGTAATTTTCCGACACAAAGAATTTGAAGCAGTCTCGGACGAAGAACAGCGTCCGATCATATTTCCAGAAGACTTTACTTCGATCAGACGCATGTTCGGACGCATCCTCGGACGTCCCAACGAATACCCTTAGAGAACGGACGCAGCGTATAACGCAGAAGTTAGCAGCGGCCGTCCGAAGGTCCAACAGCTAGTTTCCAGTAAACAGAAAATAAAGCCGTTGGAAAGTTGTTGAAAGCAGATTTTGGGCAACTATAAATACCCCTAAGCCTGAATTAAAGAATGAGAGACTTCTACATTAATTACAAGTAATTCTTGAGCTATTTGGGAGAAATAGTGGGTACAAGTGTTGTAATAGTATAGGTAGTTTTGTGAAAAAAGCTTAGTAGTGTAAGAGTTCTTCAAGTGTAAGAGTGGAGAGATAACAATTGTAACAAAGGGAGGTTGTGTGTAAAACTCTTGGCTCAACTAAAGAAAATTAGTGTGAGCAAGAATGATCCTCATTTGTGTACAAGAGGTTATTGTCTCACCTACTTTGAAGAGACTTTTAGTGGCTAAACTTCAAGTTGAGAACTTGGTAGTTGCCTTGTAAGAAGCTCTTTGTGGTTGTAAGCTCCAAGCTTGAGAAGCTTGGAAGTTTGATTTGATATTCTTAATCTCAATCTTCTTATTTGGTCATTAAGCTTAAATTGTTGAATATCTATTGTATTCATTTGTAATTTGATTCTTGAGCTTTTATTTGGTGCATAAAGTTTGCATTTCCATTAAGCACATCAAAAGGTTTATTTTTTAAATAACCTAATTCACCCCCTCTTAGGTTGCCCTTTGGGACCAACAATTGGTATCAGAGCTTGGTCTCTCTCTTTCGGTTTAATCACCTTTGAGTAAAGATCATTATGGCAACCAATAATGCTTTATTTTTAGAAGGGCATTGCATTTCTAGACCTCCCATGTTTAATGGCATTAATTTTGTTTTTTGGAGGCATAGAATGAAAATTTTTGTTCAATCTATTGATATTGATTTATGTTATATTATTTGTGAAGGTTCTTTAGAAGCTAATATTCTTGATGAAAATACTCATAGATTAAGGCCTAAGACTAGATATGAGTTAAATGCACAAGATAGAATAAATTTATCTTTAAATGCTAAAGCCATTAATATTTTGTATAATGCCTTGGATGCAGATGAGTTTTCTAAAGTAAAAGGTTGCAAATCGGCCAAGGAGATATTATGGGACAAATTGAAAGAAATCCATGAAGGAAGTGAAGATATAAGAGAGCAAAAGAAGTCACTTCTTGTGGCTAAATATGAATCCTTCAAAATGGAAGCTCATGAGAACATTGACAAGATGTATTGTAGGTTCAATGATATGGTAAAGGATTTGGAAGGTTTGGGTAAAGAATATTCCTTGGGTGAGAAGAATAGAAAAATTTTGAATGCTTTTCCTAAGGAATGGGAACCTAAATCCATTGCCATAGACGAGTCTAAAAATTTAAATTTTATGCCTATCGAGTATTTGATTAATTCTTTAACCTCCTTTGAATTAAAGATGAAATACAAGATACAAGATGAGGAGGCAAAAGGAAAAAGAAGCATAACATTTAAAGCTTCATCAAAAATGAGAAAAGACTCAAGGATGCCTCACTTCAACAACTTCCAAATCACTTGGGATGATTGCAATTCGGATAGAGAGGTAGAAGAAGAATATGAGGAGGCTCAAATGGCTTTTATGATGCACTTGGCAATAATGCGGTATCCTCTAGTTGTGATTCTTGAGATGATTCATGTGATAAAGATGATGATGATGTTGAATAATTTATTTTTAAAATGCATGAATGTTTGAAAGAATCATATGCTAAGAACAAAGAGTTAAAAATTAAAGTAAATGCTTTATTAAGTACCAACTCAAAACTTGTGCATGAAAATAATTCCTTGACAAAAGAAAACGATGTTTTGAAAGAAAAATTTGTTGGAAAAATCAAGATCATGGAAGAACAAGCTTCTTTGAAGAAGAGATTAGATGATCTTGATGATATTTTGGAAAAGAAGAAAGAAAATGTTTTTGAAAAGAAAAGAACTAGAAATATGTTTTTGAACAAAAAATTTATCACCTTTAGAAAAAATGATTTGTGCTTTATTAAATCTAAATCTTCTTTTTATGGCAATAAGGATATTATTTGTAATTATTGTCATCAACATGGCCATATAAACAAAATTTGTTATGTTAAAAGAAATGATAAAAATTGGGAATAAAGTCTATTTGGGTGATTAAGCATGTTACTAATGCAATTGGACCCAAGAAAGTTTGGGTACCAAAAGTTATTGCTTAACTTAATTGGTAATTAATGCTTGGAGAGGACCCAAGAATTCAAGATAGATTATCAATGAAAGGTGTTCAAGGCATATGAGCTAAGATGACATTAAAATGGGTAACATCTAAAATTTTGTGTTAAAAATGTGCTTTCATTTATTAAGTTATACTATGAATGTTACTCATCTATGTGATTGAATTTGTTTAGAATCATACGGAATTTGTATCCCCAATTTTTTTGTCTATAATAAGTCACTACTTGTAAAAGAAAGGGGGAGCATTCAAAATTTTTTTTTTCTTAAATGGATTATTTTGCAAAAAATTGCATCACACATGTTTCATTGTTTTGCTGATATTTTTTGGTGAGGAATGAGCGAAAATTATTTTGATCCTAATTCTTTGCATGAATTCCCTCATATCTGCTTGAATATATCTGAATTCTTGAAGGGAAGAAACGTTTTGCATAACTTGACTTATTCTCCATGTACTCATATTGAATTATATTCACCTTTCAAGGGGGAGAACAAACTAAGGGGGAGCTTAAATTGCATTATCTTTCTTATGCTTTGATGATATCAAAAGGAGGAGAAAATAATGGGGACAAAACTTCTTAACTTATGCTTCATATTTTTTGGTTGTTTTTAAAATTGTCCAATTGATTTGTCATCATCAAAAAGTGGGAGATTGTTGAACCCCAGTTACGTTAATCATGTTTTGATGATGACCAAATCGCACTAATAGTTTGAAAATAAGTGTGCAGAAAAATAGGTAGGTTCGGACGCAAATGATCGTCCGAACAAAACAACCAGAAGACTCCACGGACGCAAATGATTGTCCGAAAGATAGAGATTCGGACGATGGTAATCGTCCAACACAAAGAATTTGAAGCAGTCTCGGACGAAGAACAGCGTCCGATCATATTTCCAGAAGACTTTGCTTCGACCATCGAACGCATCCTAGGATGTATGAACGAATTCCCTCAGAGAACGGACGCAGCGTCGGACGCAGAAGTTAGCAGCGGCCGTCCGAAAGGTCCAACGGCTAGTTTTCCAGTAAACAAAAAATAACCGTTGGAAAATTGTTGAAAGCAGATTTTGGGCAACTATAAATACCCCTAAGCCTGAATTAAAGAATGAGAGACTTCTACATTAATTACAAGTAATTCTTGAGCTATTTGGGAGAAATAGTGGGTACAAGCGTTGTAATAGTATAGATAGTTTTGTGAAAAGAGCTTACTGGTGTAAGAGTTCTTCAAGTGTAAGAGTGGAGAGATAACAATTGTAACAAAGGGAGGTTGTGAGTGTAAAACTCTTGGCTCAACTAAAGGAAATTAGTGTGAGCAAGAGTGATCCTCATTTGTGTACAAGAGGTTATTGTCTCACCTACTTTGAAAAGACTTTTAGTGGCTAAACTTCAAGTTGAGAACTTGGTAGTTGCCTTATAAGAAGCTGGTCTTTGTGGTTGTAAGCTCCAACCTTGAGAAGTTTGGAAGTTTGATTTGAAAATCTTAATCTCAATCTTCTTATTTGTTCTTTAAGTTTAAATTGTTAAATATCTATTGTATTCATTTCTGCTTAAGCTTTTATTTGGCGCATAAAGTTTGCATTTCCATTAAGCACATCAAAAGATTTATTTTTGAAATAACCTAATTCACCCCCCTCTTAGGTTGTCCTTTGAGACCAACAAAAATATCGTATCATCATCACGAATTAATTTGTATGGATCTGGAAATTCTTGATATTTTAAATACATGTTACCGCATTTTTTTAAGATAAAGTTACAAGTAATCCACAACAGTGGAATCAATATTAAAGTTAGAATAAATTCAAACTTGTCAAACTAAACTTCAGGATCTCTAAATGCTGGGTCTTAACTTTGATTGTTTTACCACTATACCAAAGCCTTATTGGCCATTTTACAGCACAACTAACTTTAAGATGAGTGAATTACATAAACGTGATAAGGTTTAGAAGATATAGAGGATCTATTAGCCATTTCAAATTTAATTAGCAGGAAAGCTTTTGGAATGACGCTATGACCACTGTCTAAGGAATAATTGCGGAATCCTGCATTTACATCACTCAAAATGTTACATCTCATATTCATTCAAGTTTCAAAATTTAGATATTTTCGTGCAATCCACCTCTTATTGTAAAACTGAACTTATGCAACGTCATTCCTACCATAATAACCCCACGTTTGGTGTGTAATAATGGTTTAGAATGGAAATACCTTTCCGATTTATCTTTTCTATTTTATGTTCGGTGACACTTCTAAGTTGGAAAGCTTATTCCACCAAGAAAGTTTATTCCAACTAAATCCTGGAAAAGTCATTCCTCAAAAAACATTGAGAAAAAGTCATTCTGAAAATTGTGGGATATCAATTTTATCCCCTCATTTTGAAATTTAAATCTAAATATAATATATATATATATATTTAAAAATGTCTAAGATACACATCTAAATGTTAATAAGATTGTCCTGCAATTCTAAAAAATTATTATTTTTTGACCATATGTATCTTATAAATGAATACAAACCTTTTAAAATAAATATAATATTATAAAATTAGCTAAATTTTAGTATTTAATATGTATTTGAATGCAAAATAAAAAATAAAAAAATCACTAATATATAATTTTTTAAATCTTGTATCCTTAACACAAAATATTTAAAGTTTCCACACCCATAAAAATGTTAATAACATGAATTAAAAAAAAAAAAAATTTGTTACATTCTTTAAATAAAAAAAAATTAAGAGTATATAAGTCAAATTAATATAACATTATTTCCATTATTACATCTAGAAATCATTATACCAAGTATTAAAAAAAATAATACTCATTACATTTTATCTTTAGTCACCAAATGTAAAATGGGAATAAGAATTCTGGTTTATTTTGGGTTGAAATACATTTTGCCTGCATTGACCATTCCATTCCAGACTATTCATGCGTTCAAAACATGAGGTAAATTCTTTTCCAAAAATATTAAATAAACACACTCCAAAATATAATTGAAGTGCTTGAAAATAATTCTACAAATATGTTTATCCGAAACATAAATTTCAAATGTCAAAACTTTGGTTGGTTATACAAGTATTACAAACTATGTTTTCTTCCATTTTCTTTAACTAGATCATGCAAACTCAGGTTAAATAATAAAGAAGATAAAGTTAGGTTGTATATATGTTCTATTAGTTAGGATGATTAGTATTATCATTGATATTCATTGTGCGATGATGATCGATACATTCAGTGGTAAAATGATTGATCTTGACAAGAGGAAAGGATGGAACATTGGTGAACTTAGTTGTTGTCATGCAATGCACAATGTTGTTTCAGAAATATAAAGTGAAAAAAATAAATAAATAGGGTAGAGATTTCAGTCTCCATTTTTCAAACACATGCCTTGCATGTGAAACTTTGCCTAACCATTGAAGGGCTATCATAATATATATTTGCTCAAAGAATTTTGATAATCTAATATGTTTACCTCCACCTTATTTCTTCTCCTTTCTTGATGTTGAGAAACCCATCATACCAACTGGATTAGTTTTTTGCGTTTCATCTCATTTTTGTTAACCTAGACCAATCAAATATGAAATAAAAGAAATCAACTCATTCCAAAGTAATAATTCATGAGAATCATTCACCACTAACTTGTTATGCACTAAACTGGACTTAATGAGTTTGTGTAGATTGGAAAGTACATTGAGGCTCACTCCAGTGGTAGACAATGTATAAAGAATTAGTGAACAATATCACATACCTAGCAAATGAATGCTTTTGTAGTAGTGCATAGAATAGGGGTGGCTGAATGGTAGTAATGTTGTAATGGCAAATCAATAGTGGTTATTTTTAATGGAGGTGCTGCCTATTCATGGTTAAACTTGAGCGGATTAATATCAGATATTTAAATATGATTATAAAAATAAAGTATTATTCACGTAGCAATTGATTATTGAAAATGATCATCGAATCGTAATTGGCACGATGAGATTTAGGATACAAATACCTTGACTACGTATTCTCTCTCCCTCTCCAAATTCTGTATGAAGGTTGTCAATAGGGAAAACCAACCCTAATACCCTATATATATAGGATGTAATATTATACATGGGAGAGTGAGACTTAGCCCAAATAGTGTAATTGGACCTCCTATTAAGATCACCTTAAATTCAATAGAATTTAGAAAATAAGCCTATACCTTATACATCACACCAAAGAAATAATTGAGATAGACCTAAACCCAAATAAGTAGATCATAAGAATATGGGATTTACCAGTTTTCATTTAACCCATTTATATAAAATAGAAATTAATTAGTGGTAGCCCAAATAAGAAAATAATTCCAACATTCTCTCACTTGGGCAACACTAATTTATTTTAAGGTTTTAATAAAAACATTTAAGAAAATGGCTCTTAGGTTAAACACAACTTTAGTAGCCACTGTAAAAATATCAATACAGAATTCGGTTCAATGAAAACACCAGTAATTACAAATATAGTTGCTATCACTGACATAAATTCCACAGTGTGATAAAGTGTAGTGTAATTTGATTTACATGATCCACAAGCAAAAAATAAAAAAGTCAAAACCACAGTCAGTCCTTAGTTTTAGAAAGACTCTGAACAAGACCTTCGTCCACTATAACACTTCTAAACCAAAGTCACGTCACAAAGGGGAGCATTTACAAGACTTTTGTCCACTTTATTGCCTCTAACTCGAAACCATTGTTGTACAACCTTCACTTTATTCTTGCACAAGCTCATATAAGCAATCCATAAAACCTTCAGATATGTACAAAACATGAATATATCATGTCAATAAATGCATAAATCAGGGAATGAAACTTTATTCACTACAGATAACTGTAGACTGCACAAGAGTTATAAATAAATGTCACTTACCAAGTACATCAAATATAATTGAATACTAAATGTTCACATGCTTCTCAAACATTTAAGGTTGCAACTTGGTCAATAAATCAATAAATAATTTACCACTGAAATGTATTCACACAATACATTACACTTATCAACACATTCTCTTATTTCAAAACTTAATAAACTTTATATAACTGTGTCAATGTCCATTGAATTTCATGTCTTCTTTAGAGAACATTCCAGCGGAAATATGTTAAAGCAAAACTCAATTGGCCCAGAGATAAAATAAAATTTCTAACCATTGAAATAAATATTTCAAGTCGTTAAGTTAAGCTCTCACTTTAAAATAAATATAAATATTTACATTTAGTAGACAACCAGCATTAAGCATTCTTTAAGATTAGTACTTTATGTAACTAATAACTTTAAAAACCTTAACATGCCTGAAAATATGCACATAATTTTTAATTTTCTGACATACCTTATTATGTCATTAACATACACCTAATGATCAAAATCGTTATTTTTGTCAAATATTTATCCACACATCTAATGCATAGGCAATGTGTATTAGGTAAATCATTATATATATATATATATATATATATATATATATAAGATAGTCCACTGTATTACTATATAACAAATCTCACTCATGGAATTCTTTCAATAAAAATATTTTAATGTTTTGCTCTTTGTCTTTATTATCTCTTTATTATAAACATTTGTACCTTAGATTCTGTATATGGAACAAAGCTAGCTATCCCAAAATCTTTTATACCAAAGATCTCGAAAATATCAAAATAATATTCAATAATTTAATAACAGCTAGCTAATAAGAAAATAACAACATAGATAATGAGTAAAACTCCCACATGCATCGAGAATAGTCTCTACTTAAAACAGTTTTATATCCAATGTATTCAAAACATTAGGAGTTAACTAACACTCAAATCTTTATGCACCTATATATTAAAATTAAAACTGTATGCACTTCATAGATTTTGAATAAATCCAAACACCAAGCATTTGAGCCTAAATTTCTGTAAATCAGGATCTCATGAGAATATACTAAAACAACTTTACTTAATATTCTTTAACATGTACATTGTTTTTATACAATGGTCCAATCTCAAGAGATTGTATAGATTAATTTTACTTCAAATGTATTCTTAAAAATTATAAATTCCATCATAAGAGTGTCAAAAACATTTATCACATAAAATATGTGAGAAAATTCCAGAGATATTAGTATGCACTAAAACTGAAAAAATACCATTTAACAATTCAACTCCATGTTTTAGAACTTGCTTAATACTTATTTGAATTGATACAAGCATAAAACATTTGAAATTACATCATTCTTTGTCAAATCATAAACGGATTTACTGAGTCAAAATGCAATTCATAAATGTTATAATAGTTAGTTTTAAAATAAGAAAATAATATTTTAAGAAAATGAAGTATACTTTTTAGTGTAATTTTTCATGTATAAACAAGTCACATCTTTATTTGACTTTCATTTGTTGACAAATTCCTTAATGAAAACAGTAATAAGAAGGAGTATTCTACCATCAATATTATCTTACTGTTATCACCACATAAACATCAAACATTGTCCACTTCTTAAATGCCAAGTGTAGGACCTATTTACGAGTAGGATCTTAACTTACTCGAAAATTTTTGTTTTATAGTGGTGAAAGTATACTTATATTTCCACTTTGTTCATATGCAACTAAAATCAATATTAGACTCCCTTTTATATAGAGTTTCCTTTCTCTTCCGATAGAAAAACAAATACCAATATATTTGTTTATAACCCAAAACTTTCCTCCTAGGCAAACCTTAAATTATAGAAAAGGATGAAAGACCATTTTGTTGCATATTGAGCAAGAAAATTAACAACGAAAGGTACTTTAACACTGTTTAGGAGATATATTAAAACTAGCATTTATTTTAATAACAAATGCTCTAACTCCAATAACCCCAACAATTATCCATGTTACTTAATTTTCCATTAGCACCCTAACTTTAGTAATTTCTTAAATTTCTGAAATTATTTCTTTGGATTCCAAAAACAATCGATAATAAAATGAGCTAACAAAATACTGTAAAAATCTTTATCAGGGAAAATAATACTGGAAAGCTAAATAAAGGAAGCCAACATAAATATGACGAAAAAGGTTATACTCATATCTACGTATTAGGCACTCTTTATTTCCTTTCGAATAAATATGAGATAACAATACTCGTTTACCCATGAATCTAGTATATTTTTCCCCTTCATTAGTACATCCTCACATTAAACCAAACTTCCCCTAGGTCAAAAATAGACTTCTTTATAACTTTAATGCTCAACTTTTATTATTATCTCATTTTACAATGAGACTTTATTTTATCAATCTGTACACAGTGGATTTTACACACTTAAAATCAAGTACAAATATATCAAAGTGAAATAATTCAAGTGTTAACTCAAAATCACTTTTGTACCTCAAAACATTATTGCACCAAATCCTTAATATAAAAGTGATTGTTTATAGAAATATTGCAAATTTTAAAATAATTTTATAGCATATATATAATCAAATAACACCATGCAATATAGTAAACAATTAATGGCAATAATACGTGAGAGTTTAAGTTGTATAACTAGACATATTCACATTCGAACAAAATAAATAGCATACAATATAAACCCCACACTAGTAACCAGTGAGACAACCTTATAAGAATTTATTACCTTTAGGCAGATAAAAATGTCTAAAATTATAAATTAAACCCTCACTGATCACTCAACCCTTTTAAAATTAATATAAATAATTACCACCTTCGGGTAGGTAGCTATGTTATAGTAATTTTAAAAGAAATCATCCCAGAATCCTTATTAAATAAATTTATGAATTATGATAACGGCCACTTCAGTGTACCAATTATAATAATCCAATAAATTATTTAACTTAGATAACATACTTTATGCCATTAAAACTTCATAATATGCACTTAACCCTTTTAAAATTAATATGCACAATTACCACCTTATTGAAGCACGGCATTAACAAACTAACCTATCTATGAAAATATCAAATGCCAAACCTTTTTCATTCTGCTCAATTTGTATCTTTTAACTTCAAAAGCATGACCAGATTAGAGATATAATATAGAGACCTTGGATAACAAATAAATTGAAGTAGGTATAATTATAGTAAAGGTACATATAAAATGAAATATCCTTAACTTTAAATAAAACTAAATTGACAGCTAATATATCTTTAACAAACATAAATATCTCAGGGTCCTTATTAAATAATTTTACAAAATTATAATTATGTCCACTTTAGCGACACTATTTATTATAATTTATAAATTATTTTAACTGAAATATAAATAAATGTCCCTAAATACATAACTTTATCTGCATAAGACAAGTGCATAGTCATGTACGATTTATCATAATTTTCTTTGCGCAAATTATCAATTTTCTCTAGGATTATGCAAAAACCAAAAACACAAGCATATGATCAAATAATTTAATCTTATCTTAATCTTTAGGAATGGGCACACTAAAAAATGTTTAAACCTGATCAATTCACAATGATCATTTTATACCATGCAAAGTTTTTATAAACAACACAAGACATTAAAATTTTATATTCTTTCTTGGTTTTTATTTTGTACGAGTCACTTGACATTAAACATCATAAGCGGCTCTTATGCTTAATTTTAAATAGCCTTAAAATTTTTCCATTGAATCTGGTCAATGTTATAAAGAAACTTTACAAAACGTAATTGCTATTGCCACTCCAAATAGCATAACCGTGGGTTTAACAAGTAAATCGATTCAATATAATGTAGTGTCATCTATTAATTTCAACTTGATAATGCATGAAATTGGGACACAGTTGACATCCCGCATTCAAATTAAATCATTCCACTTATAATGAAAACAATGGAACTACTACAACGAAATTTCAAATTTTAGTAGCACGCCATACATAATTCATGGGCATATGAACAATTAGGTACCACCAAAAGGAAAAAAAAAATCACATTCTTTCTTGATCTTTGAACCAACTAAAATTGGTTAAGCTAAAAGAGCCCTTATCCCAACCTTTTTTTTTCAAAAAAAAAAAAAATTAGAATTTTTCCAGCTTTGCAGAGTAATTTTTATTTTATTTTATTTCTGATTTATTTATTATTATTATTATTATTATTATTATTATTATTATTATTATTATTATTATTATTATTAACATCATCCTTTATCTTTTATGCCCAAGTTTTAAAAGACAAACAAAACTTAGGCCGTCTACTGGATACAAACCAACATATGTATTCAATAACTCATATAACTTGTGCCAGTTATCCATAATTTCCACATACCTCATCCAAAAAGGAATTCTTTAAATTTAATAAAACAGTCACATGATGGTTTAAACTCATCCCCAGATTGATGTATCGTGTAAGATACAGAATTCATGCTACTATGACAAATTATAGCATATGTTGTTTGTGGCTTCATTCCACATTGGTTAATGTTAAGGAGAGTTGTGTAGCATACGTTCTTTCATTTATTTGTACGTTATGTTGATGACATTCTCATTGCTGCTAAGAGTTTAGTAGAAATTCACATTTTAAAAACACGTTTGAGTTGTGAATGTGAGATGATGAAAGATTTAGGAGCAACTTACTCGCTAAGAAGATTCTTGATATGGAAATCAAAAGAGATTGAGGAGCTATGAAATTGTTCCTAACCCAAAAGCATTACTTCGAGAAAGTTTTGGAGAACTTTGGCATAAAAGATACTAAACTTGTGAGTACTCCTCTTGCAAGTCATTTTGGACTTTCAGCTGCTCAGTCACTACGGTTAGATGAGGAAGAAAGTTATACGGCTCGGGTTCTATATTCAAGTGCAGTCGGCAGTATCATGTATGCGATGGTTTGTATACGTCCAAACATTTTACAAGCAATTAGTGTGGTATGCAGGTATATGTCTTGTCCAGGAACAAAACATTGATAGGCTGTGAATTGTAATGAACCAGTGACCGCCAATTTTTGAAATTCTAACCAACAGTTCGAGAAACTCAAATTATGGCAACAATTTCTAGCCTTTTCTATCAAAATTTTTCTCAAAAAATCAACCAGGTCCACATGGAATTTAATCAAGAACCATGGATTCAATAAACCTATTACCATTTTCAACCGTATAGTTATATCCAAAATCAATCAAAGGGCTCATTTTTTCTCGATCTTTTCAGATAAGGAAATGCCACCTTTTTCTTTCCACTTTTCAGATAAGGAAGATATAACTGAGGATTTCATCCAAAGCTCCAAATCAAAAGTCTAGATCCGAGGTGGTATCATGGAGAAGACGAGGAGATAAAAAGAGGTAGGGGTGGGAGATGACTCAAAGGAAGGGGAATCGCAAGAAAGAGAGATAGGGAATGATAAATAGGGAAGAAATAGGGAAGGAAAGAATAAAGATGGGAAAGAGTGGAGAGGGGCAGTGGAGGAGAAGGAATGAGGGGAGCAAAGAATAGAGAACAGGAAAGTGAGAAAAATTAGGGTTTTAGTATTTGTTCTTGATAAAGTATAAAATATATTAAAGGCTAAAGAGCTTTGAAAAAAAGAATAGAAATGATACTGCTATGTTTCAAACTGCTAAGTTTCAAACCTATGACCACAAGGTTGGAGCAAAACCTTGTTGCCAAGCCGGTCTACAGCAACATGACTTGTCAATTTTGCCATTGTTTTACATTTAATTGAAACAGCGACCCGTTCGATTAAACTAGTTGAACCGTGACCCGAAAATTCTATCGGTTCTCTTACCGATCCGAGTTTAAAAACATTAGTTCGTTGTTAGTGATTTAAGCCCATTGGGGTTTTATGGAGAAAGTGAAGCAAGTTTGCTATTTTATACACATTTTGTGGATATGGATATGCACCAAGGTGGAGATTTGTTATAAGAGACATACTTTGTCCTACATTAGTTAATGTAAAGGAGAGTTGTATAGGCTTACTCTTATAAATAGAGACATGAAAGTTTAGACTTTATGTACCAAGTACTAAATACAAGAGAGCTTAGTGAGCTATTGGGTCTTATTGGTCATTAAGCCTTTTGTCTTATTTTTGGCTTTCTTGTATTTCTGTACGAGCGCTTTTGTGGGTTTAAAAGCACTCTCCTAAACTTTTTGTATTCCTCTCATATAGTAAAATTTTGCTCGCTTTCTAGATCGTCTGTTGACGTGGGTCTTTTGACCAAACCACGCAAATATGGTACCTCTCTTTTATTTTCTCTTTTGTTTTGTTATTGTTTGTTTCGGATATTATCTCGGTCTTTTGAAAATTCCCTGGGATCCTCCCTAACATATGTAGATAAGTATCACCTCGAAGTCTGAAACAAGATTTAAAATACATTTTCTTTTCTTTGTTGTTTCACATAATTGACCAATTAGAAAGAAACCAACAAGTAAGCCTATTCTGTTAGTGTTTTTTATTTTAATATATAATTCTTTCTTTAACTTTCCTTTAAAAGAACTTGAGATCAAATCAAGAAATCCTATGATCTCGACTGACATGGTCATTTGACTTAGAGCAAACAATCAATCAAAAACTTAATCGATTCAAATTCTGATGTTGTGGCTTTGATACCACTTGTTAAACACGAGTGGATCAACATCAAATATTCAAATACGACTATAAAAATAAAATTGCATATCAGTCACCGTAGCAATTGATCACCATTGAAGATGATTATTAAATCATAATTTGCACGTTGAAATTCACATAACTTTACTAGACGTTCTTTCTCTCTCTCCAAGACCTATATTGTGGTTATCAAGAGGGCAAACCAACCCTAATACCCTATATATATTGGATGTAGTAGTATAGAAGAGAGAAAGGAACCTAGCCCAAATAGTGTAATTGGACCTCCTATTAAGGTTACCTTAAATCCAATTAGATTCAAAAGATAGGCCTATACCATACTTATCACACTAAAGAAATGACTGAGACAGACCTAGGCTAAAATAAGTGGATCATAAGAATATAGGCTTTACCGGTCTTCATTTAATCCGTTTTTATGAAAGAGAAATTAATTAGCGGTAGCACAATAAGAAAATCATTCCAACATTCATTTCAATAAAGCAGTGGAGCCAAAGATACCCCCAGTATAGGATCCTAAGGTGGAATGCTCCCCCCGACTTAGTGAGTCCCTTCTTCCGTGATGAATTGTTGTAAAAAAATTGAAATTGATATTTATAGATAAGGGAAGAATAAACTTTTCCCTTCTATCTAGAAAGAAATTTTTTTTAAAGAATTCGAATTTAGGAATAGAAGAAAGTGAAAGGACAATTAGGAAGACAGAAGGATTAAGGGGGAGGAAAAAAGTAAATAGGGAAAGAAATTGAGAGAAAAGTAGGAGACTAGTAGTGGTGACTTTTAAGGTTAGTGGATGGATATGCAAGGTGGAAGGTGCAGGAGGAAAGCAGAATATGGATTGTGGGTTTTTTGAATAAGGAAGAAAAGAGGGTCATTTTGAGTTACTTTTGTCACTTAGCAACAGAAATAGCGACAGGATTTTCTGTCACTCAAGATGAAAGAGGAAAGATGAAGAATACTTTTAGATATCTTTGGGCTCATTCCATCTGTCATTTTTTTTTTTTTTTTTTGTTAACCTAGACAAATGAAATATGAACTAAAAGGAATTGACACATTCCAAAGTGAGAATTCATAAGAAATTTTATATCTTTTACTGGGTAAAGCTTCACCATAAACTTTTTATGCACTATACCTGGATTTAGTGAATTTAGCCAGTAGATAAGGTATGCAAAATTAGTGAACAATATCGCATACCTAGCAAATGATGCTTTTTTGAGGATAGATTGATGCTGGCAAAATAGCAATGGCTAAATGTTGGTAGTGTTGGGGTGGCAAATCAATAGTTGTGACTTTTAAGGATGTGGAGCGAGGTGAAAGAAAGGGACAGGAGAAAGGGAAGAAAGGGGGATTAAGGAGGATGAAAATGGAAAACATGGAAGTAATGGAGGGAAAGAGTGGGGGAAAGGAAAGTAAGAAACTAGTGGTAGTGGCTTTTGAGGGAGGTAGAAGATGGTGAAGGGTTCCTAGAATGTGGGATTTGTGGGCTTTCGAAATGAGGAAGAAAAGAGGTCATTTTGGGTTATGTTCGTCACTTAACAGAATTTTGCATCACTCAATATGAAAGACGAAGGAAACTTTAGCTATCTTTCGGCTCATTCTAGAAATTCAACCTCTCGTTTTTTCTATTCTTATCATGCGAAAGATTTATAAATTCTTGAAATTTTGGCAAAGTGCAAAACATTAGATCATTATTTTTTCATTAGGTATGTGATATTTTAGAAAATCAATAGTGATGATTTTTTAGGGAGTTGGAAGAAAGGGAAACGACAATGGGGAAGAAATAGGAACTAAGGAAGAGGAAAAAGGAAAACGGGAAAGAAAGGAAGGGAGGCGAATAAGGGAGAAGGAAGTAGGAGACTAATAGTATTGGCTTTTGAGGGAGGTGAAAGGAACTAAAAAGTGGTGGAGGTAGTAGAATGTTTGATTTGTGGGTTTTTGGAATGAGGAAGAAAGGAGATCATTTTAGGTTATGTCTATTACTTAGCAATGAAAATAATGGCAGAATTTTCCATCACTTGGGAGGAAAGATGAAAGAAACTTTCAACTATCTTTGAGCTCATTCTAAAAACTCTTATTTTTTACAATCAATGTTATGCGAAGGATTTACAAATTCTTGACAGTTTTGATAAATTTGCAGAATGCAAAACGTTACATCTTCTTTTATTTATCAAAACTGTCATGTTTTCATATTTGAACTCCTTCTGTGTGCTTCTTATTTCAATTTACTATAGGCATCAAAGTTGTAAGTGTCAGTTATATTGTTAAATTTTCAATTTGTCACAAGTGTCAAAGTATATTATATGCCCCAAAATTCTTCATTCGTATTTACAAAATACATGAGATCAAATATTGTATGCTTTTCTATTTTACATTTAGAAACTGTAAAAAATTTTATTTTTAATGCATCATATTCCAAAATTTTTTGATGTATGCATTTTAGAACTAGTTTAGATGATTGAGAAACTGTAATACTCATTGTTGAATCAGTGTTGAGCTTGTCAGTTTGGCAGCCTCTACCTTTGACTATACAATATTCAAAAGGATAAAGTCCCAAGCAATCTCCAAAACTACTTCAATTGTAAACTTTCGACTACATTCTCAAATCTCAACTCAACAACTAAAAATGTAGATTTTAGGTATACTGCTGTCAAATTTAGTTTTTACCTCACGAAGAAATGAATGGTATTCTATCCATTTCTGGCAGCGCCGCCTCCAACCAACACCACCAGGGTAATTTGACAGAAAAGACAGTTTGAAACTGTTTTTTGCTAGAAATATGATTCTAGGCACAAAATGAAAAGTAAAGCAGTGAAGAGCTGCAAAACGTGCCAAACTCGTAGTAGCTTTTCCTCATCCACTATACTAAATTACAATTATTTCGTGATAATTATACTAGAATGATCCTCATAACGAATAAAGTGTAATTTAGTATATGGTAAATTTCACAGAATCTATGCAAAATGGCCAATAATAATAATAATAAATAAATAAATTCAAAATAAAAAATTCAAAAGTGTAATTTATCCGTTAAATCAAGGAATCAAACCTCAAATAATTCTTTCAACCCTTCAAGCAAAATAATTAATACTCTCGGCCTAGTCCAATTTGGCTATCATGAAACCACTGATAGGTAGAGGTGGAAAAGGCTTAAAACTTTTTCATGTTGTCCTTCTGTTTTTGCCCTATAAGTGAACCCTCAGTGCCACCTTCGGTTATACTCATTTACTTATCAAAATCATATTCTATGCCTACTTATGAGATTAAGGGGTAGACAATTATAAACTTTAAAGATTTGTTTTTGTTGCTTATGAAACTAAAACCATGCAATAGAACTCCTTAACTGGATTTAGTGAAGGATGTCCAACAATGTCAAATTTGGAATGAATTGGCACAATAAACCTATGATTTCATAAAAATGCTTTCCAATCCATCCACTCAAGTTGCTGAAATGGCCGGAAACCTTGAAATTGGATTTTATTTTTAGTAGTTCAATGAATGATTTGAGAAAAAAATATTTGAGTAGCCAAAAATTTACTATTGAAAGAGTTTAGGGGATGGTTGTACTTTACCCTATTCGAAATGCTGACTCGTAAAGGAAACATTATTTCACCATTTTTCTATGTACAAATTTAAGATTGCTTTTATACTTTAGTGATATATGTACAACAAGAGACATAACTCTTTGTTATGACGATCATGGTGTACTGTAATTAATATGTAAGGTCAAAACAGCTTCTAGTGTATTGTCAATCGCTGCTGCATATATACTAGCTTTTATGGTAATTTGTGCTGTAAACGTGCTTATATATTAGAATTTCTATGAATAGTTAATTGATGATGATACAATCTTGAAGATACAAAAATAGCAAACAACTTGATATTTTAGGACATCCTAGTACCCTACACAATGTCATTTTATGATAAATGAAAAAGTATTTCAATCATAAACTTTTGGCCACTTAACTATTTTTCTTCCCTAGTAGACTACTCAACTAGTTAAAACGTAAACTTTAGGTAATATCCCAAGAAAAGATGAAGAGTATTTTTGTCTATTTTTCTTTCTTTCTTCTTTATTCAATCTTGTGGAAAATCTTGAAGAGTCAAAGGATGGCAATGGTGGCATCGCCTCCAGCCAGTTTTCATTTATCAACTACCAACAGTGACAGAATTCAACAGTTCAGGCTCAGATTTCATGAGAAACTTAATTCTAGGATCAAAATTGAATAAAAAATAGGGAAGAATTGCTGAATATGTCGAATCCGTGGCAGCTCTTACTTCATACTCAAATCAAAGCTAGGTATAATAGAAATTAAATCAAAATGGTCCTCATCACAAGAATAATATAAATCATTCCTAATCGACCAAGAAAAAGCATAAATGCACAAAGATCAAAGATCAAATAGAAAAGCCCAACAATGAAAATGAAGATTAGGTGTGGCTTGCTTGATAAGGGAAACAGAAGACGCTCCGTTCGTATCTGTTTTTTCAATTTTTGTCTCGATTAGTTCACAAGATTGTAAAATCCAAATTCAAATTCTCCCTCCCAGAGAAAGAATATAATTTTTGGCCACTGGCTTAAAGTTACTAATACATTAGGCCTTGTTAATCCTTGTGTTTGTTAGTCGAAACCAAAATAAACTCCAATGCATTTCAAGCTTCAATAAACCCTTGAACCCTTAAGCCAAAATTAGTAAAACTCTTGGCCTGATCCAGTTTGCCTGCCTGAAATCACTTGCGAAGGAGGAAAAGGAAAGGTTTAATGCTTTCACATGACTAGGCCTTGTGCTTTTGCACCTGAATAAGTGAACCCTAAACACCACCTTCTTTTTTTCTCAACCTAATTGTGAAATTAGATTTTTTTTTTTTTTTGGTCCTAAAACTAAAGGCCGTGCAATCATAATCCTGGGGGTTTATTTTTGGTTGCTTCTCAAACTAAATTCCATGCAGTCCAAAACCCTAATTGGATTTAGCGAAGGACATCTAATAAGGGTTCAGATTTGGAATCAATTGGGACACCAAACTTATATATTGACAAAAGTATCCTCCAATCTATCTGCTCAAGTTGTGGAAATAGTCGGATATTCCAAAATTTGATACTTTTAGTTGTTCAATGAAATTAAAAATAATTGAGTGACCAAAAGTTTGCGTTTAGAGACTCTAGTGATCTTACTATTTCCCATTACAAATGTTGTCTTATAAAGAGAATGTTGTACTGACTTCAGGCATGAATTGTACAATTCCATTTTTTAGAATTTAATATTCTGATACTATACTTTAGTGCTATATATATTTATGACTGAATTATTTCAAAATTTTATTTTTAATTCCCCTGAATTCTGTAGATATTAAGACTGTTGGGTTAAGATTGCTTACCGACTTCTGAAGAGTTCAAAAAATAAAATAAAAAACTTATAAAAAAAAATGTATATATGAAAGTTATTTCATCAAGAGACAACGCTTTGTTGTGAAGATCGTGACTATAGTCCGATTAGTGTGTAAGCTCGAAAGAGCTAGTATGTATTTTTAATAGCTCCAAGAATTTGTTTCTTATATTTATATTTTACCTTTCTTTACAAGTAGAAGTTAAGTTAGGGAAGCAAGGAACATATAGTATGAGAGCGTATTCTTAAAATATCTATATTTACAGCAGTGGCAGTAGGGGCATGGCTGGTAATAATATGCCAATTTGACCACTATTAGTAGATAAAATGATTTCTTTCACTTTTGAATTCCAAACAATTTGAT
This sequence comes from Cinchona pubescens, assembly GCA_025175665.1. Lineage (NCBI taxonomy): Eukaryota > Viridiplantae > Streptophyta > Magnoliopsida > Gentianales > Rubiaceae > Cinchona > Cinchona pubescens. The sequence goes on along the minus strand of JANKKI010000256.1, from coordinate 1,225,181 downwards.
TAGGAGTCAGTATACAAAGATTTAAGATCATTTATGTAAATTGTTCTCCATTTCTAAGTTCATAGCCTTCATGGTAGATTCGTCGATATTACCTACGAAATAAAGGGCATGTTCGAGAAGACCATCTAACTCTCCAGAAATGATCAATTGAAATCCCTTTTTGCTAGACCAATATATTTCCCCTAAGAACCGGTAAATACCTCTACTACGAAAAAAATGTTGTGATAAGAAACGCTTAATTTTTTGCACTCGTGCTACTATTAAACGATCCTTTTCGGACGCACGCTAACATGATATTTTAGTTTCGCTAGTTGCATTTAATTCTTTTGAGCTAAGTGATGAGAACAAATCCCCAAGAAAGTAGAGGGTAGGAAGATTAGATCGATTAATTAAAATATAATGCAATGGGTAATGTAGTTTTAGAATAAAGGTAACAAGAAGAAAGAATAACAGCGTAAGGAATTTAATGTAGTTTTACAAGTAATTAATAATCAAACACGTGCTTTGCACATGAATGTTTGCCTAATCATATTTCTGGAGTTTTGGTTATCTAATATTGTTAACTCAAAACTTTTCTTCCGCAGCTTCGTTTTATTTGCTCTTGATGTTTTCAAATTTGCTCATACCTCTTGTATCTAAACTTAATGAAGGATACATGAACAAAACTATTCGACGTCCTCAAGAATCAAAGAGTACAGGAGAAATTTTATCTTGGATTGGAGTAACTACTTGGCATGTTGAGTAGTTACTCCAGGACCAATAAAAATCCTACATATGGAGTGGGAGACCTACTTTCTAAAAATAAGGGGACTATTATTTTTTAATGAGTGGATAATTTACTCTACATGAAATAATATTATTGATCCGAGAGCAACTACTAGGCATGCCAGGTATTTGCTCTAACTCAAAATAAAAATTTTCAAGAACGCAAAAATCTGAAAATTAAAGTACACAAATATGCTAGCTGTTGCTGACAAAAATATGTCACAAGGGCCTCAATTACAACTCTAGTTCATCACTTAATTAACCAAAATAAAACTTAAAATCTGCTGCAAGTAATACATTGACATTTTAGTACATCCAATTGTTAGTATTTTGCTCAAGCTTTGAAGTATTTTCATCCTATGTATTATACAAATTTGTATGTTTTGATGATATGACATACTTAAATTTTAACAAAAAACTAGTGAACATTTTACTTGATAGAATGAGTATGAGAGTATATAAAACCAAAAGAGACATCCGAGCATCAAATATCTATTTGTTAATTAAAATGGTGAATACTACAGTTGGTTAATCTATTAAGACGAAAGGTTTAAAAAAATGTTAAAATCGAATTTAGAGACACCGAAACACCAAATACATAAACAAATTTTTGAAGGGTTTCTGTTTGGTATCTAAAAAATATCTATTTGTTATTGAAAATGGTGAATATGAAATCTATTAAACTAATATAGACGTTTAAAAAGAGGTTTAAATCGAATTCAGATACACCTAGACACTCACATACATGAACACATTTTTTCGATGGTTGGGGTTCGATTATTTGGTATCTAACAAATATCTACCGCATCACATTAGTTTTGATGTTGATACTTATCAAGAATTTATTGTTGTTGAAGAGTTTGGAACACCTAACACTTCCATTTTTTGTTGCATAATTTTTCTATCCAACTGCCATCATGTGGTTGCGACTTGTGATGGACGTACAAAAGCCCTATCTCCCCCTCCTTAAAAACCTACAATTTAAATTCTTTATCTAATTATGGACTAGCAATATTGTGAAGGTGAAATGACCTTTTTATTAGAAACCTCGACATAAAACTATCTTGTACTCCAAATTCGTTATCATTTAATAATTCATTGTGATTGAAATTACTCTTTTTAAGTTTCAATGTCACTTACGGACCAATTTGTTCATGAAGTTGCATAATTCTGAATTTGATGCAAACAAGAGATTATATATTTTTTCATGAAAATTAGTTCATGCATGTCACTATCTAAGAGGATGGTGGAGTCTATGATGGTTTTTCTTTCCCTTAGCAATTTATTCCATATGATCTTTTCATGGATGCAAATATGATAAAGATATTTACTATGATGTATCATGGGACAAAGATAAAAATAAAAACCATTACGTGCGAAATTCAGACATGAACTCAAAACTTCATGTTGATTTGGATTTCAAATTTGCTAACTAGTGGAAGTGATTTGAAGGATTTTTTTTTTTTTTAAACCTACGTCTCCTCCTACTATCTAGTAATTCAAACTCATGACTAATAAATTATAGAAGAATCTTTTACTGCCTAAACTGTACTTTGTTATCGAGTGATTTGAAGGGTTAAAATTATCGAATTTCAAATTCATTCAATTTAAAATGTCATTTTAAATCCTAGACCAAGGATATAACGCTTGCAAATTCTAAGAATTAATTTATGTTGGGACTAATGCAGATAGTTAATACTTCTACTGTAGAGATGAATTAATTATGCGATTCCTGCATGATATCTATAAAAATTAGTACAATAGAATGCACACTCAATATGAGAAAATCAAGTATGTTTCTTAGGTAATAAGTTTCATGAGCCTACTCTTCATATCTTTTATATGATGCACGAGTATGAATGCTAATCAACACAATTTTCAATACTTCTGGAGTGCTACTTACCAACTATGTTTCCCTACACAAATGGCTTAGCCTAAAAAAATAAAGAAAGAGTTTCTCCGAAGTTAAATGCAAATTCTCTTTAGTTTAAACTTGTGAAAGTTCTTGTCTAATATGTTTATTTAGTAATAATGGAAATGAGAAAATTACTAATAAACTTGGGTTATCCAAGAAATTAGAGCCAAATTTGAGATTAAAACCCTCTGAAAGTGTTGAAGTGCAAAATGATTCTCCAAGTAATTGTGGAGGGAGGAAAAATAGAAAGTTGATTTAACTTTTGAAATTCTTATTTAAACTTCTCTGTCAAATAAGATTATTATTGCCTATGAAGAACATCAAGCTGTTGTCATAAAGATGGTGATTTTAGATTCTCAGAACTGGCTATATAAAAATAAGCCTTCCTCTAAGTCCCCTTTTTATATGTCATCTAGAAAGAAGAGCCAGTGAAAGATAGCTAATAAGTGGATGATTGTTCTTTGCTTCTATTAGTTTGTAACCCATATCTTGGCGTTGATAAACAATCATTTCAACCATAAAATTGCTTTGCTCTTTTGAAATGAATCCGTTAGGACTTAACTCTTAAAGCTATGGTGAATTACAGCTTTGAATTAGGTGAAGGAAATGATTTATCAAGAAGAGAAAACGGGGCTACAAGACTACAAGGATCGGTTAGTAAAAAGGCAGAATCATCAGCATTAGATTTCACATAAGCAAAAGAAGTTTTTGGATCGAGACTCAGGTTAAGAGACATCTCAGAACCTTTTGGAGTTAGGAGTAAAGCATTCCGAGGCTGGTGCATCTCGTCTTCTGAGCGTGGAGAAGCATTGGGAACCCAATTTTTTTCTTCAACTGGGCTATAAGCTCAGGAAGATAATTGTTACTACAATATATTTAAAATTATTTTAGAACAAAAAAACGAAGGGCTTGAGATATTATCATTTTAAAGTTTAACATTTCATTAGTCATCATACACGACTCTTGCACATCAACTTTTTGCCTAGTGATTTGAAATTTTTTTATATCTATATTACTTGGTGAAATATTGACTCTCTCATATTTAGCTCAACATTTTTATCATCTTAGGAAATAAGCCCTTTATCTCGTCCTACACAACCTACATTTCCATCAATGACTAACCTACAAACCTTGTAGTCTCCTTACTTTTGATCTTCATGTTTATGAGAAAACCAATTATCATAAAGATTTAGCCACTTAAAGAAGATGGTTTTGGTTAAAAGTAGTTTCGTATGCTGGTTTTCTTTTCCTTTTCTTTTTATGTGTGTTTATAATTATTTATTTTTTGGTACCTTTGTACCTCCTTTCCAAAAAGGACTAAAACACAAAACTTTATAATCGTGGAAACTCTTAGGGTAGGATCCAATAACAAGCAAGATGGTGGTTCTGCTCAGAAAATGGAAAGTTAGAAAAACTTCAAAATTTTAGGATCTCGGCCTCGGAGGTTCCCTATAACCATAACAAAAGGTTGGTGCTAGCCACGAAGTAAGAGAATGGATGAGAGTCTATAGTTTTTTCTTTTGTATGTTTATTCCAAATATTTTATTGTAGAAAGTACAGAGACAGAGATAATAATATCAATAATCTAGTATGATCCCTCAATAATAGAAAAACCACATTGTACCATGTCATTGCAATAAGGATGCCTTCCTAGCTAATGCATGTACTTGACCTTTCTTGATCCACTTGTTCATTCTTTTTTCAGCTAGAACTACAATGTAAGCAACAACGATGAGAAGGTTTGAGATTCTTCTGGAGAATTAATCCCTGCTTAGCTAGTAAAACTGTGTTATCTTAAATCCCACATCTTGTGAACAATTATCCTAGGTGATTATTGTTCATGGATAACAGATATCAGATGGAAAATGTAAACTAAACATACTTACTAGAAACGTGGTACTTTAAGATGCCCGGTACAAGTACGGAGACGCAATACTCTCTTTCTTTGAATATTAAGTATGTAGGAGTAAGTTTTAATTAATATGCCATTTAAATTCACGTTAAGCTCCACTTAGAGCCGTGGTATAACCACAAATAACTATGATTATATATATCCACATTGAAATAATGTTTATCAAATAAATCTTTCAATATAATTATGGCAAATATTTCAAATAATAAAAATGTATAAATCCTTTATATATATATATATATATATATATATATTGACATCCCCATGGGTATAATGTCTCTTATACACATCTTTTTGTGTATAATGATAGAAAATTTTTCAAATAATAAAAATGTATAAATGCTGTAAATTTCCATTGAAAGAATGCACATTACTTTAAATTTTCATAGAAAGAATGCACCTATTAGTTAGAGTTTCTTGAGAAAAAAAAATTGCTAAACTATAAGTGGTGGTGTTGGGTAGTTGGCTATTAAATTTCTTGTACATGTGAAATTTTAGTTTAATAGAGTAAAGGAAATACTCAAATTTCAAAAACCATTATCCTACCTAGCAAAAATGAGAAACAATTTCAATACTATATAGTTCTTATTAGGTAAATTTGGAGAGTATTTTTCTTATTTTGTTTCAATAAATAGATGAGAAAACAAAGAAACAAAAAAAAAAGAAAAATATAAAAAGAAGAAACAAAGTATCCTTATAATAATCGGGGTTCGCTACCACTAACGTTCTAAAATACTAATCACTGTAATTTAGAATGTAAATGAGTAATATTTTCATACGTATAAGTAGTGACTCAAGTCATAGGGTTGAGTAGGGTTTACTGTAACTATCCAGTGAAGGATCTTCATTGGATGGTTCATAAATTGTAGGCAATTTATATACTGTATTTGATTGTAACGTTGCAACTACAAAGAGCTTTAGTCTGTTAAATGTTGGGATCAAACGCATAATAAATACAACTAATGAAAAATCAACAACACAATAATTTAATGAAAAATAAACCACAACATGAAACATGAGTGACATACAAGATTTAACGTGGTTTGGCTTAATTACCAAGCCTACGTCCACAGAGAAAAAATCCGTTCTTTATTATGAGAGAAAATACACATACAAGAATACAACTTGAATCCCAAACCCAATTCTTGTATAACCTCTCTCACCTCCCAAGAACACTCTCACCACAGGTATAGGACTACATGACTCCTAACTTATATTTTTCCCTCTTGTGTTGTGTCTTTGTAATTAGCCAACCCACCTATTTATAAGAAATATTACTTGATCACCACTCCAAGTAATAATAGGAAACAACTTGTCTTACACCCTAAATCCTATACAAATAGGAAATTATTTAGCAACTATTCCAATTAAACTATTAAGAAACTAATTACTCTCTACACAAAAGAAATTCCCTAAAAGAAAATAATAAGGTAGCCAATTTTCTAACATTAAGGGAGTAGGGTTTTGATCACTAGCTAAACTAAAAGCTTTAAATATTAGAAATGGGAATTTCTTAATAATGTCATAACTACCACAGTATCGCGTTTTAACTAGAGTAGGATCGGTTTGACGCTTGAGGAATTTTTTCCCCCAACTGGCGTCCTACCAATTTGGCTTGAGGTCTTAGCAGGCATACGCTACCTCGATATGTTTCTCCAATCTCCTCTCCCAACTTTGCACAAACATTATGAACAGGAATTAAAAAAAATAGACATTCATGGAGAAATATAGTGCCAATTCATATGGGTAGAAACTAAATTGATTTGAAAAATTCAAAAGAATTAAATTATCCCATTATGCATTCTGTTGGGAAAAAAAAAACATATGGTATCATGATACTTGATAGTCTCTTTAACATGGAGGGTGTTAAAAATGTGTGTATGAAGAGGAAATAGTTCCTGAATTCCACCAAATACGTACTATTGTATTTATGACATTATATCTAGTAAAGAAATTACCTCTTGTTTGGGGTATTCAACAACTAGTACCCAAACTTTGAACAAAAGTCATTTAATTCTCAATGTTTCAAAATTTGTAAAACGTCGGTACAATTAACAAAAAAAATTAATGTTTAATAGAAAATGACCATGTGTATGTCACGTGGTCGTCAAGTTAAAAAAATTCAAAATAAAAAATTTAAAATTCTAAGATAATTATACAAAACTAATCCCAAAGTCTGTCAGAAAAAGCAAAATAAGTCTCCAAAGAAAAAAAATCAAAATAATTTTTTTAAAGAAATAAATCCTAAAAGTTTCAATGTCAAAACAGTTCGCACCACCGGTGACTTGAGGATAGCGGAAATGATCTTGGAATATCAAAAATAATGTCAACTAAATAATGATCACATCTAATAAGGATTAAGTGTGTTGAATATTAAACTTTAAATGAAAATTTGAAAATAAATAACATTTAAAATTTTCAAATGATGAAATACATATTTGCTAAAAACTGACCGTATACATCTACTGTAAAATGCTATTCTTAGAAATTATATTTACATACTATTACAGTGATATTAACAAATATATATCCTAACATTATTAGAGAAAATAAACATATCGATAATAATTAAATTTTGTTAGAAATTATTCTTTACAAAGTTAGCGACGTTGAACAATGAAATTTGATAAACGAACATCACCACTAAAGATATGATGAATGGAGAGCGCAGGGCTTCCTCATCATGAATCTCATATGAAAAAGTTTATATAATAACATCTAATAGTATCATTCTAACAAGTTCTCTTTTCTATAATGTTTTAGTAATAATTTTGTCAAATATTTTAATTGGGATAAGATTTATGATTATGGATCACTTAAGGGAAAATTGTTGAAATAGTCCTTCAACTTTTTTCCTTTAGCCGACATAGTCCCTCAACTTTTTTTGTAGCCATAATGGTCCTTCAATTTTTATTTTTTAGCCAAGATAGTCCTTTTATGTGAAATTTATCAAGCAAAAAAAAAAAAAAAAAAAAAAAGGTTTTTATGGTGGCTCCACTATAAAAGGACTTTCTTGGCTAAAAAATAAAAGTAGAAGGACAATTCTGGTTTAAAAAAAAAGTTGAGGGACTATTTTGACTAAAGTAAAAAAGTTGAGGGACTATTTTGGCGATTTTCCCATCACTTAAATATTAGAACTCGTCAAATTAATTAAAGGTTCACGATAAAAAATAAATCCACTAGCGTGCATGGAGATTGTGTTGCCATTTATATATTAATATTTTTTAACATGGTAAAAATAATCTTTACAAGAAATTGTTCAAAAAAATTTCTGATGTGACACTTGATGATATTAATTTTTTTAGAATTTGTGTCATCAAATCTGGTTGATTTATTCCAAGTTTAATTTATTTTTAAAGTAGTATAATTGGTTTTAAACTTGTTTGACACTTAAAAAAAAAAAGGCTTGTTTGACAATGAGACTAAATTGTTTTGCAAATGTTGAATAGAATGTTAAGAAAAATAATAAATATTATATACTTTAATTGATCCTAGATTTATTCCCTTTCAAACAGTTAACGTTAATGTTAGATTTCTTGTAATAATAATAATGATGATAACACTAAGGATAAGTTTATAATATCATTATAGTACTTAAAATGTAATTTCTAAATATAACATTTTACAGTAGATGCATACAAGTAGTTTCTTAAGAAATATTTTTGTTCTTATTTGAAAAATTAATTCAAATGTTATGTATCTCAAAAATTTTATATCAAATATAATCATTCAGCACAACTAGACCTTAAGTCCTATTTTGCATAGTGTTTATTAAATGTGATCATTAATTAGTTGAGATTATTTTTGATATTCCAAGACCATTTTCTCTCACCTTAAATTCCCAATGGCGCCATTTGATTGGACATTGAAACTTTTAGGATTTATTTCATCAAAAAAATATTTTTACTTTTGTATATTTGGGGGCCTAATTTGCGTATTATGACAATTTGTAGGGACTAGTTTTGTACAGTTCTCTAAATACTGACTAGAATTTAATTTTTTTTAATTTTTTTTAACTTAGCGGCCACGTGACAATCACCTGGCCATCTATTAGAAATTACAATTTTCTGTCAATTGTTCTAACATTGTTTAAATTTCGAAATATTAGAGACAAAATTTATTTTCTCTGACACTTTGAGAACTAGTTTATTGAACACCGAAAATGCATTTTCCCAAAGTAATTTGCACATCGACGAAAAGAGGTAGGATAAAACCTTTTCGCATCCCCAACTTATTACCATTTTTCAAATTACACCTTGAATACTTTTTTGACCACTTTGCACTAATATTTTTTTTTTTCTCGTCACTTTAGTCCAACCGTTAAAAAGTTTATTAATTTCAGTGGCTTTTGCTAACTGTTGAATAGATGTGGCAAGTAAAGAAAATTGAAGGGTGCAAAGTATCTAAAAAAGGTTTTGGGGAGCAACGTGGAAATTAGGAACTATCACTCGAGTATAGAATTTCAAGCTTTTTAACTTTTCTTTCACTCCAACCATCAATTCTGTATGCAACAACAAAAAATAATATCTCAGGCATAAATTAAATGTTCTACCTGTTTAAGATATAAACAACACATGCAAGATACTTATTTTACAAGATTGAACCTTATTTTTAAGAATATCATTCGTGTGCATTCCTAAACAAATTCATATTTTCTAGCATTTCAGTCATCCAATTCAGCTAGAGTAAGTATTATTTCTTCAATGGAACTCTGGTGAATGGTCCCTATAAGCTCCTCCTTGTCCATTTCATCTGTTTTTTAAATTGGTCTTCTATTTATTTTTCTTTTGGTTAATTCCACTTTGCACCACAACTTTGTTAGAATTTCCACATTTTACCTAAATATTTTTTAATCACTTTGCACGCTAAATTTTGTTTTTTCTTGGCCATTTCATTACAATTGCTAAAGGAAGTCAATGAACTGGCATATCTTTTAACTTTCAAATGAAAGTTGCAATAAAAGAAAACATTAAGGTGCAAAATGGTAAAAAAAGGTTAGGAGCTCAATATGAAAATTGATAAGAAGTTGGAGGTGCAAAGAGGAATTGAACCTATGTAAAGTATTTTTTTTCTAATAGTACAGGTTATGCCACAATAAGAACTAAAAATTATGAAGGTATTTACAGATGCAAGTAGTTAAAAAACTGATTGTCATATAGTAACTGGAAATCTATGCATCATGGTATTTTTGATTATCTAAATTTGGAAAATCGTATAAATAATTCCTCACATATTCATAAAATATTATTTTTAATCTCTCATATTTAAAATTATGATTATTTTTTTTTAGGGTACGTATACAGAGGAGCTTGTAATTATTTATCAAGGAATAGATATAAGAATAAGCAACAGATAACTGCATGCCATATTTAAAACATAAAAACTATTCACACTTTCATCAAAAATGTTTTGAGTAAAGCCCAGTTTAAACTCAGCTCCCAGTTCTCCTTAGTAACTGGAATAGCCCTCCATCTATCAACCATCTATCAACCATGCACAGTCATTAGTGTCAGCTGGCTTCATGGTGTTCTTGAATTACCTTTCATTTCTCTCCCTCCAAATAGAGTATACTGCAGCTCCAAGAGCAATCTTCCTTAACTGAGTGACAAAATGATTCTTCCTCCTGTGCTTTGCCTGCCAATCCAACTCCTCATGCCATCCATAACTGCTCTTTTTAAAGCATACAACACTGCTGAAATCTTCCCCAGATGTAGCTTGTGTAATCACATTTAAAGAATAAATGTCCCCTAGTCTCGGTTTCTCTGTAGCAAAAATTACATTTCACTTCTGAAGTGATGTTCCACTTATATCGCCTATCCTTGGTGGCTAACTTCCATCTGCACAATATCCATAGAATAAAAGCATGTCTAAGAATATTGTCCTTAAACCATATTAAGTGAGCCCAAGGAGCTTTAACACCTTCAAGTCTAAGTGTTTTGATTTCTGACTTAGTGGTGAAGACACCTTTGCTGTCTGCTGCCCATCTGAAGCTATCTGGAATTTGGGTGATTTGGAACACATAGCTCAAAAACTTCAGAAATAAGACTTTCTACAGCCTTATTCCTTCTTCTGCCCTCTGGCCATCTCCAAGCTCCATCAACCATAATTGTTTCCAATATGGGCCTGCAGGTGGCTATTGCATATTCTAACCATGCTCATCCCATAAGTGTCTAACAGTGGGCTCTGTAGGTGCCACCTATCAAACCAGAGGAAGATTTTTTTCCATCATCAACCGTAGCATTTACATATGTTCTGATTAAAGCTCTCATTTTTAGCTGCTTCCTCCAGAACCATGAAGAATCAGCTTTAATTTCCACAGACCAAATAGACTAATTCTTCAGTTTCTCTTCATAAATCTCTAGGCAATCCAAAGGGATTCTTTACCAACACGAATGGTCCATAGATGTTTTAGTATCAGTTCTTTGTTCCAAGTTTCTAGACTGATGCAACCCAAACCACCCTCCTCTTTTGGTTTGTATATGTCAGTCCATTTTACTTTTGCTACATACTGACTTCCTTCGATCAGTACCAGTCCACAAGAATGCATTCACCATACTCTCTCTCTTCCTTATCACCTGCTTAAGTAAAATAAGAGTATTGCTCTAGTATAATTGAATGCTTGTTAAGACTTATTTCATCAATTGTAGTCTGCCACCATACAAAAGAACCTTATTGCTCCAACTGTTGATTTTTGCCTGAGTTTTATCAATTAAGACTTTGCAGTCTGCCACTGACAGTTTAGAGCTCAGCAAAGGAATACCCAGATATCTTATAGGAAGGGAACCTTGCTTCATTCCCATCATAGAGCAGAATTGTTGTGCATCTTGAATATTAACATTAGCAAAAAGGATTTCACTTTTTTCCAGATTTGACCATAAGCCAGACACATCAGTGAAGACAGTAAGCATCTCATGGAACACTCTCATAGATGTGGTAGTAGCAGCAGCTATAAAGAAAAGGTCATTTTCAAATATGAGGTGGCTAATTTCTAGCTTCTTAAATTTTGGATAAAAGTCTAACTTGCAGAATCATTTTCCTTTATTCTGTAATCCAGAAGTATAGACAATGTTTCCATAGTTAAAAGGAAAAGGTAAGGAGAAATGGGGTCTCCCTGCCTTAGCCCCCTCTAATTTTCAAAATAGCCAACCAGAGATCCAATGAAATTCAGAAAGAACCTTACAGAAGTTACAGCTTTTCTCATCCATTCAACAAACCTTGGACGAAACTGCATCAACTTCATAACAGCAAAAATGAAGTCCCATTTAATTGTTTCATAGGTTTTCATCAAGTCAACTTTTAGTTCTTGACCATCATTCCTATGATAGCCTATCATCAACTCAAGCATCAATAAAATATTTCTTGATAAAAATCAAAAAGGCATTTTGTCTTCCACTAATCAGTTCAGGTAGCACAATTTTCAGACTTTCAGTAAGAACTTTAGAGTAAATTTTGTAAAGGATGTTACAGCAAGAAATGGATCTAAAATCCTTAATTTTGGTAGGGTTAGGTATTTTGGCGTACAAGGGATAGAATAGTGTTATTCATAGATGAATAGAAGTAGTCATGATCAAAGCAATACTTAAATGACTGAACTACATCGTAGTTGACAGTGTTCCAATTATCAATGAAAAACTGAAAACATATGATTTTGGTCCTTGACGTCATGTTTGCTGTTAGCATGAATGAAAAATGTACGAGCCGCTCACATGTATTGTCTTTCTATCCCTTACATATTAAAATTATGTTTTTCGTCACACACATATTCAATAAATACTTTTTGGTCCCGCATAAACACAAAAAGTATTTTTTGGATCACTCACATTTTTATTATTTATGTGGTTATAAACTTCAAAAATTAAAAGGTGATTTTGGATGAATTCCATGATTTTTCGGTCATGGGTAAGCCCTAACTATACTATTTTGGATAAATGATGGGAGGTGAATAGTGAAAATATGTGGGATACGGGATTGGGTGGGAAGGTTTTTGAAGTAAGAAAGTTTGAAGTGGGTAGTTTTAATGGTGACAGTGAGGATAGAAAAGAGAGTTGTAGGATGAGAGAGGTGGTGAGATGGAAGAAGTGGTAGATATAAAAAGGTGGCGAGTGTGGGAAAGCTGATGTTGGAATATTAAACCAAGCCTAGAAGTTTTCTATTTAATTTATACTAATTTTATTAGAGTCAGTTTTTAGTAGTTTCATCGTTTTAAGAATTCGTATTTAATTTGGTAATTACTATATGGTTATGTCTTGCTAGCCATGTCTAGTAGGTTATATATATTCGACATATGTTAGAGTGTTTTCCTTAGAATGTCTGATGAGATTATTAAGAGTCGACAACTCTTATTTAAGATATTAGTAAACTTATTTCTTCATCCTATATTTGTTTGTGCACAATTATTTTCTTCCTCAGATTCTCTAAAAATTAGCGTTCTACAATTAGTATCAGGAGTCATACTACGAGGTCGCCTAGGTTTTCATTTGCCAGAGTTTGTTGATTGTACAAAGATCGAAGAAGGATACTGTTATACAAAATTATTGATTGTTATAGAGTTAAGAAATTGGAGGATTTGATATATTTATCAATAAGGGAGGCCAAAATAATCATGCAAGAGAAGAAAAATTAATTTATTGAGACAATTATTTTTTATCTCACTGTCATTGATGAATAGAGATTTGGTTAACTGTGAAAATTTTAAAATTTTGCATGCACATAGTACTAACAAGGAAAGATCTAAATGAGCAAAAGTAATAAGAAAAAGTATCTCAGGAAATATGGATTGGGTGATACAATTCAAGTAAGTTTATTCTATCAATTATCAAAAGAAATTCGAGTAAAGAAAGAAAAATTATTTTCAATATTAATGCGTAAATCAAGGATTAAAAAATATTACTATAAGGAAGTTTTTCTGGAATCTTCATTGCGTTCATTTTTTTTAGATGGATCTTTTTTATATTTTAATGGAACCCCCGATGAAACTTTTGATTTGGTTATACTATTTGAGATAACTGAGAATGAGAAAAATTGTTACTCAGCCGAAAAGGAAAAATAAGAACAAATTGTAGACAATATTTTGGTTATCTCGTACTCTCTCCATAAGGATGCAAAGATGGATTTAAATAATTCTATAATTAAAGTTGTTGTATTAATTATTCAAGATTCATTGGTAAATGAATTTTTTGATTGGATTAATAATATCAATTTTATTGAAGTTAAAAAACTGTTTGAAGAAAGAGATTTGAAAGAAGTTAAAAGTTTCATTGTTGAAGTGAATATATTTGCCAAAAGTCGTGATAGTAGTTTTATTGGAAATATTTGTGGTGAAAATTTTATTTTCGAAGAAAATTTTTACTGTTTGGAAAATTATGTTGGTTGTTTTAATAAGAGAAATCATGGATGTTTTAAGTCTGAATGGATCTGTTGGATGGTTATTTTGATTTGAGGGAGTTAGGAGAAATTATTTGACAAGAATAAGGTTCATCCACTATTACGTGTGAAGATAAAACCAATTACAAGTTAGAGTTGCATGCTATCTACAATGGAGACTCAAGTTTCAATAGAGATTGTAGTACGTAATGGCATTGGAGTTGACTCAGTGAAAAGCTTCATTTAAGGGAGGCCATGTTGAAATATTAAATTAAACCTAGAGGTCTTATTTAATTTTTAATAATTTTATTGGTGTCAATTTTTAGTAGCTTAATTATTTTACTAATTTGTATTTAATTTGGTTATTACAATATGATTGTATCTTACTAGCTAAGTCTAATAGATTATATATATGACATATGTTAAAATGTTTTCCTGAGAAAGTCTAATGATATTACTAAGAGTCGACAACTCTTGTTTGAGATATTAGTAAAATTATTTCTTCGTTCCATATATTTTTGTGCTTGATTATTTTCTTCTTCCAATTCTCTAAAATTTATCATTCTACATATGAGAATTATTTTTTGGTAAAACGAGAAGGCTTTCTGTTAAGAAGTGAGAGGGGTAGTGGTAATGGGGATAACATGGTAGTTCTAGGCGGTTAGGGGAACTGTAAGGGTGAAAATTACGTGTTTAATTTCTAGTTTTACCCCTAAAAAACTAGCTAGACATATTAGCAACTTGTGCAATTTTCCATTCAAACTAACGCGAAACATGATGTTCGGAACCAAATCATGCATTTTTGTTTTGTAAGGAATTAAAAGTCATCATTCAAATATGAGGAACTAAAAAAAAATATTTTCTAAATATGTGAGGAACTATTTGTACGATTTTTCCTCTAAAATTTTTAACTCAAACTTTGTCTTCCACACCCCCTTTTCTCTCTTCTCTTGATGTTGAGAAAGTGCTCTAACATGCTATTTCTGAACTTAATGAAACATAGACCAACACATTCAATTTTGTATCATGAGGAGAGTTAAAACTAGAGAGAGAAAGTAAGGGAGTATGAATTTATATTAATGAGAATTGAATGAATACGTGGGAAAGGTGAACCCTTATATATATATATATATATATATATATATATATATATATATATATGTATCCATCATCCATAGTTAAGGGCCCTGAACCTATAGCTGATTTGGCCGATCAGACTTTATGTATTGGCCAAATGGTATTAATGTCAAACTGGCCCTAACCCATCCTTAAGAGGTAGATTTAAATATTGCCCTTAATGAGGTATTAAATACATATCACATGAACACATTCTATTGGATGATCATTCCATGTATCATCATACCATCAGATTCAAAAAGGTCCGAAATTAATTAAACGAGTATGCTAGCTTTTTTGCACAGATGTTTTGTAACAGGCTATATTCCAACATCTATTAATTTGTTTTAACCACAGGATCAGCGAACTTTACATGATAACCACGTGAACAAATAGCCATGGCCCCAGGGATTACATGCACAAGATATGTTTGTAAGTTCTGATGATTGATAGAATTATTCAAAAACTGTTATTGAAAAATTATTTGAAACCCACTGAACTCGAGAAGGTAAGGCCTAGGAGCTTAATTGGGTCGATTTGAAGACTATATTGAATTCATCCACGATACTGGACCATGAGCCCAGTTATAGTACCTGATAAGTTAAGTCTAATGCCAATTCTTGAGAAGTCCAGCATGGAACTAAGCACTAGTACAGAAATATTTCATGTACCTCGGGATGGTTAAAAAATTCTAATGTTAGCATAACATAAAATGTAATCAGTCTCTCCATTTTGTGAGAAAAAAACAAGGTGTAAACAAGTAATTTAAAGAATAGAAAAAGTAAGAAAGATAAGGACTAATATTTAGGAATTTTAGACACTAGAGCTAGAAATGAAAAAAAAAAAAATTAAGAACACAAGAATTGAATATATTCATGTTTGGATCAAAGAGTAATATAGAATTTATAGCTAAAAAAAGAAAGAACAATTGACACCAGTATAGATATGGATATTTGAGGAGGGGTGCACTTGGAGGTTTTTATTTGATTTTTTCGTTTTCAATTTTTTTTTTTTCTTAATCGCTGGATTTTGGTGTTGCTGGTTTGATTACATACTGCATTTTCGATGACAGCGATCCCAGTGCAACTTAGGTAAGACGCTTCTCCTATTATAACTTATTGGTCATGAGTTCGAATTACTAAAAGGAATGGGGAAAGGTGAGTTTTTTATTAAAAAAAGGGAAAAAAACTAATTTGGTCTCTTATCTTTAAGACATCGACCAATTTAGTAGGGCTAGCAATTTCTCATACGATCTAATAACACAACACGAAATTAACAAGTTATGATACGATTTGAAATTTATCAGGTCATTATTGGGTTAACCTGTATATGACACAAATTTAAACGGGTTGAGTTGGGTCAACCCATGGGTTGACATGATAACCTGTTAAGTTACTGTATGAACAAATTTTGTTGAAATTTTTTCTATATTGTAATTTAATATAGTATACTTTAAAATTGTGAATAATAGATTTAATATAATATTATTATTACAAATTCTATTGGTTGTGGATGTCTACACATGTATTTTAATTTTGATTAGTTGTAGTGGAAGTCTATCTATATCTATGTATCTGATAACTACTAGGTATAAACAACTTACGCTATTTATAATACGTAACTAATGGATTATTGTACTCTTATAAATATACGCACTACATGAGGAATAAAAGTATAGACTATCAAATCTTCCATTTTTCTTTTCTCTCTTTTTCTCTTAATTCCATAATTTTTTTATATTTTTGTTTAACTTTTATAACACGTTATCAGTACGATCAATCCAGTAAAACTTGAAGATATTTAGAATATGAGTATTTCTCATTCAATGATTGGATTCAAGAATCGTGAAGACTTACGTCTTGCTAATAGTACAACAACACATACGATATTTAAAAATAAGAAATATTTTTCTCATTTAATACAGAGTAATGCCAATGTTAATACAATATCGGGTAGTACTGAATTAATTGATAGTTCTAGAAGAGCCACTATATTATTACCCGGAGAAACAAAATTCATTATAAATAATGTATTCTTTTCTGCTAAGTCTCAAAGAAATTTATTCAGTTTTAAAAATATCCGCCGAAATGGATATCAAATCATATTGAGAATATAAATGAAAAAAAAATATTGAGTATCTATATATCACAAAAATAATATCTGTAAAGAAATGTGTCTTGGAAAATTTATCTACTTTTTCTTTTGGTTTGTATTATACATAATTAGTACAATTGAATCACATGTTACAGTAAACCAGAAATTTACTGATTCAAATACTTTTATTATTTGGCATGACCAGATAGGCCATCACGAAAGCAATATGATACGTAGAATAATTGCAAATACACATGGACATTTATTGAAGAACCTGAAGATTCCTCAATTTAGTGAATTTTCTTGTGCTACTTTTTTCAAAGAAAATTAATTATTAGACCATCATCAATTAAAATCGGGATTGAAGCCCCAACATTTCTGGAACATATTCAGGGTGATATCTGTGGGCCCATTTACCCGTCATGTGGATCGTTTAGATATTTCATGATTTTGATAGATGCATCTACTAGATGGTCTTGTATATATTTATTATCTTCTCGCAACCTGGCATTTTATACGAGATTACTTGCTCAAATAATTCGATTAAGAGCACAATTTTTAAATTATGTAATTAAGAAAATCCATCTTGATAATGCTGGTGAATTTACATCTCAGACATTTAATAATTTTTGTATGTCAATTTGTATAATTATTGAACATCCGGTAGCGCATGTTCATACTCAAAATGGTCTAGCAGAATCATTCGTAAAGCATCTCCAATTAATAGCTAGATCATTACTTATGAGAACAAATTACCTACTTCTGCGTAGGGACATGCTATTTTGCATGCAGCAGCACTTGTACGTATTAGGGCAACAAATTATTTGAAATTCTCTCCGTTACAACTGGTTTTTGATCAGGAGCCTAATATATCCCATCTAAAAATTTTTGGTTATGCGGTATATGTTCCAATTGCTCCACCACAACGCACAAATATAGATCCTCAAAAAAGGTTAGAAATATATATTGGATATGAGTCTCCCTCTATAATTAAATATCTTGAACCATTAACAGGGGATCCTTTATTTATGGCACATTTAGCTTATTGTCATTTTGATGAAAATATTTTCGCAACATTAGGGGGAGAAGATAAATAGTTAGATAGAAAATTGAATGGAATGAATAATCATTATCGCATTTTGATTCTCGTACAAAACAATGTGAACTAGAAATTCAAAAGATAATTTATTTGAAAAATATTGCGATCAACTGCTAGATTCATTTACTGACGTAAAATGAGTTACTAAATCTCATATACTAGATGAAAATGCTCCAATTAGAATTGAAGTTCCAGTAGAACAACCTATCAATGGAAATGATAGTAAACTACGCCTAAAGCGTGGTAGACCAATCAGTTCCAAAGATAAGAATTCTCGAAAGAGAAAAGGAGCAACTATTCGAGATGGTCATATAATGGAGGCAGGTGCTCCCGAAAAATCCTAGACATAACTAATCATAGAATCCAAAAATGGATCAGGTACCTGAATCTAATGAAAGTGAAGAGATCTCAATAAGTTATGTCTCTACAGGATATTAAATATGGAACCGAAAAGATATTGTTGACGACAACAACTTTGTTTATAATATAGTAGCTGATGTTTTGAATGAAAACGAGGATTTAGAACCTAAATCTGTCAAAGAATGTCGACACAAAGATGATTGGGCAAAATGGAAATATGCAATTCAAGTAGAATTAAATTCATTTTCAAAACGTGAGGTTTTTGGACCTGTAGTCCAAACACCTAAAGGTATAAAGCCGGTGGCGTACAAAAGGGTATTTGTACAAAAATGAAATGAAAAAAATAAAATTGTACGATACAAAGCACACCTTGTCGTACAAGGATTTTCACAAAGACCCGGCATTGATTATAAAGAAACATATTCCCCTATGGTGGATGCAATCACCTTATCTTATTAGTTTGGTAGTTCATGAAAAACTTGAAATGCATCTAATGGATGTTGTGATAGCCTATTTATATGGCTCGTTTGATACAGAAATCTATATAAAAATCCCTGAAGGATTTAACATACCTAACACATCTCATAAAGTTAATAAAACTATGTAAGTGCTTGTATGGATTAAATCAATCTAGACATATGTGGTAAAATCGCCTCAGTGAGTATCTCTTGAAAGATGATTACAAAAATGATCCAATTTGCCCATGTATTTTTATAAAAAGAACTGGATTAAAATTTGTGATAATTATTGTATATGTTAATGATATAAATATTATTAAAACTCTTGAAGAGCTTCAAAATGCAATTAATTGATTAAAGAAAGAATTTGAGATGGAAGGATCTAGGTCAAAACAAAATTTTGTATAAGTCTATAATTTGAGTATTTAAAGCATGAAATTTTCATTCATCAATCAATTTATACAGAAAAAGTATTAAAGCGATTTTATATGGATAAAGCACACCCATTGAGTACCCCAATGGTTGTGAGATCGCTTGATGTAAAAAAAGATTATTTCCGTCCTCGGGAGAATGATGAAGAACTTCTTGGTCCCGAAGTACCATATCTAAGTGCTATAGGATTATTAATATAAAAGTATTTTGCTAATAATACACGACCTGGTATAACATTTGCTGTAAGTTTATTAGTAAGATTTAGTTCTTCTCTACCACGAAGACACTGGAATGGTGTTAAACATATATTTAGATACCTCCGGATATTTATCTGACCCACATAAAACTCGATCTCAAACGGGTTATTTATTCACATATGGAGATACAACTATATAATGGTGTTTAACAAAACAAACTTTAACCGCTACTTCTTCAAATCATGCAGAATTAATTGCTACAAATAGAGAATGTGTTCGGCTAAACTTATTAACACAATATATTCAGAAGATATGTGGTTTAACGTTAGAAGAAAAGCTACCAATAATATTATATGAAGATAATGCATCAAGCATAACCCAGTTAAAGAGAGGTTATATCAAAGGAGATAGACCGAAGCATATTTCTCCAAAGTTTTTCTACACTCATGATCTTCAGAAAAATGGTGATATTGATATCCAACAGATTCACTCATGTGATAATCTTACTGACAGAGCATTTATTCATAAAGGCATTACCAACATCAACATTTGAGAAGATAGTTTACAATATCGGAATGCGTCGTCTCAAGGATATTAAGTGACGTTTTCATGAGGGGAAGTAATTGTACACGCTGTATTTTTTTTCCCTTAACTATGATTTTGTCCTAATGGGTTTTCCAAGCAAGGTTTTTAATGAGACAGCATGCAAAAGTGTACTACAAATATTGTGTAAATTTTTGTCCCATCGGGTTTTTTGCAGTAAGGTTTTAACAAGACACATGATCTAGTTATTAGATATCCAAGGGGGAGTGTTACAAATTGTATTAGTTGTAGATGTGAGTGTTACAAATTGTATTAGTTGTAGATGTCTACACGTATTTTAATTTTGATAAGTTGTAATGGAAATCTATCTATATCTAAATATCTGATAACTGTAGATATAAGTTACGTTATTTATATTATGTAACTTATGGGTCATTGTACTCTTATAAATATATGCACTACATAAGGAATAAAAGTACCTAATATCAGATTGTCAAATCTTCTATTTTTTTCTCTCTTTCTCTCTCAGATCCATATATTGTTTTATATTTTTGTTTAACTTTTATAACAATTATTAAATTAAACATAATTATTATTTTAAATATTATCCAAAAAATTTCAATAATTTAAATTATGTGTTTTAAATTACTATGACAAAGGTTGGTATTAATAATTGTTTAATTTATTAAATAATTAAAATTTGATATTTTAACTCAAATAGATCGCAAGATATTTAATTTGTCAAATAGGCTGATGCTCTCTGTCAATAGTAAATATATCAAATACAAGTCTGACATGAACTCAAATAGGTCAGACACAAACACAACACAAAGACCAATTTGGTTCTTTATCCTCAAAAATATTAATCAATTTAAGACTTGTGATGAAAATTGTGAACAAAAAAACAGAGTCGTTAACAACACATCGACTGCAAGTTAACGCCTATGTGATTATCACATGATTTGTTCCATTAATTTGTCTATACTTTCTGTCACAAGCATTAGATTAGTTAATTTTTTTTTTAAATGAGGGATCAAATTGGTCTTTTATGATAGATAAGGGATTAAATTAGTCGATACCCCAAACATACGAGACTAAATTGGTCTTTTTTCCAAAACCAAAATAATGCATTATAGATTTGGTCTCGGATCATAGAGAAACTTTATTTTGACATTATTTTTAGAGTAAATCTTTCTTACATCATCGGTGTAAATTTATTTACATTAACAGTGCACCATATTGTGCCACTTCATTAATGAAACTTGATACATGTTATAGTCCATTGACTACACTTAATGTTTTGCATATAACTAGTAATTGATGTATACTCGATGTATGAGCAATTAACTACAAAAATAAATTATTTGTAAGAGTAAATGTAAAATGGATTTTGAAATTAAAAAAATGGACAGTTATTTGATAGTTAATGATAGGTAGTTACTAACATAATTTAAATTTTATTAAGAATAAAAAATTTAAAAGGAAAAAACTTCCACTAACAATATACATCTGGGGAAGAGATAATCTCAAAGGACATAAGAGAAAAAATATTAAATTTGACACTTCCTACTATAGGAGGCCTTATACTTTATAAGAAAATTCTATAGTTCCTTTTAGGATATCATTTCTTTGTACTTTAAATGCTCGTACAGTACAGTATCATGTGCCTTAAAAGCTTATATTATACAATCTTTAAAACCAAAGGAATAGTTCCCTAAAAGGGATTGTAGAATTCCCTTGCTTTATATATAGTTAGATTAGATTAGATTAGATTAGATAACAAAAATATTTTTCAATAGCAATGCTTTTAGTGCAATATAAAAACTAGCAAGAAAAAGCACGAGTAAACAAATGTATTCATAAAAATAAAATAATATTAGTAAAATCATGTTGATGGCATGCAATTTTTAATAATTAAATCACATAGAAATAAACAAAATTAAGTTACAATATTTGTAAGAGTTGTAGATATTTAGTTTTATTTATATAGATATATAAGTAATCTTAAGTTATTTTCATATATTTATAATTGTTGACATTATCAATTTTTTTATAATGTTTTATTTTTATATATATAAATATAACTAAAAGTTATGAATTATTTCTCATTTCAGTTATTCATTTGTGTTAAGTTTTATGCATTATTTCTCATTTCAGTTATTCATTTGTGTTAAGTAGAAATGACTTTTTCTTATCATTTTATTGAATTCAGATCAAATGTTTGCATTGAATGATTAATTAAAAATTTGATAAGCTATTCAATTAATTAATAAATTCGTTACATCTAATAATCAGTATAATCATCTAATCATATTGAATGATTTGGATCAAAATTTAAGTTTTGTAATTATTTTTCTATAGAATGTGTACAATTTTTTATTTATGTTAGTGAATTATAGTACTTTATGAAAAGTGATTATTGTATATTGGTATTTTTATAAACTAAGCAGACATTATCATACTTTTTTCTTATTTTTTTGCACAACTTTGAAATATATCAATTAACATTTTATATATCTTTAAAAAAAAATAATTAGAAGGTTTGCTAATGGTGCCGGTTCTAAAAACAATGATATAGTTATTTTTTATGGATATTTTTTTTACTTACATAGAACAACTTTTTTATCAATTAAAAGAAAGCAGTGAATCAAAATTTGAAAAACTTAGTATATTAAAAAATACAAACAAACAAATTTAATTATAAAAATAGGAAATATATGAACAAAGTTACATGAAAATATTAGAGATAGTTAATATTTTATAATATAGATGTAAACAATGTACATTGGGTGGAATGATTATAAGATATATACTTTTAAGTTTTAACATACTCTTTCATGTCGCTTGAGCATGATGTTATTGTAAAGTAGTGCCTCTATTTTATTGAATGGATGTATCATTGGCTTGTAACAGCTGATGTTTTGAGTGGCAGTTTGTCTCAACACATAAATTCTCATGACATGTATTTGTTTGGACGACAAAGTTTTGATTAGAGAAAATAAAAAAGAAAAACATATCAAATATATGACATATAAATTGATATTGTAAATTTGAAACTTTAAAA
Organism: Cinchona pubescens; assembly: GCA_025175665.1. Classification (NCBI taxonomy): domain Eukaryota; kingdom Viridiplantae; phylum Streptophyta; class Magnoliopsida; order Gentianales; family Rubiaceae; genus Cinchona; species Cinchona pubescens. The sequence continues at coordinate 1,201,863 of JANKKI010000256.1, read as the reverse complement.
ATAATTTTTGGACTAATTTGCAATTCTTTTTCATTAATTTTTGATAAAAGTATTACAATGATCTAATTAGGTTTCAAGGATGACATTACTCATAGATAATTAGGTTACATCTCTTTCAATTTATTAGAAATAACCCGTTCTGAATCTTCTGTCTCACTACCTATACCAACCTCCTATCTCATAGCCTGGATGTTTATCACCTGTGCTATGGCCTTATAAATATTACTATGCCAAAATATATGTGACAGGCATACAGGATGTGATAGAAAAGATTGGTATAGATAGTGGGACGGAAGATCCTATTACAGAATAACCCTTCAAATAGTATACATAAAGTGTTTCAAATAAATAAATATTTTTTTTCCTAACTTATTTTAAACAATATAATTTTATATTTAACATATACAATTGATAATCAATACTTTTGTAATAATCCATAACATACTATTTGTTTGAAACTTATTCTAAATATAGTATAATTTTATTTATGTTGTATAAAAAATGATTAAAAAGTAATTATATAACTTAAACTTAGTTAAAATTTGAATTAGATATGTATATTATAGTAGCGATATTACCATAAAATTAGCCTCTTGACTTTTATTTTAAAAAATATTACTATGACCTGGATGTATGATTGTTTTTAGAACTTGTATCTGTCATTTTCAATGAAAAATAAAAAATAAATCTCATTTTATTGGGTGTGAATGAATATAATATTTTGGCTACAAAGGTAAAAAAACACAATAATTTAGAAGTATTTGGTTTAGTATGAACTAAATTTTTTTTAGTACATGAACGAAATATGCAGATTAAGAGCAGACAAAATTAAAAAGCTACTAATTACTGAAAGAAAATGTATAAGATCTATCTTAATGTGACCATGAATGAAGTCTGGGATTTGGTGATTAAACGAAGTTGGAGATTTGATGAGGAGTTAGTTGCCTTAGTCAAAGAATCTATTGAATTAACTTAATTTGTTTTATTGATATAAGTTAAAAATAGTAATTAAGAAGTATTTATCACATTTCATAATTAGTTTGTATTTATTTTTTCTAAAAAAATAAAAGGTTTTAATGGCTTTTTAGATAGAATGGCAATGGACGTGATAATGGTGAGAGACTTGAATAAAATTGAGTTGGAATTAAAATTTTTCCAACAAAAACCTTCCAAATGTATATGTGAATATTCCAAATAAAAACAAGAATACACACACACACACACACATATATATATATATATTTAATCTCTTGAAAAAAGGAATAATATTTTGTAGGGAGAATTTCATACTTATTTATGAAGTGATATACAAAGAAGAAAAACTCTTTCTATAATTATACAAAGGTTAACATCTTGTAGCAAATTTCAAAGAATAAAAATTAGTGAAAATTATATCTCCAGCATTCTTCATCTAATTATTTTAATATATAATTTAGAACTCGTGCTATGCATCGGATAATCACAGATTTATCAATATTTAAAAACTGATATTCTTTAATAAAATTACTTTTAAAATATTACACAGTAAAGTTCAAGGAAACATTTTTTTAAAGGACAATATGAGAATAAAATACAATAAGTATTTAATTTATTAAAATTACATAAATTAAAATGTCATACTTCTATGAAATATAATAGAAAAGTGAAGGTTATTTCTAGCTACAAAAAGAAACAATAATAAAAAAAGAATGTTTCTAACATTTGATTTTAGGTCGTTTCACCATATAAAGCATACATGTAAAAATGATGATGTCGAAAAATTGATAAGACATAATAAGAGATAGTACTAAAATTAGTTTTTAACATATTCTGATTACATAATCACTTAAAAATAATATCTGTTGACATTGAATAGTTAATAACCAATAAATAGAGAGTCACAAGAAAATGCGAAAAAAAAATTGATCTTAAAATTTTGTTATCTTTTTATGATGTAATAATTTTTATAAATATTAACTCGATGTAATTAGGTTGTAATAATGATATTATATATTAGACATAGTAGGCTAAATATCTTCTTACTTTGGTGCAACTTTTTAATTATTGCCCTTTACCTCTCTCTCTTTCTATCTCTCTATATATACATATATATACTTATTTATCAAACTATTATTTATTAACAATCATATATAGATAAATTTTTGCGTAATTAATATATATTTGTTTTCTTAACTTATTGTTAATAACTTATACTTATATGATGATTTATAGTACAATTTTAATTTTGTAACTCTTTGGAAAAGAATTAATAGTAAGAGGCATTCATAAGATAAGGATTTAAAAAAATAATGGTAGTTAAAGATACTATTTAGGAAATTAATTTGAATTTTGTTGTTAATTAAATAGTTCATCTTTTACCTCTATTATTTACAAAGTAAATTTTCTTTTATCTAATGTGCCACATATCAACTTCTTGAAGCTGCTCACTAAAAGGGTTTTGCGCATATATATATATATATATATATATATATATATATATATATGTCTTTATTCCAATATTATTAAAATTTCAATATTTCTTTGTTGGCTGCCCCCTCCAGATCCATGATGTTTCTACATCTGCTGCCCTAATAATTGCCAAAACTAAAAGTTCACTAGTTCAAGGATATAAAGAAACAATTCCATGTAATTAAGTTTGAAGAGCATTGGGCATCGCATTTTGGCTTCTATTCATTTCTTAATAATTACACCAATCCTCTGTCACTCCTAGATTATGATGAAAAAAAAAACATGAAGAAGAAGAGTAGGCTTTCTTGATTTTTCATTTGTTAAAATTAAAGAAATAAAGTTACATGCTTTGATGAGAATTTATCGAGTTGAGTAATTTGTATTGTGTTTGTCTTACTTGAGGATGGATTGGTTGCATCAGCTAAAGAAATGGAACTGATCTTAAATAAGAGTTTTAATCAATCTACAATTACTTTTGTTAAGTGGTAAAAGGCTGAGCAAGTTATCAAGTTTTGTTAATAAGCTGGCGCAATATGGTATAATGTTGGTGCTAAATTGAGTTTCAACTAATAGTGTAGTAAAGATTTATTCTTATATTTAATGGTGAAGAAAGCATGTGTGTGAAATATATATATATATATATATATATATATATAAATATATAAAGATGGAGAAGTTATAAAAGTTGTTATTAGTAGTGTTTAACGTGATATTATAAATGATAATAAAGGGAAATAGGGAGTTCATGAAATGAGAGACACTAAAAGAACTCTCCCTTCATGGTAAAATTTATATTGGTCTAACTAACTATTACGTATTCTAATAGTTGTTCAATAACCAATAAAAGACTCACACTTGGAGAAACAAAGCCTTCTATTTTTTAAAAAAGGTGGATCATCTAATTCAAATGGATTCCTATCATTGGTTATTAAGCAACTACTAGAATACCATTAATTTGTGAATGACAACCATAAACCTTTTCCTATCTTCATATATAGTATATAGATAGTTAATATAGATTATATAATATATAAGATATATATATATATATATTCATAATAGATAAGAAAGAGTTGGTTTGATGAAATTTGGTTTCGTTGTTCAATCATGGCTAATGATGGAATTTCATGTATTGGTTTGGAGGGTGTTTTTGCCATTTAAGTGTAATGTTTTCCTCATTTGTAACATTTGTGTGTTTGGTTTCTCATCTTTGCTCTTCCCAACTTTGTTTTCTTCACCCTTTTACATTCTACATTAGTCTCCGACTCTTTCTCCATTTTTTCTGTTACTCTTTCTTTCTTCAAATGGAATTGTGGAGTCTTCAAGGTAATCAACTTGGAGGCTTTACATCTTTAATGGAAGATTAGAGTATGCTTTTTTTTATTATTCTTTTTATGTCACTCTTCCCTTTTTCCAATAGAATTGTGAAGTCTGAAGGTAATTAACTTGGAGGCTTTCCATCCTTAATGGAATATTAGAGTTTGTTCCTCCATCACGAAATCAGGTTATCATCTTAACATCAACATTGCTTGCTAATGGAAGATTTAATATGAATTATGAATGAAACATTAGTTTACCTTAAATAAATCTATACTTCAACAGAATGAGACCTTAAAGCAAGAATTTACTTGTCATTGGTCCATCAGGAATTTGTAATTTTCATAATGTCCATGCATCTTTGTTTTGTTATTTAATTCTGGTTAGGTGAAGTATAGGAGTTTAATTTAAATATAAAATTCTAACAATCTTGGAGGTATTTGTTGGAAATTTGGAGTGCAAAAAGTAAATATCTATGTCCATGGAACATTAATGTATCATGCAACTTTTAGAGGTTAATGGTTTAAGTTTAAAGGGAATATCAGTTTGTAAATTCTTGCGGTGTAAATTTTGTCTAAATATTAGTGTGATGGAATAAGACTGTTTCATAATACTAAATATTTATAATTTTTTTTTTGCTGGTTTTATGGTTATTCTTTTACCGTATTATTATATGTCAGATCTGAATGCTGTCCTCTGAAGATTGTTGAGAGGCTACCTGATATTTTTGTGAAAGAATTCATCTCGTCCCCAATAGTTAGAGTTTTTTATTCAATATGATAAGACACACCTTTGCCGTTAATGTTCATTCATGACTTTCTGGTTCAAATTTTGCTTGGTTAGGTGCCATTTTGTTGATATCTTTATTCATGTATGGAAGCATGGGAGAGCAAGTTAGCCATGGAATAATATTTTCTAACCTTATTAACATCAATTATGTAGAAAACTCCACTCCATAAAGTAATTTGACTTGACTTGTTGCACTGAATACAAATGGATGGCCGGTGGTGAGGCAGCCACTGCACGATTGTTTCTAAACTTTGCAATCACGGAATACAATCAATCAGTTAAACTTTCTTTTAATTGTTTTATGTCAAGGGATATGTGAATTAATGCCGATCTCTATCTTTGCAATTGTTCCACAATTTTTTTCGTATATTATTGAGCGTGTTCACATACCACACACATTTGGCAGCATGAAATTGGTTTTTCTATGAACAGGGGTCATGTATTTGACTTTACTTCATAAACAGATCAGGATATGTGATTTTAGTCCAAATACGCAGAGCATATTAGTATATCTTAGTTTCTTCACATGGTACTCTTGGTATGAAGGAATTTGTCTTTGCTTCCTTGCACTTTCTTTTTTGGGTTAAGAGGCAGTAGTCTTATTGATTAAAAAACATTCCCTCCATTTCTATTATTGATTCAATTGTTTAATAGTTATTATTACTTGGTTACAATTTAGATGTTTGAAATTTGAAGGACACAAGGGAGAAGATTGTGAAGGTGGTCTCATTATCTACACCTTTGGTCCAATGAATGAAGGACCGACCAACCTGAGTTTTCAGGAGCTCTGGCAGGTTTTGGAGCGCTTGTTGAGAGCACTAGGGCAATACCTGGGATGATCATCACCGCATGCACCTCTTGGCACAGTAGAACCTGCTTTTTCATTCAACTACATTCATGTGATTGAATTGAAATCATAATTTACTATAACTTGCTTAAACAGTATTTGGTGTTGGTTAATTTAGGATACTTAATCTCCAGATAGAATAACAGCAAACATAATGTCTAAATAATTAGAAGTTCCCTGAATTGTAATACACATATAATTCTTTTATTATTTTTGGTATTGAATGCTACTAAAAAGATTGGCCTCCAAAAAGATATGCCTCCCCATCTTATAGGTTAATGAATCTTTTCAAATACTTAGTAGAAGAATTTAACATTTCTATGGAGAAGAAACTTTTCTCAGAGAAACGTGTATGTTGTTCTTTGTTTATATTCCTAAACTTTACCTTTTGTAAGTTAACCCTTCATTGACATCTATAGTAGTGGGATGGGATACTTGTTTCTACATAATTTGTACACATTTAATGTATAATTTGTATGTAGGTACCTAATTTTGTGCATCGCGTGAGCCAAAGACTAATATATGTATATAGGCAAATGATATTTATACACTCCTATTTTTTAATGAGATCAAAGACTAAAAAACCTTCAATTACATTACTATATTTTTCATATTTCATTAAATACAATAATTCAATTTTTAATCTCATATTCATGTTTGCTTAATATCATTAGAATTAAAAAGAACGGAATTATACATATATTTCATTGGTGTATGCAAACACTATATGATTTTACCTTCTTTTTTTTTTAAATGAAAATCGATTTTTTAATGGCCGTGTATATCATTTTGCATTTTTTTAATGACCGTGATATTACATTTTCTTTATGACTATATAGGGTTAATCACATTTTGCCCTCGTAAATTTGATTGTATTTTAATTTATCCTCTAAGAAAATACATTTAGCCTTTTGTGATATCGTCAAAACCAACCGTTAGTCAAAACATTAAATAGCAACACTAAATTATTAAACTGCCCTCACATAAGTTCAAAGTTAGTTATAGTTTACCCCTTAAAATAAAAAAGAGAAAAAAATTATATTTTACCCTGTATAGTGTCTCAAAGTTCTACTTTATCCCTATAAAGTTAGATTAGATGCTTGGATGAAAAATTTCTCATTCCGACTATTCTTTGTTGTTTACTACTTAATTAATTAACATATTAATCTCCGTGCCATCATCCTTATGATGAGTTTTGGTAGACCATTTAAAAATTTTATGACTAAAATTAATGTAATTAGAGTTTTAGATTAGGTACCAAACTTAGTTTGAATACGCGTATGTTCTTTTATTTTTTGATAAAATTTGTTATTTTTATTTTTGTTCTATAATCTATACAAGTCAAATTGATGCAATTTTGTGCGAAATTTATAAATGTTCTAATCATATATATATGAAGAAAGCACCCACAAGTCTCCTCAGTTCGGTGACTTTTGACTAGTTTTATAGCTATACTTATAATCTTGATAAAAGTGCAAGTTCAGATTTATTCAGTAGAAAATTTTTTGGTTGTCGACCGAGACATCATTACCACTAGCAGAATCTGCCATTAAAATCATCTAATTCACGAGATGCCACCATTTACGATAAATTTACTGGTAGTTTTATCAAACATGAGGTAATTATGCCATACAGGGGGTAAAGTGTAATTAACCTTAAAATTATAGGAGGCTATTTTAGTAAGTTTGCATCACTTCATAACATTTTGACTAATTGTTGGCTTTGATGATTAGTTAGAAGGGGATATATGTATATAATTTGTTTATAAGGGACAAATTGAGACACGGGCAAGTTTACATAAAGGGGCAAAGTGTAATTAACCCTATATTATAAGTATTGTAGACACCTATTTTTGTCCCGTAAGTTCTCTCCTATTTTTCTTTTAATTTGACTCTCAATTTTCTTTTTAATTTCCCTTTTAATTTCTTTTTAAACCTACTTTTTGATTTCCTCTTAATTTATCCTTTAATTCTCTCTTAATTTGTCTTATGGTGTTTAATTATTATGTGTTTTATGCATTTTTGAAATACAAAGAATGAGTTTTAATATTATTTAAGTTTTTAGATTTTTCAAAAAAAAAAAAAAAAAAAAAAATTAAATATTTAAAAAAAAAAAAAAAAAGTTCAGCTCGTGAACAGTCAGACAATTTGTTTGGCCACGTTTTCTGCGTTTTCACCCATTTTTCACCAAAAATTTCAGATGCCCATACTCCCCACATGACAAGGAATGGTCTTTGACCATTTTTACACTCAATCCAATTCATTAAAAGCACAAAAAATCAGTCTAAATTAGAGAGAAAAAATTTTCTGCAGATAACTTTCTGAAGCAAAAAAAAAAACTCTGCCAAACAGCCAACTTTGAGCCAAAATTTCATACGATCGGAGAGGAATTAGACTGAACTCAAAGAATAAAAATTTTAGAGGGTTCCTGGGGATAAAACTTCTATTTGAAAATATTAAGCAAAATCGTCCATTTAGAGGGTCAAAAACGTGGAAGAAAACGGCTGTTGGTCCAGAGGATTTTCCAGAAAAATGTCTGAGTCTGGAAAATTTTCCAGACAGCCAACTTTGAGCCAAAATTCCATACGATCAGAGAGGAAATAGACTAAAGTCAAAGAACAAAAGTTGTAGAGGGTACCTGTAGACTACAACTTATATTTTGAAACCCAAAGAAAAATCGTCCATTTAGAGGGTCAAAAACGTGGTAGAAAAAGGCTCTTGGTCCAGAGGATTTTCCAGAAAAATTTCTAAGTCTGGAAAATTTTCCAGACAACCAACTTTGAGCCAAGATTTCAAGCGATGGATGAGGAACTGCAGTAAACTCAAAGAATAAAAATTATAGAGGATTTCTGGAGCTACAACTTTTATTTTGAAACCCGAAGCAAATTCGTTAATCTGGTGGGTCAAAAGCGTGGTGGAAAAAGGCTGGTAGCCCACCAAAATCTGCAAAAAGAAAAGAAAGGTTAGAAAATTTTATTTCCATTTTATTCCTCCAGATCTCAATTTTTTGCATTTTAGCTTGAGAATATTTTCTTAAATTACATTTAGACCCTTCTGATAGGGCCCATTTGGTGCCACGTCAGCGATGATGTGGCACCTCCAGATTGCGCCACGTCATTGATGACGTGGCATTTTCCACAAAAAAAATTCCAAAATTTCAGAAAATTTTTGTTTGCGTTTTGGCCCTCCAGATTTCATACTTCTGCATTTTTAGCCCTCAAATAATTTTTTTATTTACATTTAGGCCCTTAAGGAATTTTCTTTAATATTACTGTTTTTTTTATTATTTTTATTTTTTATTTTTTTCTTCAAATTTCTTCCAAATTACATGTTTTATGTCAATGACCACCAATTTTTGCTTTGATTTCTGTTTGGCATTTTACTATGTTTTAATTATCCTTGGATTGTGAAATTACTGTTTTGCCCTTATGAGTGTTTAATTGTAAATATACTTTGATCTTTGCACATTTTTTTATTAATTGATTTTGTGATGATTGGTGCTTTATTTTAATGTTTATTGGTCTCATTATAATATTTATGCCTTATCTTATTTGTTAAATTAGGTGAATTTACTCTTTTGCCCTCAAATTTTGGATTAGTTGAACAACTAGAGGTTAAATATTTGAATCAAATTCAATTTAGCCCAAGATCTTAATAATTGTATCAATAATATAAAATTGGGCTAGAAATAAACTCCGGCATGCATGATAAATGACTATTTTTGCCCCTTGGGAGTTAAAGGGCACTACAAGCTCAATGTGTGCGACTTTTAATTTGACCCGGGCTAAATCTACCTGTCAATGTTAATATTTACTATTTATTTTCGTTTCCTCATTAACATGTACATATTTTATTACTTTTAAACTATCTCAAAGCACACGTATGCTACAAAGCCGGCAATAATGAATACTAAAATTGAAAAGCGAAACGCGATAAAATCACGCAACCGGTCAGTAACTTCGCCCATCTAGATGCGTATGATTCAAATCAATCCCAAACCTTCCCATTTTACAAGAGGATTCCCGAACTCATTTTCTTGAGTTATGTGGACCAGGAGTCAATCTAAACTAGGGTTTATTTTATTTTTAAATTTTGATGTATTTTTTGTGTCCCGGCGCACCAACACACCGTTTACATCTGTCTCTAGATGTGTATAACTAGATTATGTATATACAATTCATAGTCGCTTGAAGGCCCTGTTATGTAATAGTAAATAGGTGATTCATTTTATTTGTAATAGTAAGTAGGTAATTTATGTTTGTAAATTGTAAGTAGGATTTTTGCATTCAATCACCTATTTCACGAGCACCACACGTTGGCGACGGTGCGGTCCCACCGATGCTGCCGGACCGCAGTCGGTAGGCGCTGTAAAACGGGCGCGACAGCGTGGCGACTCCACTGGGGACTTTGAGAATCCGGGCGCACGATTTTAACGCGTTTCTCTCAATTTTACCCCGTTCATTTTAAACCGACTAATTTTTACCCATTTTTGTGTGCTACGTTACTGGCTCTATACCTCAAATGATTGCGTGCCATATGCTATACACACTAGATTTGTATAAGAGACAGGGCCATAAATTGTGTACAATAATTGCATTTCGGAGATTTTTACTGTCTTGTGTGCCGATTTACGGATTTTAGGTCTCACTTTATGTGCCACATGCTATCTGTTACTTTCTTTGTTCTTTTCAAATTATTCTACACTTGTTTTACTGTATTTCACTATGTTTGCTGTCTTGAGTGCCAATTTGCTCGATTTAGGTCTCGTTTTACGTGCCATATCCTGTCTACTTATGGTGTGATTTGTTCTTGCTTTATTGTACACATTTTAATATATCTTGCTATTATACCTGTTTGTGGTTAATTTGGGGGAAATTTTTGGGGTGTTGGGGTGCATCAAATCTTTAGAGCCAAACGCGCTAAAATGTGTGAATCTTACCGCCTCCAAGTGAACACAACATAACACATGTCTCATTTATTGCATGTCCTATTTTTGTGGGTGTCGTTCCCACATTCTCTATAGGAATTAAGATGATCTACCTAGATATGCGGTCGTGACACAATGTGCACGTAACGGTATCTGTGGCGATCACCCAACCACCGACGATAAGGCCCATTAGAATTGACGGATTTTATTTTTGGGCCCAAAGTCTGAAGGTTCGAGAACCAAGCCTATCTTCAGACTTAGATTGCATTAGTAAGCCTAGCCTCATAGTCATATAGCTTAAACCATAGGGCAGAACCGTGTGGACCTTGTTTAGGACACTAGACACGAGGCAATAAGACCCACCCATTTATCTGGCTTGTAATAGTAAATAGCCTTACAATTTTTGCTATGTAATAGTAATTAGTTTTTCTGATTCGTATGATTTATATTGGCCCTGTAATTTGTATTTACTTCCCGCAAGAAATAATAAATTTTAATTTTTGCATTGCATAAGCCTTAGGTAGGGTCAAAGGCATATGGTTGTCAAGCCCTAATAGGAGACCCTTCCCTACAACATGTTTCCAAAGTTTTATTATCCCTTGTGTGCATGTAGGTTAACCCCACCGATGTAGGGCCACCGTAGGCTACTTATTACATATCACTAGCCGTAGAAGGGATACCTTATCGGATACCCGTACATAGAATTGCATACCTATCCCTAGGTACATAACCTACAATGGGATTTGCAAGATTGTGTGTGTTCAGTTTTATAAAGGCTCTAAAGGGGTACCAGCCTCAGGTAAGGCTAACATGTATTTCATGCAGATGAGTTCCGCTCGAGTAATTGGAAAGGCGACCAAAGTGCCCTATTTGCTACAGGAGTGGGAACGAAACATGCAGTTGTCAGAACTGAATGCGATAGCTGGTTATTTGGGTCACCTAGTATGTCTGCGGGATATTGAGCCAGATCGAGCCATAATAGATGCTTTGGTACAAGTGTAGGACAGTGAGGCAGCTGTGTTCAGATTCGGGAAGTTTGAAATGGTGCCCACACTAGAGGAAATTACAGGATTTCTCGGACTGGACTTCAAGGATCGAGCTGTTATACTACCGTCCCTAGGTACTATAAGGGACTTCTCTTTGTTCACCGGCATATCCGAGGCCACAATACCAGGAGGACCCGAGGCTAGTTCAGTTACTTTGATATTTTTACATGAGCACTTTGGCACAAAACAAGGATTTCACAGAAACAAAACTCATTTTTTGCATCCCTGTACACTGAGGAGTCCTGGGCCCAGAAGCGAGTCCAAGTTTTTGCTCTAGCACTGACCAGTGCATATATTTTTCTGAGGTCGGATGGGAGGATAGCCTTTAGATCGGTACGGATGTTAGCCGATTTGATACATGGCGTCGGTGGTCGAGACCTTATCATAATCCCTACTATTCTAGCCGACATATTGGTAGCTTGTACAAACTGTCAGAATGGAGTCAAATTTTTCAAGGGTTCAAGCCTGTTATTGCAAGCCTGGTTCATGGAGCATTTGGGGCGACGAAAGATCGGTCGTCATGATTTTTCCTGGGGTAGAGTGAATTGGGTACAAAGTCACAATCAACGCATCAACCGGGCGGTGCTACTGAAGGAGCTTGGAGACAGCTTCAATCCCCTGGTTCAACTCCTCATATGGTTGAGATCAGACATCTAGATGGGTATAAGAGACAGGTATAACGTGTCTACCGAGATGTGTATGATAGAAGGCTCAGATGTGCCGCCGAATCTCGAATTGACGGTTTGATGTTCATCCCTCACTTCTTTGGCTTGCTCCGTACTTCTGTTTCGATCTCACTTCTATACCTCCAAAATCGGTGGTGATCGGCTCAATATTATGTTCGACAAAGGGATGCGGCCCGAATCAATACCAGAAAAGGCGAGTATTTTGTCAGCGTGGGTATCCAGACGTGCATGTCAGGATCGTTATACGATCCACAGCAGCGTGGAATTTCAACAACCACACCTTAGTATGATGCATGGCTGGAACATTTGCTTAGCCGACAACCGCAAGCCGTAATAGACCCTTCAGAAGAAGTTGCTCGATTGACCGCACTATTGGAGGGCTAAGGACAAGGAAATAGTAGAAAAAGAGATAGCTCTAGATAATCACAGGCAAGCTTACAAAAGAGTTCAAGAACAACAATCCTGTATTCGAGAGCAGGAATACAACCGAAAGATATTTAAAAGAAAAATTCAGGATTGTTGTTCTTGTGGTCTTTTGTAAATTGCAATGTGATGTGGATCTAGTAGCAAGCTTCTGCGGTACAAGGAGCAACGATAATGAAGATACGAGACCATCTAAAGGAGCTCGCCTAATAAGTTCAAAAGGGCTTCATCCCCTTTAGAGTATTTTTTTTTTTTTTTTTGCTTTCAGGGTTCTTGGGGAAGGAACCACGTTTTATGCTGTAAATTTATGTTTATGTTTGTTTATATATCTGAATTTTCTTTTTTTTATGTTTTAATATGAAAGGTACTAAGTGTCAAAATAGCTGCCCAACGCAGCCCTATTTAATACCCGCTCGCGTGCACATTATAATCCATAAGTCAGTATAGCATATGGCACGCCCAACAGGTATAGAGCCAGTAACCGAGCTGGCAGAGTGATCTGATGAGCAGAGAGATGGCAGAGTTGCGCAAACAGATGGAATCTATGATGGCTGCTATGGCCAGTATGAACCAAGAAATGCAATGGTACAGGCAAACTTATGGGCCTCACCCCGCCAATCAGGAGATGCTACCTCCTCATATTCCTAATCCCGGCATGGGGATGCCGCTACCCCTACCACCACAGAATCAACCTCCTCAGGGTCGGGCAACTTCCGTGCCACCACTGACAGATCCAATTCCACAACCACCACTTTCTCTTGAGTTGGAGTACACCCCGAGAGAGGAAGTTGAATTAATGCCACCACCACCCACTGTACCGACTGTCAATGATACCCTATTGAAAAAGATGGAGCGGTTCGATAGTTTCATGAAGCAGCAACAGGGGACAGATAAATTTGGAGCTATCGACTACCAAGATCTATGTCTATTCCCTGAGATGCAATTGCCGCCAAAATTTAAAATCCCAGAATTTCCAAAGTACAATGGCACTGGAGATCCGGTAGCTCACCTTAAAATGTTTTGCAACTTGCTGGGGAATCTGACAAGTGACCCTCGGATAGCAATGAGGGTATTTGCCAGAAGCCTGGAGGGAGATGCGTTATCATGGTATTTAATGCTTGATCCCAAAAAATTACAGGATTGGACGGACTTGGCAAATGCTTTTGTGAAACAGTACGAGTTTAACAGCGACCTAGAGCCCGACCGTTTTGCTCTAATGAACTTAAATGCTGTTGAAAGGGGCTTGAAAAGCGGGAAAATTATTGACATGAAGGCTTTCAAACTTCAGATAGAATCCATGCAGGGGAGCACGTCTGTGGCTAAGAAACCCCTGAGCAAGAAGCTTGACAAGAAGGAAGAGGAAGTGACTTTTATTTTCAACCAACCCAACCGCCAACCACCACGCAATTTCCATCAATATCAAAGACCTAACCCACAACCCTTTTATGCACCACCTCCACTACCACCTCAATACTATCCTCAACCCGTATACCAAACACAAGTACAAGTGCCCGTGCCTAATCCACAGCTCCCATATTATAATCCAAGACCACAACCCTCAAACAGTCAAAGACCCAACCAGCCAAATAACTTCTCTCCACCAAACCCCAACCAAGCCAGACCACATGACAGACCACCCCGCAATTTCACCAACTTGGGACGGCCCATCGAGCAACTATATGAGCAGTTGAGATCGGTGGGAGATTGAATCCTATAGCTCCTCCTCAGTATCCGAGGGGAGTTCCGGATAGGTTTGACGCCAACGCCCGCTGTGCCTATCATTCTGGAGCCCCAGGGCATTCCACGGCTAATTGTTGGACGTTGAAGAATAAGGTGCAAGAAGAGACACGAGAATTGTCATTAGGAGGCCAGAACAAAGGGCTCCTGAAGTAAACACTAATGTGTATGCCACGGCATGAGCCTCATGTTGGGATGGTTTGTATAGAAACGGAGATTGAAGAGGAAGAAGGAGCAATCAAAGAAGTGACAATGACTCAGATCAAACCGTTTTATTTAGATTCGGAGCCATCTGAGCCTTTTATCATAGACGTGGGCACTATCCGTTTGAGGTAGAACCCCAAGATCCCGTTGTGATTGAACTACCAACACAATTGCCAATTGAGAGCACACATGCAGTGCCGTGGAATTACCAACCCTCAGTTGTGATAGTCGGTGGAAAGCCAGTTTCTGAGGAGGAAGTGTCTGCTGTCACGAGGTCAGGCCGAATCACAAATGACAACAGTTTTGAGGTCGGACAATCCAACAAAGATAAAGAGCCTATGCAGGCCCCTAAGGCTGTAACAGACAAAGATGTGGAGGACTTTCTAAGATTGATCAGAAAAAGTGAATATTCAGTAGTGGAGCAGCTGAATAAGATGCCCTCACAAATTTCTATGCTCAACTTATTGTTAACATCCGAGCTACACAGGGAGGCAATATTGAAGATTTTAAGTGAGGCCCATGTGTCTCGTGACATTCCCACTGACAAACTTGCTGGGTTAGTGGGCAGTGTGCTGGCATCAAACCAAATTTGTTTTTCTGATGATGACTTAACTTCTGAAAGGATTATAAGAGACAGGTGGCTAATTGTTGCGACCACAACAAGGCTCTATTCATCTCGGTTAGATGTGAGGGGCGGCATTTGCCTAGGATCATGGTTTATAATGGATCTGCTTTAAATATTTGTCCTTTGAAGACATTGGATAAGCTGGGAATCTCTCATGACCTGGTCAAGAATTCATCCATGGTGATCCGAGATTTTGACGGGGCTCGAAGACAAGCCACCGGAGAGATAATCCTTGTTTTGGAAGTCGGTCCATCTGCTCATCAGATGTGTTGCCAGGTTCTTCCAATTGTTGGGGTATATCCTTTGCTGTTGGGACGTCCCTGGATCCATTCTGCTGGGGCTATTCCGTCATCTTTGCATCAAAGGGTTAAATTTATTTACGAGCTTAAGCTGATTACTGTGTTTGCCGAAGACGACCACGCCATGATGGTCAAGGAGGAAGTTGGAGAAAGCAGCGACACTCCGGTGCCTTTCCTAGCTTATGATGTGGTCTCTGTCTGGTGCAGGATAAGGCGAGTGTAATGATTGCAAAGGAAATGCTGCGTGGAGGATATCGCATCGGCCAAGGTTTGGGGATGAATTTGCAAGGCATAACACACCCTATTGATCTACCAACACAGATGAATACATTTGGGCTCGGTTTTTGCCCGAATGCCAGGCAGTTGAGGGAGATTAAGGAGCTGAAGAGAGCTGAACAGGAAGGTCGAGCATTGCCTATTGCCATTCCACCTCTTAAGATTACTTTTTCACGTTCTGCCGCCATTCTCCAATTTTTTAAGCTGTTTTGTTTATGCCATCTAGTCAAGGAATAGGTGCATGCACAGCATTGTATTCATGATTCATCTCGTTCATTTGTTTTGGAGATGAATCTTGAAAACAATTCAATTAGTAAGGCAAGTACAATCATGATATTGCCTTCATGATTCATCTTATTCATCTTTTTGGAGATGAATTCTGAAGACAATTGATTTTTTTTAGGATGGCCAATGAATGTTAAGTTTATGTTCTCTAGGATCACTTGTACAAATTTTTGATTAATGAGAACTTTTTCTTCAAGATGTTTTAGCTCATTTTTTTCTTTTTCTTCTTTCATTTCATACTTTATTTGTCTCTCAGATGGCCCAAAATCAATGCTTTTGATCCTTCGGATACTACCATTTATGAGACCGATGAGTGCAATTTTGATATCACACCTGACCCTATTTCTACACAATCTGAGAGTGATGAGGATGAGTGTGATATTAAAAATGAATTCGAGCGACATGAGGAAAAACATCTAAATGCCATTGGGGCTTGAATCATGCTCCTGTCTCTTATACACGGACGTAAGAGAGGCTAAAATCAGCATATATTTGACTAGAGGGCAGAGAAAAGAGATGATAGAATTTTTTATTTTGTTCCAAGATGTCTTTGCCTGGTCTTATGATGATATGCCTGGCATTTCAACAGATGTAGTGGTTCACAAACTTCCGGCCGATCCTAAATGCCAATCCTCTCGTGCAAAAGCCAAGAAAGTCTAAGCCGGAAATGAGTTTAAAGATCAAAGAACAAATTATCAAGCAGTTTAATGCCACAATCGTCATTGTATCCCGGTATCCTATTTGGCTTTCCAATATGGTGCCAGTACCGAAGAAGACTGGGGAGGTCAGAGTTTGTGTTGATTCTTCGAGATCTTAAATAAGGCCAGTCCCAAGGATGATTTTCTATGATAAAAGGCTCATCATTCTAGACAGTCTTTGCCATGAGATGGAGACTTTTGTCGATTGTTTTGTCTCTTATACACATCTAGATGTGTATAAGAGACAGGGAGTAATGAATGCTGTCTTTTCCTTGGGGACATTCCTCCTTGACCATCATGGCGTGGTCATCTGGTGCAACATATCAACGCACTATGACCACCTTGTTTCATGACATGATACACGAAGAGATGGAGGTCTATGTCGATGATATCATCATCAAATCCAAGAAGGCAGAGGATCACTTGACCAATCTTAAGAAGGTATTTGAGACAGTGAGGAAATACAATTTAAAGTTGAACCCGGCAAAGTGCGCCTTTGGAGCTCCTTCCGGAAAGTTATTAGGTTTCATTGTCAGTAAGCGGGGGATTGAGATAGACCCAACAAAGATCGAAGCTATCCGTGATATGCCCGTGCCAAAGACTCAGAAGAACGTAAAAAGCTTCTTGGGTAAAATAAATTTCATCGGTCGCTTCATTGCTCAGCTGACAGCTACTTGTGAACCTTTGTTCAAACTTTTGAGAAAAAATACACCGATGTACTGGAATGATGATTGTTAGCAGGCTTTTGACAAAATCAAAGATTATCTTTTGAACCCTCCTGTGTTGGTCCCCCTAAAGCCAGGAAGGCCATTAATCATGTATCTGTCGATTTTGGACGGATCCATGGGTTGTGTCTTGGGGCAGCATGACAATTCGGGCAGAAAGGAGCAGGCTATCTATTATCTAAGCAAGAAGTTTACAGTCCATGAAGCCAATTATTCTCTTTTAGAACGAACCAAATACCATTGGTCTTGGGTCTCGCAACGGCTAAGGCATTATCTACTAGGTCATACCACTTATCTCATTTCCATTATAAGAGACAGATCCTAGGCAATTGCCGCCCCTGACATCTAACCGAGATGAATAGAACCTTGTTGTGGTCGCTCCGAGATGATAGAGCCTGTCTACTCAAAAGGCATATCAAAGGACAAGCGATAGCGGATCATCTTGCTGAGAACCCAAGGGAGAATGATTATCAACCCTTGCACACATACTTCCCGGACGAAGACATCTTATTCATCGCACACTGCCGAAGACATGAAAGATGAATGCCCACATTGGAGGCTATTCTTTGATGGTGCATAAGAGACAGTTTATCAGTGCTCTTATCATTACGGATGTTCTTTCGGATGAACTCTGCCACTACTTTCCAACAGCCAAAGTTACGTTTCCGTGTACGAACAACATGGCGAGTATGAGGCTTGCATACTTGGTCTGAAAATGGCATTGGATATGGGTATTAAAGAATTAGCTATGTTTAGTGATTCAGATATGCTTGTCTATCAGACACTGGGGCACTGGGTAACCAGAGATTCTAAAATCATGCCATATCATTGCAGTATTCTCAAACTAGGTCGACATTTTGATGCTTTAGAATTCATTCACATACCCCGATCCAGGAATGTATTTGCCGATGCTCTGGCTACCTTATCTTCAATGATCAGTCATCCGGACGGCACAGTGATAGAACCCATTACCATTCAGGTGCTGGAAAAGCCAGTTGAGATAAGAAGTTCCTACGCCGAATGTCAATCAAGTTCTTTTTAAATGGCAATATACTTTATCGAAGGACGACAGATCTGGGTCTTCTGAGGTGCGTTGATAAGAAAGAGGCCGCTTACATTGTGGAGGATGTTCATGGAGGAGTCTGTGGGCCACATATGAACGGGCACTTATTAGCTAAAAAGATAATGAGAGCAGGTTATTTCTGGCTTACTATGGAGCATGATTGTATCGAGTTTGTCCGCAGTGTGTTAAGTGCCAAATGCACGGGATGAGATAAGGGCACCAACTGATAAGAGACAGCAAAGACCATCTACCATGTCATTGTTCAGATTCTTGGCATTGTCGGTAACATTGTATTGATCGAGCCGCCAGCTTCTAATGGTCATCGCTTCATTCTAGTGGCGATTGAATATTTCACTAAGTGGGTCGAGGCTGAATCCTACAAGCACGTCACTTGAAAGAAAGTAGTGGCAGAGTTCATCCGAAAGAACATCATTTGCCACTTTGGGATCCCTGATACATTGGTTACCGACAATGCCAAGAATCTGAACAATGACATGGTAGATGGTCTTTGTCCCAATTCAAGATTAAGCATCGGAATTCCACCATCTACAGCCAAAAATGAATGGGGCAATAAGCACCAACAAGAATCTTAAGAGAATTATTCGAAAGATGGTTTGATCAGCTGACCTCCCCAGTCTTCTTCGGTACCTGTCTCTTATACACATCTAGATGTGTATAAGAGACAGCTGGGCATCTTGAATCTGTCTCTTATACACAATGGAAGCTGTTTTGCCAGAAGTAGAGATCCCTTCTCTGATAACATTCTTATGGAGGCTGTCTTATACACATGCTAGATGTGTATAAGGCTCAGACATGAACAGCTTGCACTCATTGATGAAAGACGGCTAACAGCTGTGTGTCATGGCCAATGTTATCAACGGAGGATGGCCCGAGCTTACAACAAGATTAAAGTCAAGCCCAGACATTTTCAGGCTGGCGATCTAGTTTTGAAACGTATATTGCCAATACAGGACGAAGCCATATCCGTTGGTTTGCTTCTAACTGGCATGGCCCCATGAAGATGAAAACAAAGTAAGATATACAGCTGTCTCTTATACACATCTAGATGGTATAAGAGACAGGTTTTCCCTCAACCGATCGACAGAACATGGTCAAAAAGTTTTTCATCTGATTTGGCAGACTGTAAACTTTTAAGTCATTGCAGAACGTAGGATAGAATTCTACCTGTTGTTTTCTTTCCCTTTTTACCCAATCTGGACTAAACCCTTTCATATATCTTCTCTTTATTTGCCTATCTTTCGTTTCAATTGTGCTTTGTCCCTATCATTTTCTGCAAAAACAAATTGGAACTGAGCTCATTTACGATGTTGGGGCAAAATTGTTGTTTTGGGTGGCAAAAAAAAAAAAAAAAAAAAAACAAAAAAAACAAAAAACAAAAAAAAAAAAAAAAACAAAAACAAAAAAAAAAAAGAAAGTTCGAGATGCTGACCAAAACAAATACCCAACAAAACTCAGTTTGTTATAAGAAAACTGGGGCAATTTTATTTTTTTTTTTCATCTATTTCCCCAGTTCAGTCAGTTGCATTCAAGTAAGACTTTCAACCCAAAACTGGGGCAATTCTTTTAGATAAGGGATATAACCAATTTTCCTCATATTACAAACCCCCTCTTCCATCCCTTGTAGCTATATTCTTTCTAACCAAAGCGCCCATCTTAAATTGGGGCAAGTTATTGTTAAGATAATCCCAATCTTTTCCAATCACACGACTTAACCCATTTTGACCCTAACTATCCTAAGTTCTGCATAGGCTTAAAGGGAGCAGTTTGTGCGGTCTCGGCAGTTGATGTTAACATGTCTATCCCAATAACAGGGAAGGCAGCCTTACTGATGCCGAAAAACTTTGAAAACTAAAGTTCGCATGCATTGCAAAAGGCAATTACTTAGCCAGACGTCTTCCGTTTACTCCCACACCTTGCTGTTTACTTACTTAGACCTCCTAGGTGAAAACCCTGAAAGGGCACCTTTGTTTGTTTAAAAAAAAAAAAACCAAAAGCTAAAGAGAGGCTAGGTTGAAAACCCTACGGGGCGGCCTAGGCAAAAGGAGAGTGTGCGGAAAAATGCAAAAATCTAAATAAAAGGGAGGGGAACCTTAGCGAAAACCCGAAAAGGCGCTGAGGAAGGGGCAAATCGAGCAAACGGTCAAAGTCTGGTTGATGACTTCTCTGAGTCCACGTCTGGGAAAGTGTTCAATTGAAATTTGTTGACTGAAGTTAGGCATATTAGTTGCCTCTATGTTGTTCTCTCAACACAGTCATTGGCCTTTAAGAGGCACGTATCCGATGGATCCAAAGCATTGCCTGATCGGGTCCAAATAACTTAGATTGAAAGGCAAAGCGGTGTTAAAACGGTGATGGCACGATTTTTACTAAGATTGCTCCCATGTGCCTGTATTATTTATTCATGTACTTTTATCTAACTCACATATTGCAGAGCAAAACAAAACATTTTGTTTGTTTGTAGTTTGATCGAACTACGTTCGACCTGATTCCTGTGGTAGGATACGTAGGCAGCTCTTACCGAGCTCGGTCACCTTGCTTATAGTATGTTATGACACTGACCAATTCGAGTTTTCTTTACTCAATATCGCATTGTTTTGAGTACTTGCAGGTACACGAAATAAAGTGGATGCTAAAATCAACGACACTGGGGCAAATTTTTATTGATTGGATATCCTTCATAAACAACAAGGGACGCACTAATCCTGAGAACTGTCTTGATACCCAACGGTCTTTTTTTCCACATTTTAAAAAGAATGATTCACGCCAACCCCTAATGAAGCAATCAACCTCACAGGTGATCAAAACTTGGAAAATGGTGCATAAGAGACAGACCTCTCAGTGGCGAATGATACTGTCATTTACAGTTTAGGGCTTCGTGTTCTAGTTTACAATCCAGTCATGTTAGGGTTAATTACAAGTTGCCTTTTACACTTCATTTCATGCCCGGTAAGCCCAATGGCATGGCTCTGTGTGCGTGTCATTCTTATTGCATTTTCATTCCCGATAAACGAATTTCGGATTCTCATTTTTATTTTCATCAACCTGATAAACGAATTTCAGGTTTGCATTTTTCACCCGATAAACAAATTTCGGGTTCTCATTTCCATTTTTCATCAACCTGATAAACGAATTTCAGGTTTGCATTTTCCTCCCGATAAATGAATTTCGGGTTCTCATTTTATTTACATCAACCTGATAAATGAATTTCAGGTTGGCATTTTCCTCCCGATAAACGAATTTCGGGTTCTTATTTCATTTCATCAACCTGATAAACGAATTTCAGGTTTGCATTTTCATCCCCGATAAACGAATTTTGGGTTCTTATTTTCATTTCATCAACCTGATAAACGAATTTCAGGTTTGCATTTTCCTCCCGATAAACGAATTTCGGGTTCTCATTTTCATTTTTCCCCCGATAAACGAATTTCGGGTTCTCATTTCCATTTTTTATCAACCCTGATAAACGAATTTCAGGTTTGCATTTTCCTCCCGATAAACGAATTTCGTTTCTCATTTTCATTTTCATCAACCTGAAATTCGTTTTCAGTTTGCATTTTCATCCCGATAAACGAATTTGGGTTCTCATTTTCATTTCATCAACTCGATAAACGAATTTCAGTTTGCATTTTCACCCGATAAACGAATTTCGGGTTCTCATTTCATTTTTATCAACCTGATAAACGAATTTCAGGTTTGCATTTTCCTCCCGATAAACGAATTTCGGGTTCTCATTTTCATTTTCATCAACCTGATAAACAAATTTCAGGTTTGCATTTTCATCTCCGATAAACGAATTTCGGGTTCTCATTTTCATTTTTTCCCCGATAAACGAATTTCGGGTTCTCATTTTCATTTATCAGGTTGATGAAAATGAAAATAAACATATAGCTGCCAAGGGATCGAAATGAGGGGGTTTGAATTTCTTTTGCAGAAAATGATAAAAAATATAAGCACAAAAAAAACTTTAGATATCGGGGAAAATGTGTATAAGCCTAAATGTAAACCCGAAATGAATCTGATTTGCCTTTTCATACCCGATAAACGAATTTCGGGTTCTCATTTTCATTTTCATCAACCTGATAAACGAATTTCAGGTTTGCATTTTACCCGATAAACAAATTTCGGCTTTCATTTCAAGTTTACATTACCCGACAAACTCACCGTTTGGGTTTTCATTTCACTCTTGTTACCTCGATGACACAAAGTCGGGTTTTCATTTTAATTTATATGTCTTTACCCCGATGACATAAAGTCGGGTTTTCATTCGTATTTACATACTCTTGCCTTGATGATACAAAGTCGAGCTTTTAATTCATATTGCTTGTTGAGTTTCATTACCAGTGGCGTTTGCATGTTATGTCAAATTAGTTTTCTTTGTCATGGCTTTTCCAGCACCTGAATGGTAATGGGTCTGTCTCTCCCACACATCTAGATGTGTATATAGACATCTAGATGTGTATAAGAGACAGACCTTAAGTTTATCAGGTTGATAAAAATGAAAATGAGAACCTTAAGCTCACCCTTTCCGTGTTTGTCAAGATGGTGAATTTTTCCTTCCATGGCCTCATGAGCTTAAGGTTGACATGTGGCAAATTTTGTTGCACGATTGGAATCATCCAGTCATGCGGTGTCTACAATCTTTGCCTAGAGTTTCTTCGATCCTCTTCGACACTCTGGCAAAGAGGGGCAAGCTGTAGACACCTATTTTTGTCCCGTAAGTTCTCCCCTATTTTTCTTTTAATTTGACTCTCAATTTTCTTTTTAATTTCCCTTTTAATTTCTAGGCAAAGATTGTAGACACCGCATCGTCATTATGATTCCAATTAGTTCTTTCATTGTCATGGTGTTTAATACCTAATAACTATTATAACATCTGTCTCTATATGACAAGGAATGGATGTGACCATTTTTACAGTCTATCCAATTCATTAAAAGCACAAAAAATTAGTCTAAATTGAGAGAGAAAAAATTTTCTGCAGATAACTTTCTGAAGCAAAAAAACTCTGCCAAACAGCCAACTTTGAGCCAAAATTTCATACGATCGGAGAGGAATTAGACTGAACTCAAAGAATAAAAATTTTAGAGGGTTCCTGGGGATAAAACTTCTATTTGAAAATATTAAGCAAAATCGTCCATTTAGAGGGTCAAAAACGTGGAAGACACAAACGGCTGTTGGTCCAGAGGATTTTCCAGAAAAATTTCTGAGTCTGGAAAATTTTCCAGACAGCCAACTTTGAGCCAAAATTTCATACGATCAGAGAGGAAATAGACTAAAGTCAAAGAACAAAAGTTGTAGAGGGTACCTGTAACTACAACTTCTCTTTTGAAACCCAAAGAAAAATCGTCCATTTAGAGGGTCAAAAACATGGTAGAAAAAGGCTCTTGGTCCAGAGGATTTTCCAGAAAAATTTCTAAGTCTGGAAAATTTTCCAGACAACCAACTTTGAGCCAAGATTTCAAGCGATGGATGAGGAACTGCAGTAAACTCAAAGAATAAAAATTATAGAGGGTTCCTGGAGCTACAACTTTTATTTTGAAACCCGAAGCAAATTTGTTAATTTGGTGGGTCAAAAGCGTGGTGGAAAAAGGCTGATAGCCCACCAAAATCTGCAAAAAGAAAAGAAAGGTTAGAAAATTTTATTTCCATTTTACTCCTCCAGATCTCCAGTTTTTTGCATTTTAGCCCGAGAATATTTTCTTAAATTACATTTAGGCCCTTCTGATAGGGCCCATTTGGTGCCACGTCAGCGATGATGTGGCACCTCCAGATTGCGCCACGTCATCGATGACGTGGCATTTTCCACAAAAAAAAAATTCCAAAATTTCAGAAAATTTTTGTTTGCGTTTTGGCCCTCCAGATTTCATACTTCTGCATTTTTAGCCCTCAAATAATTTTTTTAATTTACATTTAGGCCCTTAAGGAATTTTCTTTAATATTACTGTTTTTTTTTGTTTTTTTTATTTTTTATTTTTTTCTTCAAATTTCTTCCAAATTACATGTTTTATGTCAATAACCACCAATTTTCACTTTGATTTCTGTTTGGCATTTTACTATGTTTTAATTATCCTTGGATTGTGAAATTACTGTTTTGCCCTTATGAGTGTTTAATTGTAAATATACTTTGATCTTTGCACATTTTTTTATTAATTGATTTTGTGATGATTGGTGCTTTAACTTTTAATGTTTATTGGTCTCATTATAATATTTATGCCTTATCTTATTTGTTAAATTAGGTGAATTTACTCTTTTGCCCTCAAATTTTGGATTAGTTGAACAACTAGAAGTTAAATATTTGAATCAAATTCAATTTAGCCCAGGACTTAATAATTGTATCAATAATATAAAATTGGGCTAGAAATAAACTCCGGCATGCATGATAAATGACTATTTTTGCCCCTTGGGAGTTAAAGGGCACTACAAGCTCAATGTGTGCGACTTTTAATTGGACCCGGGCTAAATCTACCTGTCAATGTTAATATTTACTATTTATTTTCGTTTCCTCATTAACATGTACATATTTTATTACTTTTAAACTATCTCAAAGCACACGTATGCTACAAAGCCGGCAATAATGAATACTAAAATTGATGTAGCGAAACGCGATAAAATCACGCAACCGGTCCAACGCCGGGTAAAGTGGGTGCCGAGGGAAATTCAAATCAATCCCAAACCTTTCCATTTTACAACAGGATTCCAGAACTCATTTTCTTGAGTTACGTGGACCAGGAGTCAATCTAAACTAGGGTTTATTTTCTTTTAAAATTTTGATGTATTTTTTGTGTCCCGACTCACCAACACACCGGGTGGCGACTTAAAATTGTTTTCCCTAGTTTAGATTATTTTTATACAATTCATAGTCGCATTGAAGGCCCTGTTATGTAATAGTAAATAGGTGATTCATTTTATTTATAATAGTAAGTAGGTAATTTATGTTTGTAAATTCTAAGTAGGATTTTTGCATTCAATCACCTATTTCACGAGCACCACACGTTGGCGACGGTGCCTATCACACACTTTGCCGGCCAAACCGCTGGTCGGTAGGCGCGGTAAAAGGGAGGGCGCGACAAGTATATATAGTAGTAAAATAAAGGGTTAATAAAACTTTGCCCCCTGAACTAGGTGAGTAATTACACTTTGCCCTTTTTACATTATTCATCCTTTAAAAAATTTAAAACATCAAGAGAATTTATTAAATCTGTTGAAATACCCTTAGTTTATTTATTTATTTATTTAATTTTGATGTTCGATAATCAATAGTTATAAACAAATTAGGAAAAGATAAAATAAAATAACAAATTGATATCTTTAACTTTAGGGAGTGAAAATGTAAGAAAATGTTGAATTAAATTATATATGATATTACAATTTACACATGTTAAGCCAAATATTAAAAATGTAAAATATTAAAAAACGTAAAAAAAAATTACAAAAGTTTTATAGAAAATATATTGTTACACAATACCTAGTCTAGAGGGCAAAGTGTTATTAATCCAAAAATCTATATCTACATCTACAGTATATATAAAGCCTGAGGGGTCTTTTGGTGGCCGTCATTTTTTTAGTTTACTATCAAATATTCGCTATCAAATATTTAAACTTATAAAACATCTAATAACTTTCCCTTGACTTCCACCCTTTTATTTTGTACACTCATTGAATCTGCTATTTTCCCTAGTCATATAAAAAGGCTCAAGCTCATTTGTGGTATTTATCATCTTATCAATTTTCCATTATATCTCTGTACAAAGAAAAAAATAATTGTAGTATGAAAAAAACTACCCATAACCTTCTATGTTATATCCACCTTTTACTAAATATATTTTTATTTTTATTTTTTAAATTTCTATTATTTCTATTTTTTCTTGAATTTTTATCTATTTATATAATTGCATAAGATGTGTCTTTCCCATTAATAAATAAATGAATTTTCCCTATTATTTTAACGTGAGCAATGGTTGGCCTTTTGCTTCACTGGTTTTGTCTTTGTATGCTTTAGTGCAATTCTTTTCTTTGATTCTGTTACTTTCCAGTCCTTCACAATTCTTTTCAAGATTCCCCTCATACCTTAGCCATTCCCCAATTTTTCTGACTTTTAAAAGTTTTTTTTTTTTTTTTTTTTCTGTTTTTCTTTTTGTTTTCAGTTGTTTAGCATTTTTTTTTGGCACCAGCCCACATGCATGTTCTTGGGCTTGTCTGATCTGGATTGGATCACAAGGATCTCTTTGTTCTTTTTTTTTCTTTTTATTTCAGAAAAAACAAAGAAAAAACAGGGGAGCAAAGAAGTACGGTGGGGTCTTTTGGCAAGATTCTCATCTGAAGAACTAGAAGAAGGAGAAGAAAGGAGGTGAGATCTCTTGACACCCTTTTGGATATTTTAGCCTTTGGGCCCTGCCAAGATTCTTCCTTTTGATATTTTTGATAAATTTGGAGTGGCTGTTCTGCTCCTGCATTACTTTTATTATACAAATTTGAATTTTATCTTAGTTTGGGGAAAGATCCTGTGGAATTGCTGAACTTTTCTTGAATTTGGGGCTAAAATATGAAAAGGGTTTACTTTATTTGGTGGATTTAATTGTTTGAATGAAAGAAATCTTGATCCCAATTCTGGGTTTTTGAGAGATCTATTTCTTGGATGAGACTGGGATTAGTTGTTGACATCATATATTTAGTATTGACCTGATAGGAGGGCAATTGTTGCTTGTGGTTTTCATTGCACTATAAGGAGTTTGGATGATTGAACTGGATTTAATAGAATAGTGTAAGTTTGGGGTAGGCTTAAGTGTTCTACTCCTGAGGCATGGCTAGTATGGATGTTGGGAAGTATGCCCATAGCCCTGTACATAAAGCCGTAATCTTGAAAGATTATGCCAGTCTCAGGAGGATAATGTCTGGTCTCCCACGGCTTTGTGACCCAGCTGAGATTCATAATGAAGCAGTTTCAATGGCTGAAGAAGCTAAGGCTGATGCCATTTCAGCTGTGATTGATAGACGTGATGTTCCAAATCGTGATACTGCTCTACATATAGCTGTTAAACTAGGTGATGAGACTGCAACCGAAATGCTTATGCATGCTGGCGCAGATTGGAGCTTGCATAATGAACAGGGTTGGAGTGCGTTGCAGGAAGCGATTTGTAATAGGGAGGAAGGGATTGCTAGGTGTATAGTTAGGCATTATCAGCCATTGGCTTGGGCTAAATGGTGCAGAAGGTTACCTATAGAACGGTTGGTCGCCACAATGAGAAGGATGAGGGATTTTTACATGGAAATTACATTTAACTTTGAAAGCTCTGTTATTCCTTTTATTTCGAGGATTGCCCCTTCAGATACTTATAAGATTTGGAAGAGGGGGGCGAATCTGCGGGCGGATATGACTTTGGCTGGTTTTGATGGCTTCAGAATTCAGCGGTCAGATCAGAGCATTCTCTTCCTTGGTGATGGTTCTGAGGATGGGAATGTCCCTACAGGGTCACTTTGCATGATCTCTCACAAGGATAAGGAAATTATGAATGCTTTGGATGGTGCTGGTGCTCCTGCAACTGAAGCAGAAGTCCAGCAAGAAGTGGCTGCAATGTCTCAAACGAATATATTTAGGCCTGGAATTGATGTTACCCAAGCAGTTCTTTTACCTCAGTTGACATGGAGGCGGCAGGAGAGGACGGAAATGGTGGGTCCTTGGAAATCTAAAGTGTATGATATGCATAATGTGGTAGTAAGCATTAAAATCTAGGAGAGTCCCAGGAGCTATGACTGATGATGAATTGTTTAACTCTTGCAATGAAAATGAGACAGAGAGCGAGGAGCTTGATGATATTCTGACAGAGGAAGAAAGAAGGCAACTTGAGGCTGCACTTAAGATGGATTCATCCGACTCAAATAATGAGAATGGAGATGGTGTGGTTGCTCACCGTCACAGTTGTTATGAGGAAAGGAATATTCCTATCGAGGATGCTAATGGCTGTATCAACGGAGATAAAAAGCAGGAACGAAAAGGATGGTTCAGTGGCTGGAGGAGAAGGGATAATAAAAGTGAACCAGAGAAGAAGCCAACGCCACCAAGAAGTTCCCTTTATGTAGATGAGAAAGTTAGTGATCTTCTTGGTGATTCTCCATCTGGAAGTCAAACTAATCTGGGGAGACATTCGATGGAGATTGCTGTCAAGGGGGATGAATATCAAGAACATCAAAAAAGTAGAGACAAGAAAGCTTCTTCATCAACTAGTTCTGGACCAGAGTGGGAATCGCCGTAAGGATGGGAGCCGTGAGAATGAGTATAAGAAAGGGTTGAGGCCGGTTCTTTGGCTGTCCCCGGACTTCCCCCTCCAAACTGAAGAACTCCTGCCATTACTTGACATTCTTGCGAACAAAGTTAAAGCTATAAGGAGACTACGAGAATTGTTGACAACAAAACTTCCAAAGGGTACATTTCCTGTCAAGGTATGTTGTAAACTTGTACATCTTCCAACTTGTCTAATAATTTTTATTAGGTCTACACTAGTAATATCTCTGAACTTTCTTTGATAGTATAGCACATAGGTTGCTTAGCCTTTGTCTAGTATGCTGATCTTAATCTAATGGGTGGATTAATGAGTCAATAGGAATGGTAGGAAAAACTTTACTCCGGCTTAGACGGAAATATTGATGTATTGGTAGACATAAATTTTGCTGCAACTGAAAATAAAACAAATGAAATATTCTATTACACCGTATGGAGAATTTATTAGGTTTCTTTCTCATAATAGTGTTTAGTTTATGGAAGTCCTAGTCTCCTTTCTTACCAGCAATAGAGGGCGAGAAAGGCTTGGACTTATAGTTGCACCTTGGGGACTTCATAGACTTTACCTTCTGTTCCAGCAATGTAAGTAGGCATATTCATATGGTTAAAAAAAAGGGTTAAAAGCAAAATGCCCCCTCCAACTATTACCTTAGTTGCAAAATACCCCCTAAACAATTTTAATAGGCATTTTGCACCCTTGACTTGTGGTCAATTATTTAAAATGCATTATTGCTTCATCCATCGTGACCATTATACCCCCAAGACATTAGTTAGGTGAAATGTCATTTGTGTTTTTCCTTTATTTATTTTCTCTCTCTTGTTTTTCATTTTATTTTTTCTAATCCTTTTTCTCATTGTTAAAAAATTATATTACTTTTAATATTTTTTTAACTATGACATCTAATTTTACATGCGTCTTATGATTTAATTTTTAAATTAAAATATATTATAATAAAATAATGTATATTTTATTGTAATACCAGAATTTGCAATGAATTATTAATACTAAAATTAACGAATAAAAATGTACAAAAAAGATAGTCTGAAAAACTTAAAGAATTTATTCTAAATATACAAATAAAAATTGTGCATGTAGAGTCATTCGGTTGACATATTTTGTCTAAATTTATTGAATCTAATTTTACATGTGTCTTATGATCAATAAAAAGTAATATAATTTTCTTGTACAATTATAATTATACAAGTGCATAATAAAATATGGTAAAAATTAAATCATAAGACGCATGTAAAATTAGATGTCATAGTTAAAAAAATATTAAAAGTAATATAATTTTTTAACAATGAGAAAAAGGATTAGAAAAAATAAAATGAAAAACAAGAGAGAGAAAATAAATAAAGGAAAAAAGAAAATGACATTTCACTTAACTAATGTCTTGGGGGTATAATGGTCAATTTCCAGCAAAAATGATATTTTAAATAATTGACCACAAGTCAAGGGTGCAAAATGCCTATTAAAATTGTTTAGTCGTGGGGGAATTTTGCAACTAAGGTAATAGTTGGAGGGGGCATTTTCCTTTTAACCCTAAAAAAAATGTCTGGTTGGCTTTTCTTTCCGTATAATGATTTGTTTTATTTTTGTTTGAAATATGTGGTGTTTGTACTAGAGTACTCAAAAAGAACTTTGGATGCCTGAGTTTTTTTGCTGGCCAGAAAATGAAACTTTATTTATGAATCTGTGTACATATTTGAACCATATTTCACTTGATTTCTCCATGTTTTTCTTCTTCACTGTTTTCTTTTATTTTTAGTACAGACTACATAATATTACTAAACTTATATGGATATACTAAGAATCAGATGTATGGTTCTTTATGCTGGGCTATAATTTTGTAAATGGTATAAATAAGAATTTTGATGACATCTGTGCCTTTTAGTTTTAGCTACCAATTCAAATCTGGCGATATCTTGTCCAGAGTACCTGATTATTGTGGCGTCAAGTTTTCTGAACTTTGTGAATGCAAATGGCATGCTTAAGCTGATGTGGTAATTGTATCCTTAATGAATAGGTGGATGAATGAGTATTGACTGAGGAAAAGGAAAGCTATGAAAATGGAAATATGTAAAGTTCATGAGATAACATGATGGTAGCAAGAGAAGCATGACAAAATCTTTTGAAAAAGACAGTGGCTGATGCACTCAACAAAAGGCTCAAGCAATAGTAAGATCATACACTTTTATAATTGTGTTCAAGCATTCCTTTTGCAATCCTTGGAAGATAAGAAGCCTTTCTTGGGACATAGATAGGTTAATTGAGCGGTTACTAAGTAGGGAATCGATTTTGTGATATTAAGGTTTTTTTTTCTGAAATTTTAGTAGTTAGGGGGAGGGGCGTTATTTTAGGGGTATTTTAGTAATTTAGTTTTCTGGCAGAAGGTTCTGGTGGGATAGTTACAAGTTCAGTAGTTAGTAGTAGAGTCAAATATTACTTGGAATTAGTATTCTTAGTAGAAGAGGGGTCTTGTTTTATATTTAGGCAGTGAATCCTCATTGGTTAATGATATAGGATTTGGTCTAGGAGTTCATAAATATTGTACTTCCCCATAAGGGAAAGATAGAATTCTTGGGTTAAAAATTCCTGCAAGCTTTTATTGCCTCCTGCTATCCATCTAGGTTAAGAGGTTTCCTCAAAAGGTATGACAAAATTGTCTCCCCCCTCCCCCAAATCTTTGCCAGTGAGTCTGTTTTCATAGAGAAATAATAAGAATAACGACTTTTGATACGGTGCTGGAACACTACCTTCCTTTTCCTTCGAGGGTACAATCTTGGTCTTAGGCTGAGCTTCTCAGAACACTCTGTGCCCTTTCCATGGTTACTTTACTACTCTGCCTAACCCACTGACTGTCGGCTATTTGATATAGATGGAAAGGTTGATACCAAAGCTCTGTGTGATACAGCCTAGCCTCGGATGTGATGCCTACAGGTGCTTACTAAGGAGTGATTTCTAGTGTTTCCTAAATCATTCTTTTAGTTTCAAGATTTCAGCAATTTTCTTTTGCTTTCTAGGTTTGATTTATTAGGATCCTTCTTCATGGAGTTTCTGCTCATTAAAATTGCTATCCACTGCGAGTTCTAAGCCCCAAGAAACTGTTCTACGAATCTGTTGTCCTTGTATCAGCTTGGTGCTATGTCAGTGGTGGACCCAAAATTGAGGATTGGGGTTGGGGGTGGCCAAAACTTATATATATACAAGACTTGGCAGGGCAAGGCTCAATTTTGAGAAATTTTTTGAGTGGGCAAAATCTAATTTGATTAAGGATATTATTGAAAAGAAATAATTTTTCAATGGCAAAAGATGGAATTTCAAAATCTTGGGGGGCTATTGGGGACAACAAAGTAAGTTTACTCAATAAGCCCCTCCAGCCATTCCCCCACCCAAAAAGAATTACAGAAATACAAAAACACTAAAGAAAAAAAATGAAAAGGAAGAAGAAGAAAAGAATATGGCTAACTTTCTACAGTGTAGTCTTTGTTTTTATGATGCAGGGTTTTGATTTAGGTATACTGGTCTTTCTAAAATTTTTCATTCAAGTTATAACAAGTGATGAGGGCTGTCATAAAAGAACTCCTATGGAATGCAATAACCTTTTTTAGCCAAAATTATCTGCATTGTTGTATTTGGCAAGAATTATTTAGCGTCAGAGTTTCTATCCTTTTTTTTTTTTTTTTTGTGGTCTCTTTAACCTGGGAAAGGAGTGGAATTTGATAAACTGGATTTATTAAGGACTTCAGATGATAAAATTCACTAAACTTATGTTTACATTGACTTGATGCAGCTGTTAAATTAAATTCTAGAACTCCGAACATGGAGTCCTTTAGTTCATGTCTTTAGTTGGTTATTTAATGGTAGAATTTTATGTAACTATGACTAAATGTAGGGTGTGACATAATGATTATTTATACATATATAAGAAGAAAAATTGAGAAACGCAATTTTTGGGAATTCCATGAATACTTGCTTCATATTTAAGCCCAAAAGGGAGTTCTCTTTAAGTTTTAGCTTGGTAGAAGGCCGGACATTTTTTTTGATTAATCCCCATGATTGAAGAAAGAGTTCCTTAAAGATTTCATGATAAATTTTGGAATCTTATGTCATATGTTTTTATAGATAATTCTAACACCAAAATTCCATCTAAGAATCTTAATTTCAGAGAAGAAAAACACTATATTGTCACCCCAATCATGAGAGAGACAACAATTAGACAAACAAGAATCTTAATACGAAATTAATTAAATATAAAAGAAACTACCTTATCATACAAAATACATGAGAGAGTTAATAGAAGCCAAATGTTAAGTGTCAACAATGACACAACTCCAGGTTTCTTTTAATCATATTCTTGTGAATTACCGTAAAACTCCTGGTCATAAATTCTTGAAAGTCATGCTTTAATTAATTAATGTGATTTATCCTAAGAAGCAAATTTATTAGAGAAAATAATGATTGAAGCTACTATAAAACATTACCAAGTTCCTTTTATTTGTTGCTTAAAGATTTCTAGTAATTCTCTGTATTTATTCATTTCTTTAATTTCAGATTATGCTTTTCTTGTCTGCATCTACTTTGGGGAGAAACTAGATTAAATTTGAAGGGTTGGAAAAGAAATAAAGAACTGCATCTTTGTGCTTCTGCCTGGAAATCTTATGCTTTTATACTGTTTGTGTAAATGGACATTGAGGGGTTTATATTTTAAGGAACCAAGACTATTATAAATAGCAAAGTGAAAATCAATCTTCACAACATTTTTCCCGATGAATTTGTTTCCTCAACTTTGGTCGAACTGTACCTTGAATATGCTCAGATCATCTGATTGTTTTCTCCTTAAAATTTTGTGATGTGGAGCAGAGTTGCCTGGGATCAATTATTTTTAATCATTAGACTGTCCTAAATTGAGTTAATAGGATCCTCGGTCAGATATTGTACTATTGTACCTTAGAGAACTTTTCCGGATTCGATATTCCTGATGACTCTTTGCTCTTGGTGTTGGCCATTCCAAAGTTTCACCACTACAGCATACTCATCTAACTCTGATTTTGTTAACTTTGAATGATAATCATACCCTCTTTAACTGATGAAAACAGTGTCATAATATTTTGGCGGTTGTTCCCAACTTTGCTTCAGCTGCTAGGTTACTTGCGAATTTTTGTAAAATATAGGTGTTACAGTGTACGTTTATCAAATTTTGGGTAGTGCCATGCTCAGAGTTGCAATGTTGATTAATATCTAAAGACTGCAGGCAAAGTATACTAAATGGTTGTTTCATTTTGTGATTCCCAAATGTTTCAGAATCCAAGAATAGAGGCACTGAGATAAGCTTGAATTCTTCGCCACTTCTACTGGTGTCAAATTAGTATAATTATTCTATCAGCTCAACAGAAGGTGTTAAAAGCAAATCTTCATATAACTACTCATTTCCTATTCAATTTTTTCCCCTAATTATTAGTTGTTTTTGAAATTGTACACATTAGGGTGTGCCTGTCCAATTGGTAAAATAGATATTGCCAGAAAAAGAAGAGGCTGCCTATTAACTTTTGGTCTTTAGTTGAGCTTGATTTGTATTGGAAGTCAACAGTGAATAACTACTTTCTGCTAGTTATTTTTCTTGAATTGGGTAAATAAATTTCAACTGTTCCATTTCTTTTAACCGCAGGCTTGCAACATTAAAGCTCAGCTACTTATTGTTTTCTGGTTAATATTCATATGGAGAGATTTAAAACTAAATGAGAATTTATTGCTTTTGTTTTCTGGTTGAAAGGGCTAAATATTGGGTAATAAATCTTCCTATATATAGACTTAAACAAACTAGGAAATTAGCACTTGGCCATTTTTTGTTTACTTTTAGAGTACTTGTTAGTGATGAAGGCATCTAAGAATTATGTCTCTAGCTGAGGTTTTATAGTTCTACTGTTGGCTAGAGATGTTTAGAGAATATTCATGAAGAAGATGTTTTGGCATATTGCTCGTTTTGTTGGTATGTGGTGGACTGTTAAATTGTTTGTGAGGCTCAGGAGGAAAATTTCTGGTTTATTAGTCCATCTTGTGTGTGCTTCTGATATGTTGTTAAATGGCACACATCAGATAGTAAATCATGTTCTTGTGCATTGAACTTTTAGTTACTGCCCAAGTTTTACCTTCTGGATGCCAGTTTGAATAAGAATTTACCGTCGTGATTAATTTAAAATTTGCCTTTTGTAACCCTTCACTGAGAAGCTCATCTTGCCTCAGGTTGCTATTCCAGTGGTTCCTACAATCAGAGTATTAGTTACGTTCACAAAGTTTGAAGAATTACAGCCACTGGATGAATTCTCAACTCCCCCTTCAAGTCCTACAGCTGGCCATGAGACCCCGGCTGTGATGCAGTCCTCAAGTTCATCCTGGTTTCAATGGATAAAAACCCCTTATAACCGCCCAAGTTCTTCTAATGGTAGTTCAAGTAGCAGGATAGAAAATATCCAAGATCCATTTGCGCTTCCTGCGGATTATAAATGGGTCACTGCTGAAGAGAAGAAAAAGAGAATGCAGGAAAAGAGCAAGGATCGAGAAAAGGAAAGAATCATAAATAGGAGGAGATTGTTTTTGATTCAACTCAGCCAATTCTTGGTAAACATATTTGATCAAATTCCAAGTGGGATGATTTTTCTGTCTATTTATCAACATTCCTCGGACCAAAAACAGGTCACGCATCTTCATGTGGACAAGATCCATGTGTTGAAAAATCTGTTGAAAATTGTGGGGGGTATAAAAGAAATGGGAATTGTAATTCTTGCAAATGCTTGTAACCATATGGAAACAATTGTTCATTTGTCGTGGCTGTTCCACCATGTTGACTACTTAGATCACTTCTTGTTACAGCTTGTTCTGACATTAATTTGCTGTATGAATAGATATACGGTGGGTTGAAGCTGGGAAGTAGAAACTTAAGTTCCACCTGAAATCTCTGAACTTTTCACTGAGCAGTTCTTCCTATTGCTCTTTTAGGCCATTTCCATCTTATCACTCATTATTGAGCTAGATCTTGGTTCTATTGGGCATGTATAGTATATTACATAATTTTATATCGAGATTTTGATGGGTAATATCATTTCGAGTAAAATTATGCAAAATGAGGATTGATCAAAAGTTGTAAATTAATATTATTTTTAGTAAAATTATGCAAAATATAATAATCTCATGAAATTTGGTGAATTTTTTTGGGAATTTAGTTCTTTCTGGTTTAAAATACATCAAATATTAATTTCTCTATATCTGTAATCTTTGTATCACTCATTTTCTCTCTCGTCATAATTTTCCTTTCACAAACATGGGATTACTTCCTCCCAGTCGCACAACATATATTATTATCAACAAATTTGCCTGGACCTCTGACGAACACTCGCACCCCACTCTCAGACTCGTACGCTTCGCATAGCATAACCCCCTCCCCCTTCTTCTTCTTCTCTCTGTGGAGAAAGTAAATATTTATTTGCCCAGCACCAACCAAATTAATTGTTTGTGCATGCATTGCAATTTTCAGTTTGAAGGGTGGACCATGCAGGCATAACAATTAAGGTGGTCATGACTTTGGCAGGCAGTATGGCTCTGTTGATCATTATTCATTATTTTTACAATACTTTATTCGTTTCAAAATAAATATTGATTTTGGTGGATGCACATAAATTAAAAAAATTATTAAATTATATCAATTTTTTAAAAAAGATAGTTCAAAATCAGTAAATTATCCTTTTATATTAATATTCTAACTACATAAGATTCCCTCCCATTAACATGACACTAAGGATATAAGTTGGAAAAAGTATCATTTAATACTTCTTTGATTTTCTAAAATAACAATATAATTCGACAGAAAATAATTTATCTAAAATGACAGTTATTTTGAAATGAAGGAAGTAATATTTCACAATTATTACTCAGACACATTTTTCAATTATTTTTTTATTTCACATACATCACATTTTAAAAAATAATTACAGTATTATTCGAAATAATACGCTGAATAAATATACTAAATAATAAAAATCCAAGGGATGGCAAAGGACAAGTTAGGCTATAGTTAGGCCAAAAGCCTGATGGTTAAGGCCTTCTGGCTTGAGTCTACAGGGCGAGCTAGTACGCGGATTAGCCCACAACGTCTTACACATGATAAATTAAAATGAATTCTTATTTTATTTCAAAACTAAATCATATTTTATACAAAATATGTAATTAATAATTTTAGTTAATAATTGAAATTCTAAATCAAAACTAATACTTATTAGTTGAAATTAACATTCGTACCTAATATTCAAAGCTATTACTTATATAATTTTGTTATAAAACTAAATCAATATTATTAAGCTTGACAACAAAATTAACTAAAATAGGAAATTTATAAGTATAGATAAGAGAAAAGTAGACAGAGAAATAATAAGAAATTTTTCAATACTCTATATTATTAACTTTCATAATCCTTACAAAAGACTTTCAAATGAGGTACCAAAACCCCCTATTCATAAGGTTACAAGATAGGAGATTCATGAATAAACATTGAATATAATACATAAATCACGGGGATCAATAAGTAAACCTTAACATAATTCAAGGGGATGAATACCACATTAACCAATATGGTTGGGAAGACGAATGGACATCCACTTTTATAGAATTCATAACACTCCCCCTTGGATGTCTATGTGTCAAACAATACGCGAAAAGTTACTGCCTCGTTAAAAACCTTCATCAAGAAAAACCCAGTAGAAAAAAAATATGGTAGCCGGAAAAAGAGTACAATGCGTATTCAATATTTATAATACACTTCTGCATGCTACCTCATTATAAATCTTGTCAGGAAAAACTATTGGAACAAAACCATTGCCAAGGAAAAAAGAGTACATCCAATTTTACAAACTAATTTCTCAAATGTTATTGTTACTAGCACCTTTCAATAAATCAGCTAGATCATTACATGAGCTAATTTGTTGGATATCAATTTCATCATTCTTCTGAAGATCATGAGGGAAGAAAAGGTTTGGAGAAATATATTTTATGCTGTCTCCTTTAATATAGCTTCCTTTAAGTTGAATAACACATTCAACATTGTTTTCATATAATATCATTAGAGTTTCACTTCAATATTAAACTACATATCTTTTGAATATGTTCGGTCAATGACCTTAGCTAGACATATTCTTCTGAACCTCTTCAGGAGTTCTAACGAAACTCTTCAGAAGTTCTAATGAAACTCTTCAGGAGTTTATATTATCAATATATATAGTAGTTATTACAAATTTTGATCTTGTGCCTTTTGTGAAATCGTATAGGCAAATTAGGTCATCTTTATAACTCTTTTTCAAGAGATATTCATTGAGGCGATTATATCACATTCGCCTAGATTGCTTTAATCTAATCCGTATAAGGATTTTTGTACCATTGAACAATATTTCCGAGAAACTTTACATACTTCAGCCTTATTAAATCTTTTAGATATTTTCATGTAGATATCAATATGAAATGACCCATACAAAATATGTTTAATATCCATTAGACGTATTTCAATATTTCATAAACTGCCATGCCATACAAATTAGATATATAAAGGTAGATTGCATCCACCATTGGAGAATATATCTTCATAATCAATGCCCGATCTTTGCAAAAACTTTGCTCAACAAGGTGTGCTTTATATAGCACAATTTTAATTTTTCTCATTTTGTTTTCGAACAAATATATATATTTGTACCTAACCGACTATTCACCTTTAGCAATTTGGACTACAGGTCCAAAGTCTTTATATCTTGAACGTGATTTTTCTTATATTGCGTCTTTCAATAATTTCTATGCCATTATTCTTCAACAAATTTATATTCAAGATCCTCATTTTCTATTCAAAACATCAGCTGATATCATAAACAATAATATGTTGTCGACAACAATATCTTTTTGGTTCTATCTTTGTCTGCAGTGATATAACTCATCGAGATCTCTTCATATTCATTAAATTCAGGTACCTGATCCATTTCTGTGATTTTTATGATTAGGTATATCTAGAGCCCCTTCAGGGGCACCCGCCTCCATTCTATGACCATCTTTAACATTTGTTCTTTTCCTTTGATGAGGATTCTTATCATTTAGAATTGATTGATCAACCACTCTTATGTGTGACTAACTATAATTTGTAATAGGCTATCCTGTAGGGATATCAATTTTAATTGGAGCATTTCAGTTGGTATATGAAATTTCACTCATTTTAGCTAGACATATCTTTTGAATATGTTGGGTCATATTAAACCACATATCTTTTGAATATGTTGGGTCCATAACCTTAGCTAGACATATTCTTCTGAACCTCTTTAGGAGTTCTAACGAAACTCTTCAGGAGTTCTAATGAAACTCTTCAGGAGTTTATATTATCAATATATATAGTAGTTATCACAAATTTTGATCTTGTGCCTTTTGTGAAATCGTATAGGCAAATTAGGTCATCTTTATAATTCTTATTCAAGAGATATTCATTGAGGCGATTATATCACATTCGCCTAAATTGCTTTAATCTAATCCGTATAAGGATTTTCGTACCATTGAACAATATTCCCGAGAAACTTTACATGCTTTGTAGGCATATTAAATTTTTTAGATATTTTCATGTAGATATCAAAATGATATGATCCATACAAAATATGTTTAATATCCATTAGACGCATTTCAATATTTCATAAACTGCCATACAAATTAGATATATAAAGGTGATCGTATCCACCATTAGAGAATATATCTCTCCATAATCAATGACGGATCTTTGCAAAAACTTTGCTCAACAAGGTGTGCTTTATATAGCACAGTTTCATTTTTCTCATTTTGTTTCCGTACGAATATATATTTGTACCTAGCCGACTCTTCACCTTTAGCAATTTGGACTACAGTTCTAAAGTCTTCATGTCTTGAACGTGAATTTTCTTATATTGCGTCTTTCAATAATTTCTATGCCGATATTCTTTGAGAGATTTATATTCAAGATCCTTATTTTCTATTCAAAACATCAGCTGATATTATAAATAATAATATGTTGTCGACAACAATATCTTTTCTATTTCATCTTTTTCAGCAGTGATATAACTGTCAGCATCGAGATCTCTTCATTTTCATTAGATTCAGGTACCTGATCTATTTCTGGAATTTTTATGATTAGTTATGTCTAGAGCCTCTTCAGGGGCACCCGCCTCCATTTTATGATCATCTTTAACATTTGCTCTTTCGCTTTGACGAGGATTATTATTATTTAGAATCGATTGATCAACCACTCTTATGCGTGGCTAATTATAATTTGTAATAGACTATCCTGCTGGGATATCAATTTGAATTGGAGCATTTCAGCTGGTATATGAGATTTTACTCATTTTATATCAGTAATGAATCTGGTAGTTGATTCACAATATTCTATAAATGAATGATCTTTTGAACTTTTGGTTCACGAGGATCAAAATGTGATAATTCATTTTATTCAATTTTTCTATCCAACTACTTATCTTCTCCCCCTGATGTTGGGAAACATTTTCATTTCAAACAACAAATTATGTCGTATATTAGTGCTTATCACACATATATTCCTAACTTTCTTTTATAACCCAAATTTGATATATTTTTACATTGTGGTAGAGCAACGTATACCATACAATCAAAAATTTTCAGTTGGGAAAATTAGGCTCTTGATCAAAAGCCAATTGTAATGGGGAGAACTTGAAATATTCTGTTGGCCTGATGCGTATAAGTGTTGCTGCATAGTATGTCTTTATACATAAATAGACAATTTTGTTCTCATAAGTGATGATCTAGCTATTGATTGGAGGCATTTGATTAACAATTCTTCTAGACCATTTAGGATATGAACATATGTTTCAGGATGTTGAATAGATATAATCAAATGCTGAATTCATCAATATTACTTCATTCCAAAAATATAAGAGATTCAATCCCTATTTTAACTGGTGATCATTTTAATAATTAATTTTCCTTGAGAACAAGAAGCATAAGAGAGTTTATTGAATTGAAGAATCTTCTAGTTCTCCAATAGATATCCATGTGAAGTCTCAATAATTTTAAGCATCATAATTGATCGGGGGATAATCTTATCGGTCATTGCCAAATAACTATTATGAAAGTATTTGAATCAGTAAATTTCAGATTTATTATAACATGTACACACCAAAAGGAAAGACATGCAACTTTTTCATAATATATATTTCTTTCCTAATGATATCTTTTTCGGTAGATATCTTTAAATCTTAATAAATTTCTTCGAGACTTAATAGAGAACAGTGTAGTATTTATAACTAGTTTTGTTTCTTCAAGAAGACATATATTTGCTCT
Source organism: Cinchona pubescens (assembly GCA_025175665.1). NCBI lineage: Eukaryota > Viridiplantae > Streptophyta > Magnoliopsida > Gentianales > Rubiaceae > Cinchona > Cinchona pubescens. The sequence continues at coordinate 1,160,816 of JANKKI010000256.1, read as the reverse complement.
ACCAGAGCTTTCACACTACTAGAAAAGCAATATTTAGCAACGAATTTAGCGACCGATTTTGATAAAAATGGGTTGCTAAGAGGTTTAGCAACGGATTTTCCGACGAAAATTCTTAGCAACGGATTTTCCGACGAAAATTATTCGTTGAAAAATCACTCGTCAGTAAAATATAGTAACGAAATTACCGACAAAAATTTAGCAACGGATATTTTTGTCGGCAAATTGGTTGCTAATTTTGGTTTTGAGAGTCTCCATTTACCTATGATCGCAACGATTTTTCGGTTGCTGAAATTAGCAACTAAAAAATCCGTTGCTGATTATAACATTAGCAATGAACAAATCAGTTGTTGAATTTAGTGATCGCAAAATCCGTTGCTAAGGATACCAGTAGCAACAAAAAATTGGGTTGGCAATTAAATTTTAAAAAATGAAAGGATAGTAGCAACAGAAAAATCGGTTGATAATTTAAAAAATAAAAAATAATATGCTATTCAATTCCAAAACTGTCAACAACAAAATTGTTATGATAACATGAAATTCCCAATCTACTAACAACTAAATATGCAAAATACGCATTCAACACACAACCACCACATGTCAACAATGCTAATAGGAACTTTGATATATATATATATATAATTTGCCACCCAACAACAAAAGTAACATTATAAGTAAATAAATTCAAAGTTTATCAACTAGCTAGTATCCAAACATAATGTCATTCATTATCACTCTTCCTCTCCATCATCATCGTTACCATCACCTCCATCTTCCTCTTCAACGTCATTTATAGGAGAGAGCAACTTTGGTCTTTTTTCAAAACCACTTCCACTAGCATAAGAATCCCGAGGCATTGTAGCAAATTGAGCCAATCTTGGAAAGGGATAATACAATGGAAAATGGGTCGAACCTTGACTAGGATGCTGAAAAGTTGTAGAATTCACCCCTTGAGACATCATTCTTTCAATGACCTCTGTTTTAGACTTTAACCTGCTAACTATATCTTTTAGTTCATTATTACTTGTCAGTAAGGATACAATTATGCTTTGGAACCTTTGGATTTGCTTGTTTTCTTCTTGAACCGTGATCTCTAATTCGGTAGGCATCCCACATGTGTCAAAAAAGGTACTGCCATAATCAAATCTGCCAGAACCTGCCAGCCCAATCACCCGTCCTTTCTTCATCCTACCAACAGTTTCTATCCATACTTCAATTTTACTAGGCAAGGATTGTTGTGATGGATCACCCTCAATATTAGAACTCTGACTGGATTGAATCGTAGACCACTTAGCATTGAAATTTTCATATTCATGCATCATTCAATCATTACATAGGTGAATTTTCATGAAAGTAATTATAAAAGTTCATAAGCAACAAAAAATTAGTACTTATTTACATGAATATCTTGTGCTCGCTGGCTTATCCATGGCTTATGGCCCTCCCTGTCTGCATTCTTTTTTATGGGTGTGTAGAAAAATAGCAGCGACACCAGGATCATGACCATTATTTTCTTTAATTTAGAAATTTTGAAACATGAAAGATCATGCAATAGCAAAAAGAAAAAAGAATATAACCTACGTTATAATATATATCAATTTATCTAGATGAACCAAACTAAAACATAATCTTTAAATATATACCAATCTATCTGATGTGTCAAATGAGTAATGTTGCTACCAATATGGAGCGAAAATCCTTTATCATCACAAGTGGATGCACGATTCTACTCATTTGTTTTACTCAAGGATTTGAACTTATCTCCATCCTATATCTTCAGCAATTGAGGCCATATGGACTCTCCAATCCAGCCTGGATCCACAGTCGATGATTACTTTTCCTAAAAACTTCACGAATGTCGTGCATTAGATTCTTCATGCATTCTAAGCCGCAATGCTTAAATATCTTGGGGATTCTAGTTTCTATCTGCGGAGGCCAACGAAAAAAATTCTACATACCAAGACAACAACACAAATAAATTATAATGTTAAAATTATAAATAAAAAAATGTAAAATTGAACAACGAAAAAATAGTAGCTCACTCCAAATTCTCTAAACATCAAATCTCCTTGCTCTTTTGGTATTTTCTTACAAGTATGGTAACGACTAGTTAAATTAGTTTTGATGAGGTAAGTAATACGCGAAGCGCACTCGTGCTGATGAAATTCAAACCTAATCAATGAAAAATATGAATCATAAATATATGAACTTAAAATAATCATAACATTACAATTAAATCATATTATCAATTAATGAAATAAAATATAATATAATATAATATAAATTCATTACTCAAGACCATGTGTCCGCATAAATTTCTTTGCAACGTATTCCTTCCATTTTGAGTGTTGGTTGAACCATAATTTGAAGCATCTGATGATTGTGTTAAAGGATGTATACCTCCAACTATTCTAGCCGCTCCAGTATTTCTTGGAACCAAATAATTGAAGGGTTCTTGCATACCATGTAAAGGAGGCTGGCTCGTAGGAGGAGGCATGATAGATGGTTGGCTCATAGAAGGATGCACGTTAAAAGGCACAGATGTAGGTAAGTGGCTCGTAGGAAGAGGCATGATAGGTGACTAGCTCGTAGGAGAAGGCACGCTAAAAGGCATAGATGTAGGTGGCTGACACCTAGGAAAAGGTATGCTAAAAGGTATAGATATAGGTAGGTGGCTCGTAGGAAAAGGCATGTCAAAAGACTTAGATTTAGATGGCTGACTAGTAGGAGGAGACGTACTAAAAAGAACAGATGTATGTGGCTGACTTAAAGAAGGAGGCATACTAAAAGACATAGGTAGCGGTTCTGTATTATTTATAGGAAGAGGCATGTAAATAATGAGGTATTGGTGGTGGTAGACTTCTTCTTCTTGTTAATGCCCACATTCTTACCTTTTCATTTCCGAATATCAGCCATCTGTTAATAATATTTAACAAAATTAAGGGTATTTGAAATTTAGTTTTTTGTTAATCATACATATTCTTAAAGAATCCAATACAAAGATTGTCAATTAGACAATCCAGATATTATTGAAAAGTCACACGCAAAGATTCTCATGTCTGAAATTGCTACATATATCATAATAGTCTAAATGAGAAGATGACACAAAGAAGCAAAATAGGCCACACAGTTGAAACATAAGAGGACTATATATTATATTTTTACACCACAAGATAGAGAAAATCTATAAATCTAAGAGGAGAAATATTTAACTCATCTTTTGAATAGCATTAAGAAAAGAATTACTTTTAATCATATGTACGTAACATCTTCTATAGATTAAAAAGCTCAATAATATATAATGTATATTTAAGTACAAATAGTGTATTGAATATAATTAAAGTAAGTTGAAATGGTACATATTGGTGCAAGGATTGGTGTAATTTAAGGATGACCTACCCCGTTAGAGTATGGGACTACATTAAGTTCTTGACCACAATATTCACTACCTACCAATTAGAAAAGGATGGAGAAAAATATACTATTCTTCAACAAAACATGTTTCAAGTGGTGAAAACAAAGAACAAGCTCTACTCCTACCATCCCCCATAACCCCCCAACCGCTTCCAAACTCCAAAAAGGCAACCAACTATGGCCTCATATTATTACTGTGGTGCTGGTGCTCAATATCCAGAGCATCAAACATTCAGCTCCTAGATCGAACGTAGAAATAAGCTTATTGAGGAACCCAAAGGCAATAAATATGTATACAAAAGCCAGAGGGCCTACCAGCTGCACTTTCACGGTCAAGTACATCTAAGCTCAACAACACAATCCTTCATCAGCAACCTGGCTAATTAAGTCTAATTAACTCTAATTAAGTCTTACCTATATATATATATATATCATATATATAATTAGACTGAATCATCAAAGCTATGAATCCACCATCAAATCCTAATTCTTGTTAAAGGAGTGATCTTTCACCATCAAACCCTTAGTTTCACCATCAAACAAATAAAAAAAAATCTACAAATTAATGTGATTAAATCTGAAAAATAATAAAAAGTTAAAAAAATCCTAAGACTTACCTAACAATTGAAGATTTTTGTGGTTGAGAATGGTGGTGGTGGACATTGGTAGAGGATGATGGTGGCGGAGGTTGTTCACTACGAGTTGGTTGCAAATTGATCCGTTGGTCATACTAAGGGGGAAAGAAAATTAACGGGGAAAGATAGTAGGAAGAATGAAATAGAGGGAATTGATAGTGGTAGGGTTGATTTTGGATGTTGGTGGATAGTGAATGGTGGTGAAAGGTGGTGGGAAGGTGGAGGTGGCTGTGAAGGAGGAAGGTAATTCTCAGCTGGGTTGGGATAAGGGTTTTCTAATTTTCGCTGAGAAGATTTGGACTGATAATTAGAGTGCAGCTCTACCTGTTACCAACGAATGTTTTCGTTGCTAAGAGGCCACTTATCATCAACCAATCTTCTTAGCAACGGATTTATCCGTTGCTAGAGGATTTTTTTTTTTAAATTTATGTACTTTACCAATGGATTTATTTGTTGCTCACAATTGCCCCAAAATTTTTTTTTTAAAAATGTTGCAATGGATAAATCCGTTGGTAAATTCCTTTATATACTATTGAAAAAGAATAAGGAATTCAATTGGTACTAGCACCCGATAAAATTGATTTCTAATTTATGTCGCTATTTTATGTTTTTCTAGCAGTGTTAATTAATTTTGTCACTTATGGTGTTAACTTTTGTTTCTCCCAACTTTAGGTGGAAAAAATATTTCTTACTTTTGAGTATCATATGTATATATTGTTGCACTGTTAGAGGCATATATCCTCATATCTCAAATACATTTAAATGCATATCCATACATTTCTCATTAAAAACATAAATATAATAACAAAGTAATATAAAATCACCTAACAAATTAATGTAAAAGAACAAGACATATAGAACTATAATGAAAACATGCTAAACAAAATATCACGATATTTTCTTTCTTAGATCTTTTCACCGTCAACCAAATAGTTAATACTTCCTTTAGGGAAGAAACCAATGTACAATCACCATGGTCAAAATCATTTTAGACAAGACTTATTTCTATGGCTTTCTTTTTGCATTTCAATGATGTTTGATAAAATTCAAGACGGCTATTTAACGTATGACAGTAACGTGACCGATGGTCTTTCACGCTATAACGATGACGTTTATTTTTCATATAATTCTTCGTCTACGATTATTATCTTTCTCTTTTATCTTTTCACTATTCTACCACTTCTGGTGATGAGATGTAGTGCTACAATCAGAATAGTGCTTATTAATATGACCAGCATGAATATGTTTGTTTTGACTATCACTACGTCCATAAATACTATTTAAACTTTTGTCACATTCACTTCGAGGAATGAAGCATAATTAATTGGACGACAGATTCATTTGAGTAATAACTCATTATTTCATTTAGTCATAAGAAGACATGAGAGTTGGAATATTTCCTAAAACTCTTTGCCAGTATTGCTTCTTTAGGAGCATATTTGAGGCAAGAAAAGTTGAGAATATTTTCTCTAAGATGTACTTATCAATGATCTGTATAATTTTCCCATAGATCTGCTGGATCTTTTAAATAGGAAAATTTTGAATCTCTCAGGGATATAATGATGAAAGGCATAGATTTTGTTTGACCCTACTTGTATATTGTATTTTACTTTTTCTGATTGTGTCTTCAGAACACATAGAATCCAAATAGATTTCAACATCCAAAATTCAAAATAGAAAGTTCTTGCCTATTATGCCAAGGGCCGTAAATTCAAATTTGATATAATTTGACATGAATCAAACTAATCAAAATAAATTCTAATAATACTATGTTAATATAATTGAAAGAATAAAAAAAAGGATAATAATAGAAAATACCCAAAATCTTTAAATCGTACCTTATTGGCTGTGATAATTAAATTTCACGAATCTCCATCGTGTTGAAAGTTCTACGTACCTTTGTTGTGTTGATTTAAAATATTACCTCAATTAGTTAGAGTCTCATGCTAATAACGTGTTATAAAACTAAATCAAGATTATTAAGCTTGACTTCAAAATTAACTAAAGTAGGAAATTTATAAGTGTAGACAAGAGAAAAGTAGATAGAGAAATAATAGGAAATTTTTCAATACACTATATTATTAACTTTGATAATCCTTACAAAAGACTTTTAATTGAGGTACTAAATCAACCTATTTATAGGGTTACAAGATAGGAGATTCATGAATAAACACTTAATATGATAAATGAATCACGAGATCAATAAGCCTTCATATAATTCAAGGGGAATGAAAATCACATTAACCGATGTGATTGGAAAAAAGAATGGACATCCACCTTTATAGAATTCATAACAAATATAAATCATTACTTATTATTTCAAAACTAATAATTTAAAATTAGTATTTAATTCAAAATTGATTACTTGTTATTCATTACTAATTCATTAAGTTATAATTTAATTATTAGCACTTATTAGACCAAGTTATTACTTGATAGTATAAGTCGAGACTATATAACTTATTATTTATTAATTATAGAGTAAAAATATATAATTACAAAAAAAAATACCTTGGGATGGTGGGAGGTTTGGCATAGACTCCTACCATGTATATTAATATTGTCAATAAATACAATGAAGGGGACATTGAAACTTATCTCCAAACAAATAATTATTGAACATTAAAATCCTATCAATACTATACATCAATTTGGTGAACTACTACCTTCATTTTCGTCATAGTCTTGTATCATTAATCCTTATTTTCTTTCTTCTGCATCTAGCCAATCCTTTAAGCACACTAACATTTCCAAAGTTAGAGGTATCATTCAAATCCTTCTTTCATCTAAAACTTTTCTACGTGCACTAAAAGTACTTTCTGATGCAATTGTGAAAACCAGAGTGATTAAGGTAGTGAATTATGAATAATTTGAGATAAAATAGGATAATCACTTTTGTGATTTTACCACCAATAAAGAATACCAAAATCAGAATAGAGGCCTTCTAATCCTTAGTGGTGGATCCCAATGAATTCAACCAAGCTGAACATCAACACTTAAACTAGTTGAGGTCCCAAATTTCAACTCAGGCTGAACTGAGCAAGTAAAATTTCATATACTTGTGAAGAGATTGCAAGTAAAATATCATATTAATTGTGAAGAGATTGCTTACACCATCAGTATACATACCATGAGGCTAATAAATATGATGATTTCTTTGCTAAGGCTGTAGTTGATCAAGAAGTGATTTATGCGAAATCTAGAGAGCTTATGCAAGGTATTAAGCTTTATCAGCAAAGAGGAATTCACAATCTCATCACAGAATTGGATTCACAAGTGTTTGTGAATATTTTCAATAAGAACTACAAACCTGGATAGAAGATTGATGGTATTATAAAAGAATATTTTCTTCTCATTAACAGTAACATGGATGTTAGCCTGTTTGGATAGCAAATAATAGTTATTATTTGGTAAATATTATTTGGTTACAATAATTATTGTTTGGTTTGCAAATATTATTTGGTCATTATTTGGCAAATAATATTTGAAACTATTCATGTTTTGTCCTATCCATTATTCATCCTGTTAATTATTTGGCAAATTCGTGTACTATTCATGATACTCTACTTCTTACTTAGTAAGTAATCGCATAACAAAAACTGAACAAATTTAAAAATTATATAGCATCATTCACTTATTCTGCCTATGCATTCGGGTAGCTGAAAGAATACATCTTTCGAAGTAAAGTTTAAAACAAAGTGAAATTAACTGATTAATTTAAATTAGTGGTTAACAGTTATAAATACGAAACATGAAGATCGGATATCGGATCTAGTAAAAGGTTCGTAGTCTTCCGAACGATTGATAGAATCTCTGCATTAAAACTTCTCTATTACTTTTCAAACTTTACCTGCAACTTGAAATGTATTCAAATGCCGAACAATGTAGAATCTTTGCATTATATGCAATGTAGCTATAATTTCATGTTGGTAGACATTAAAATTCATAAAATTGGTTTAAATGGTACCATATAAATTGTTCAACTTTTGTAAGCTTGATTGAAGTCCGTCAACTTCTATCAATCATTTTGACTTTGATTAATTAGACATGTTATGGTGTTTAAGGCATCAAATTAATTGTGCAATCACGTGTTTGAAATTTATCATATTACATTCATTTCACTCTTATTTTAAACAAAATTCACAGCTATTTTTTTTAAATTGGAAAATTGTAATAATTTTTGGTATTGATGAAATGTAGTGGATATTCAGAAAGGTCTCACATTTAAAAAGTAGAAGATTAATTCTTCTAGATTTATTAGTTACATTTGTACAACTTCTTGGGCAGTGAACATTTTGGCAAGAGGTGAATGAGTTTTGATATACATGTTGACAGTGTGTGCATAGTTCAGACCTCCATTCCCCAAATAGACCCAACTTCCAAACTTGAGCCACTAAACTGTTGTTAGGAAGGACTTCAATGAGTTCGGTAGGTATTGTTCGGACTGTGAGTAGGCCGTTTGGCCTTTCAAACTCGTCAAATCTGATATAAAAATATAAAAATATTAATGTGTAACATGCGATCAAAATAATTGGACCTTAATGTCTAATTACTATATTTTGAAATTCTTAATAGTTAAAAAAAGGGAAAAGCAAATAATGAATTCATTATTTCAAAATATTATTTCATACCCAAACAATTATTTCATCATTTTATTGGTCAACATTATATCCACAAACTATTAGAGTCAAAACTTAAATAATATTTGCCAAATAATGATTATTATTTTCTATCCAGAAAAGGTCCAATTTATTGTTAAGTGGGTTTCTGTGAAGGGAATCAACTTGCACATTGCCTAGCTAATATAGGGAGTGATCTTCTTTGTAATATGTATTTTGATAACTTAAATTTACCTAGGTTAGCCAGAGGATTAGCCCTACAGGTCACACTTGACAAAATTGGTTGATATTACATTAGGGTTAGGGCTTGTTACGAAGACCGCGCATGCTTCATTTGGAGGTTTTGGCCTAATCTCTTTCTTTATATTTTTTTCTATTATTAATAAAATAGGTGATGGACCTACCACCAATGAATAGTAGTTTGCTAAAAAAAAAATGTGAATTAGGTACTTTTGATTTGTTTCCATCTAGTTTCAGAAGCCTCTTGGAGAAAGACTATCTCCTCCCCATTTTGTATCTTCTTAGGAGATGTTTCGTTTGTATTCGGGAAATCAGAATGGAACCGTAAACTCCAGTATTAGTATGGATTTATGTCATTCATTTTTTACTTGTTTGGTTTGAACAAAGAATGAGTTTTATTATGTTAATAAGTTAATCAATTTGAAACCCAAGTCACAATTAGGGAATGAAAATGTTAGAATAATTTCTATAGTGATTAACCTAGCAACATCTATGGTATCATTAGCCTTAATTCCCATTCCTTCCCTTCCTACCTTTTGGTATAAACCAAACACATCTTAGGGGCTGTTTGGTTCATAACCAGGAATTTGAATCGGAATCGAAATCTGATTCATACCAAAAAATATGTGTGGGTTTTGTTCTCAAGAATCATTCAAATAATGGATGCTTGGTAATATTTTTGGGTATGAGTATCATATTATTATTATTATTAAAACCTTCTTCTATACCTCATTCACCTCCGTCCATTTGTAACTTCCATGACCATGATGATATGCCTTGGCAAGTGTTCTCATTATTTTTTTACTACAAATTATTATCCATGTCAATATTATATTCTCAAATCATTAGATCTGGAATTGCAACCATTTTCAAGATTCGCCAAATGTTGTTGCCGAGAGAAAGGAAGAAAGGAGAAAGAATGGAGGATTTTTGGAGGAGGATGGGTGGAGAGCTGCAAGAACGGAGGAGAGAGAAGGGGAGGAGAAGGAAAACGAGGTGGAGGAAGGAGGAGAAGAATGAGGAGGGTTGTGAGAATGGGAAGGGAAGGAGAAAAGAGAGATAAAAAATATATTTTTATCCCCACATTTGGAATCAGTACAAAACCCCCAAATTTACTTGGGTATTGGGAGTAGTGAATTCTTTGGGTTTCATTTCAAAATTTCAATTCTCATACCCAATAACCAAGCAATAAGCATGAGTTTTACTCTCATTCCTGATTTTCATACCCTCCAACAAACACCTCTTAATGTGTTTGTTCGGTTAATCTTATGAAAATTTCCTTGATATTACCATAAACAAAATAATGTTTGGAAATCCACAAACCCAATTTAAGATGTCAATAAAAGTTAGAAGTACCAAAACACTCGTGCATGTCATCGTACCATGAGGCCAATAACCTTTTATCAACAATTACATAGGCAGAAGGCAAAAAGTTCAAGGAAACATGGAGATTGAAAGCAAACCCTTCATGTCTTTTCCCTTTAACTAGTATCCGAAATAGTTTTTATGACTAATTCTGTTTTGCACCTCTTAATTTATATCCGATTTTCCACTTTGGATCTCAAACTTTAAGTTTGGACATTTTATATCCAAACTTTAAAATTCACCTAAAAATTAACTATGCCAACGCCTTCATAATGTGTTGTTCAAGAATTGGAGCATCAATTTCATTGCCCGAAACGGGTTCCAAAAGCTTTTCCCTGGCCGCCATCAACAATGCAGCTAAGTGAACAAGGCTCCCATCTTCTACACTTTTTGGGTATAGACTGAACCTCTTCAACATTTTCTCTGACCAATTTTGCAACCTCAAGTAGTTCAAGCTACCGAAATTAAGAAAGAGAAATCAAGCCAAGCTTTGATACTCTAATACCCATTATTTTGTTGCAATAAATTATTTAACTAATAGAAAAGAGGAAGAACTTGAACATACCATATCTGGATTCTAGCATACATACCAAGAAAATCAACTTGAAGATGGATTTATCTGGGGTCCAATCTATTGTTACCTGAAACCTCTGCACCTCTACGAACTGCATTTCAATTCATACATATCGTAAACACGATTCATTAGCGTCCTGAAGCATGGGGATTCATATTTCCAAATGTCAATGTAGCGACTCCTTATTTGGATAAGGATGTTTTGTTTCTTTTTCCTTTTTTCCTACATATTTCTTTATTTATTTTTCATTTATTTATTGAAAAATGAGAAAATACTCTCTAAATTTACCTAATTAAAACTATTTAATATTAGATTAAGGTTAATAAATAGTGAAAGTTGAGCATTTTTGTCACGCCCCAAAAACGGGACCGTAACACGCCGCGCTAATGGCACACCGGTCCAAAGCGCAAGGCACAAACGAACAGAGCAACAAACTTAACCGCAATGTAATAGAACCATCACACCATTTCTTAACTATAAAACCGAATAAGTTCATTTTTACACAAAAATACGAATTACAAAATTCCTTCTTAGTACAAAAGATGCTACAACAAAAACAAAATTCATCAATACAAAACCTATCTAATACACTACCCCTCTCCAAATTAAAGAGAAGCTTGGCCACGCTTCAAATGGGCCAAGCATTTCGATAAAAAGAAAACATCAAGATAATAACATTTTAAAATAACCATAGTCATGAAGCAGTTTCTAAAATGTCTCATGCCATTTAAACGTCAATAAACCATAATCATAAGTAGTTTCTAAAATGTCTCATGCCATTTAAACGTCAGGCATGTCCAAAACATAGCTAGTTAAAGATCCAATCATGTCAAAACATAGTATGCTAAAGCACTGTTGTTTTACCTTGAGCTTTGGAAGAAATATTGGAAAGGCATTTTTACGGTTAGGCTCGAAGGTATGACCTACAGTACTAGTCAGATCTAGTAATCTACCACACCTACTAGTCTGACCGGGAGGTCAAGTTATCCCATCACAAGACCCCGCAGTCAATTAGTTCAAAACATTCACAGCAGTCACCATGGCGTCCCATGGATGACTATAGAACCGGTTCTCCACAAATCAAACATTTCCAAACACATCCAAAATTATATACCTAGGTCACCTATGAGCCAAAACAGTCATAAAATACTTTCATATCAAAAGAGTTTGCAAACATATCAATTGATTAACATAAAATAGCTTGGTCCCGATTTCATATGTAATAATTCTAAAACATTGTAAAAGTGCAGTTCCAAACATCATACACATTTTAAAATCCATCCAAACATATTTCGAAAGTCGTTAAACAAAATACAAGTGGAAGAGGGTCTATGTTACCCACCTATCAAAGCAAAAAAAACTGCACAAATGATCACTGAATGCGATCGCCGGCGGTAGGTGGCGTGGTACCTAAAACAGATATAAGAGGACTCTTAGAAGAGATGTAGAAGTTAAAGAATGACTAGAGAAGCGAAAACGTGTACGCGAAACGATAGAAAACGACACCAAAAGCTCTTTGGTCAAAAATGACCTTTTCACAATTTCTGACCAACTTCGACAAGCTAAAACCCCAATCAAAACACTTAGTTAATCCCTCAAATTCGTATTACCTGCATCTTTCCGTTTATGGATCGTTTTCCGAAAAACCGAAAACTTCGCCTCCCTAGGCTATAATTAGGCTATCCTCCCGCCAATAAAATCCAATTCCAAGGTATTCAAGGGACCTTGGTTACAACCCAACTCAAAACAACATATTCAACCAACCAACAAAATCCATAAACGGAAAGATTCACCGGAGCAATAGCCGGGACTATATCAATAGCATTCCACAACAATGGAAAACACCTAAAACCATTAAAAGATCATTAAAGACCCTTTAAACATAACCAATTATCCAAATTATCCTAGTTGCGCCAAACTTCCGTTTACTTACAAAATGAAGGGAAATCAATTCCACTTGGTTTCAAGTCTCAATTCCTATCCAAATAATAAACTAACCTTAAAACACTCTTAAAACATCATTATGTGCATAGACATAAGCATTCATAGCATAACACTCTAGGCCACATATGGAAGACAAAACCCTAACTCATAATCTTAAAATTTGTAATCTAACCATGGAAAGTTGTTAAAAATCAACCCCAATCACTTCCCAACCTCCAAAACACTAAGAACAACCCATAACATACATAAATCAACATATATAAGGCTGCAAAGAGGGTTTATTTTCAGCCCTAAGAATCCTACAAAACTTGAAATTAAAGCTTGAATCATAAAGCCCATAAGCTATAAATGCTAAAATACATAAAATCTTACCTTCCAAGTGATTCCTACTTGAAATCCAAGAAAAATTTTGGGGGAAAATGGAGGAAGAGTTTTCGGCCAGCTGCTGGAGAAAAATGAGGAAGAAACAAGCAAGAAGAAGACTTAAAACAAATTTCAAAGTTGACTCAAATAGTTCCCATTGACCAAATAGTCTCCAAGTTGACTATGTTAACCCAAAAACTAATTTTTTTGCTACTAAATTAACATTTTAAATCAGCCATATTACAACACTCACACACCAAAATGCACTAATTACACTTAATCCAACTTTTGACCCGTTTACCCGCCGGTACCGAAATCGCGTAAATCGAAAAATTTGCCGAATTGAAAAACGAATAAGTTGAAGTACCTTATGACTAAAAATAATATGAAAAACATTTTAAACCAATTAAAATCAAAGAACAAGGCTATTAAAATACTGGGTTTCACAATTTTCTTTTAGCTAATCACTAAAAATTCATTTATTAAAAATTGACTACTATCTACGACGAAGTACCTTCTTATCCCTATAATGTAGCAACTTTTTCTAAAAAGTGTCGTATCGCGACATTTCGACTAAATTTATCCCTACAATACTTTAAAAAGTAGTGAATCCTAATCTTGTACCTTTATCATATTTCCTAACATACTGCATTTCTAGTAACTATGATCCAACCAGCAACTAATTCATGTCATGGCTGAAATAGAAAATAAATAAATTAATCTAAAGTCATACACCGCTCAAAAGATTCAATCAAAGAGGAAGAAACATAGATTTAACATTAAAAGGACAAGGGAAGCAACAGCTGCATAACAAATAGAATATGAGATGCTTATATAATCCCGTACCCCGCTATAGTTACCTAATTCACTAGCTAATCTAGTGAATTGCATATCAATTCGTATATGCTGATACACATATCACATATCGAGTGTACATATACATTATATATTTTTAATAAAGTTATATATTACATACTGGTACTTGTATCATGTTTTTAATACCACGTATTCAACAATAATGAATTGAAGTAATTAAACTAGGAGGTAAAACCTGTCTGACCAATCAAACCAAGAAACTGGAAAACCAACCAATCCCCACCTTTAAATGCAATGCTTTATTTAAGGCCCCATTCCAGTTCCTCATCAGAATAGATTTTGGATCTCTAATGATACAACTCTGCCATGAATACTACATTTTCATACAAGCTAAAAGCTCATTTAAGGTAAAAATGTTTGTTTTCAGAGTCGGTACAACACTAGTTGAAACATTACAAAATGGTCCTTTAATCAAAACATTCTGGATAACTTACAATTCTGATCTAGTGTTGCACAATAGGATAGTTCATCCACAATTTTCTCTTCTCATGTAGTGTATTATCAGATACGGTGTATTATTCTTATACGATTGTGTTGTCATATTAAAAAATTTTGATATATACTTCATTGTTGGTATAGTTACTTTGTTTAGTTTATTACTTAATTCTATTGAAATTTTAACTGTGTTTCGGTACACGAACTAATACAAAAATTACAATGGTAACGGACCAATTAAGTATCATTATTCTAAACATTTAACCTGATAGCAAAGGACAATATTAATATGTTTACGGGAAAAATATAATTTTACCTTTCAAAATTTGGGTTGTGGTCCATCTTAGTCTCCAAAGTATCAGGCAAAACACATTTGGTTTTCAAACTTTTCAATCCCTTTGTGCCAATTTGGAAAAAATTTGAAAATTTCATCAATTACAAATAGAAAAAGTCACGTCCAAAGTATGTGATTGTTAAATCTTAAGTTCTAAACATGGTAAAATACAATTTATCCCTCAAAGTTTGGATTATGGTTTATTTTGGTCTCCAAAGTTCCCAAAAAAAAAAGCATTTAATCCTTGAACTTTTCAATTTCTACCAATTTAGGATAATTTTGAAAATTTTGTCAATTGTAGATGGAAAACGTCATGTGCATTGCATGTGACTATTAAATCTATCTTTTGTATAATACTTCCCAACCGATGTCAATCTATTTAACTATATTTTACTTTTCTTTCTGACTATCAACGTCTAATTATTCAGTATTCTTGTCTACATTATTAAGAAAATACTTCATTATCCTTATATCACTCATCATAATCAGTCAGTTTGGGAATACCACTTTATAGGATCATTAGATTCATTGTTACCACTGCTATTTGTGACATTATCATCCCACTACCACAGATGTGTATAAGAACATAAAGTGAATCCTTAATATTGGACTCACCATTCCTATATTTTGAATTAGCACTCTCATTTTCAAAATTATTACTACCATCTTCAGAATTAGCATTCCCATCTTCAGAAACACTACTCCTATCATCTGGATAATCTAAGGGATTTTAATCTAACTCTTGAACTCTAATTTCATGAAAATGCTTAATTAGATTTAAAAATTTATTTGTGAGTGGACTTTTGTGGAGCCCACTCACTTACATTAGTTGGAAGAAGTCTTCCAACTTATTACTTAAGAAGTGCTCCTGAATATAATAACCAAACAAAATGAGAAAATAATAACTACATAACTACACCAACCTATATTAAAATATCAAAGACTATAACGGTAAAAAATACTTGTTAAAATTTCTCACCTTCAATAACTATTTTCTATTGTCTAAACAACTATAAATAGGATTTTTTTCCAACGCGAATAAACACATGATACAATACATATTACCTTACTTCTCTCCCTAATTAAACTCCATATTATTACATAAGAAATCAATATACTAAACTACACTCTACTAAATTATATATCAAATAATTGAGTATAAGGGAAATATTGGATCGTGGTTAGTATTTTGTTTGTTATATCAAACTTCGAGATCATTGTATCTTAGTGAAGGAATTCCACATCAACCTAGTGTAGTATGGAATGCAGCACTCCTAAGGAGAATACTAATTAATGTGTCTCGACCATAAACAGACTTTTCTAATCCTTGAATTAAATTATAAATTTTATTTATTAGTGAATTATTATTATTATTATTATTATTATTATTTTTCCTTTGGGTATAATTTTTCCAACACCAAATTAAATGGGTTGAAATCTTATACACATCTAGATAACTCAAGTTAGATTTAATATTCACATGCATTGTACATGACTTTTTTCATTTGTAATATATCAAAATTTCAAATTTGTACAAAATTGGTAGAAATTAAAATGTTTGAGGATTAAATGTATTTTTTAGAACATTGAGGACCAAAATAAACCATGACCTCTATCAAACTTTGAGAGCTAAAATTACATTTTTCCATATTTGAAACTTGAGATTTAACGGTCATGTGCTTTGCACATGACTTTTTTCATTTTTAATTGATGACATTTTCAAATTTGTCCCAAATTAGTAGAAATTGAAAAATTTGAGGAGTAAATGTGTTTTGCCTAAAATTTTGAGGACCAAGATAGATCATGACCTAAACTTTGTGGACTAAAATTGTATTTTTTTATATGCTTAAATCATATAAAAGGCCACGATTTTTGAACTATTATGATTTTGTGGGACCCAACTACATCTAGTTCTCTTGAATATCCACGTAGCACATGTAAAGTCATAGTAAAAGGCTGGCATTATTGCCAGAGTAGATTATATCTAGCCGGAGCAATTTTATTTAATAGTCAAAGCTTCCATTCCTTCATCTCTCAAATTTTCTCTCTCTTCCTCCCACCACTCTCTGGTATCATCTTTTCTAATAATCCACCTCATTTTTAATTCCAAAATCCCCAAGATTTTTTCACCAGGAGAAAATTTTATCCAATATTAACGAATTTACTAAGATACTCGTAGTCATCGTTCTTTTCCCTTAGAAAACTATTGGGACCATTTGATTCCGGTAGAAATGATAGGTTGGATCTCCTTTGAACCCATCACTGCCGCCTTCATTCTCGCTACCTTATTGCTGCTTTTGAATGCTCCCTATCTACCTTTTTCTCTTTTTCCATCCACGACCCACCACGCCTCACCCATCCCCCTTGTTTCATCACCACTATCTTTTCCCTCTAAAACCTCCTAAATTCTCCCAATTTTTCCTCCTAAAACCCAACAAAATCAACCCCATCAAGGCCACTTCTACCAACCCCTACACAAGCTACTTCGACTACATAGATCCTAAAGAAATCTCCTCATTTATCCACCAGAATCTGAGGACTTTGTTCCATCATCTTCTTTCCATGAAGGATCATTTGAGATAGAAGATGAAATAGCTAAAGGGTATAAGGAAATTACGGGGCTGCTATTACAGTGGGGAGATTTCTCTTGTGATTTATTGGAATTGATGAATAAGAAATTGATCCCAATAAACCTTTAAATGGTAATTTATTTACAACTTTAGTCATTGTCTAGTCAGTTACTTTCCTATATATAAATAAGATATTAATTCAAAAGTAATAAACATGAATGACATTAATTTGTTCATCGAACTATTTTGTGTTCATGAATATATATCACATTAATTGGATAATCATTTATCCATGTGTAATTAATGTTGTATTGATAAATGATATATATTCATGAATTGTGGATTTACGTCTATAGATAATTAATGATGTGTTCATTAATTTTGTACATTCATAAATTATGGATTTACACCCATGAGTAATTAATGATATATTCATTAATTTTGTACATTCATGAATTATGAAGATTCATTCATGTATGATTAATGTTGTGTTCATGAATTATGTGTATTTATGAACTATGAATGTTTATTCATTTATTAATACTGTACCTATTCATTAATGGGTTCTAAAAATCCTATGAATAGGGTTGGTGTAAAGGAGTTGGGTCATTCAAGTTCAAGAGTCTTTTTCATTCTTCCTTTTTTCTTGATCTTCTACTCTTACTCTAGAGATTTAAAAATTGTGTTTCTTAGGCAGAAAGTTGAGTAATATTCCATAAACTCGTAGGCCTTGTAAGTAGTGCAACATGCAATGGTGAAGCTGTTGAAATCCTTGGAGGCAATTGCATAGCATCCGTTTGTACCAAGTGATGGGCAATTATGTGTTAAGGACAAAGGGTTGAATTTTTGGCAACAACTAATCAATTGATTTGTGGTGATCGAATTCATCTTCACCAAATAAGTATTTATATGTTTATGCTTTGTTTATTAGCATATAATTATATTTAAACAAAAATTCAAATAACAATCTCATTATTTTTTTCCAACAGGAATTACATTTATGTGATGGATTCTATGATGAAAAGGACCAGTGGGTTTGGGGGATCATATAGGAAAAGAGAAAACGGGAAAGGTTGGAGAGCAAATGGGTTTGTACGGGTAAGATCGTGTGATTAGTCTTGGGAGGAAGAAGGGGTCAAAGGGGTATTTTTATCTTATTGAATAAAATTACTCTAGCAGGATGTAATTTAGTTTTTCCGTAATTCATATATCATATTAAATATTTATTCATGAATCTCCTATCTTGTAAATCTTTAAATAGGGGACTTTGGTAACTAATTTGTAAGCCATTTGTAATTCTAATGAAAATTGATAATATAGAGCACTAGAAATTTTCCTACTATTTCTCTGTCTACTTTTTCCTTGTCTACACTTACTATATTTCTTACTTTAGTTAATTCTGTAGTCGAGATTTATAATCTTGACTTAGTTTTATAACACGTTATTTGCATAAGATTCTGACCAAGTGAAATAGAATTTTAAATCTAGACAATGAAGATTTGTAGAACTTTCAACATGTTGAAGATATGCAGAACTTAAATTATCACAACCAGTATATGATTTAAAGATTTAGTATGGATATTCTCTATTACTATCTTTTATTTTTATACTTTCAATTGCATCAACATAGTATTATTAGAATTTATTTTGATTAGTTTGATTCACGTCAAATTATACCAAATTTGAATTTACGACTCTTGACATAACGGACAAGAATCCATTTGGATTCCATGTGTCCTTAAGACACAATAAAAAATGGCAAAATACTATATCTAAGCAAGGCTAAACAAAATTAATGATTTTTCTCTTATCCATGAAGGATTAAAAAGTGATTATCTTATTTAAAAGATCCAGCATATCTATGAGAAATTAAAAGGATTATTAATAAATATATATTAGAGAAAATATTCTCTACTTTTCTTACCTGAAATATGCCCCTAAAGAAGCAATAACGGCAAGGAGTTTTAAGAAACATTCCAATTTTCATGTCTTCTTATAACTGAATGAAATAATGAGTTATTACACAAATGAATCGCATCCATATAATTATGCTCCATTCCCCGAAATGAACGAGACATATCTAAATTTAAATAAAAGTTATGGACATAGAGATAATCGTCATAATAATTAACTATTATGATTGTAGCACTATATTTCACCACCAGAAGTACCAAAATAGTGAAGTGATAAAAAAAATGAATCTTATCGTTGTGGTATGCATGACCCCTAATCGTGTACTTGTCGTACGCCAAAACACCTATCTTCTTAAATTATATTCAACATCATTGAAAGACAGAAAAAATCCCTAAAAGCAAATTTTCTATATAATGTTTTTGACCATGGTCATTTTGCTATTGATTTCTTTCCTAAAGGAAGTATTGACCGTTTATTGACTGTTTGTTTGATGGTGAAAAGATCTAAGAAAGAAAATATCATGATATTTTATTTACATATCTTCATTATAGTTTTAAAATTCTATGTTTTATTCTTTTATATTAGTTTGTTATCTTATATTACTTTGTTATTATATTTATTTTGTTTAATGAGAAACATATGGATATACATTTAAATGTATCCAAGGTATATAAGAATACATGTTTCTAATAGTGCAACAATACCTATGATACTCAAAAGTAAGAAATATTTTTTCTGCATCAAGTTGGGAGAAACAAATGTTAGCATTATAAGTGGTAGTGCAAAATTAATTGAAAGCTCCGGTAGAGCAAATATATGTCTCCCTGAATGAATAAAATTGGTTAGAAATAATGCATTGTTCTCTACTAAGTCTCGAAGAAATTTATTAAGTTTTAAAGATATCCGCCAAATGGATATAATTTTGAAATTATAAATGAGGAAATTATTGTGTATCTAGGTAACATTAGTAAAGAAATATGTTACGGAAAAGTTGCACGTCTTACCTTTTAGTTTGTACTATACATATATTAGTACATTTGAAGCACATGCTATAGTAAACCTGAAATTTATTGATTCAAATACCTTTATTGTTTGGCAATGACCGATTAGACCATCCCGGTTTAATTATGATACGTAAAAATTTTTGAGAATTCATATGGATATCCATTAGAGATGAATGCCGGAAGATTCTTCAATTCAATGAATTCTCTTGTGCTGCTTGTTCTCAAGGAAAATTAATTATTTGATTATCAATCCCCCGCATTTCTGAAATGAAATAAGGGTGAGATATTTGGGCCCACTCACCCTTCATATGTACCATTTAGATATTTATGATTTTGGTAGATGCATCTATTAAATGGTCAAATGTGTACTTCTTATTGACTCACAACCTGGAGTTTGTGAAATTGTTAGCTCAAATAAGTAGATTGATTATAAGCACAATTTTCAAATAATACAATCAAGAAAATTTGTTTTGATAATACTGGTGAATTTATATCTCAGACATCTACATGTCATCCTGAAGTACATTTTCACATACAAAATGGTCTAGAAGAATTGTTAATAAAATAGCTCCAATTAATTGCTAGACCATTGCTTATAAGAACAAACTATCTATTTATAAGGACATGCAATCCAGTAACACTTACATACATCAGGTCGACAAGATATTTAAATTCTTCTGTTGAATATCTATTACAATTGACTTTTGGTTAGGAACCTAATTTTTCCATTAGAGAATTTTTGATTATGCAGTATATGTTCTAATTGCTCTACTACAACACACAAAGATGGGTTATAAAAGAAAATTGGAAATACTTGAGTCTCCCTATATGATTAAAATATATTTTGAAATATTAAAAAGGGACTTCATAACGGCGCGATTTGCCAATTGTCATGAAAATATTTTCCCAACATCAGGGGAAGAAAGTAAGCAGCTGTATAGTTATCACATTTTGATCCCCATGAAGTAGAAGTTTAAAAGATAATTTATTTGCAGAATTTTGTGAATCAACTGCCAGATTTATTATTGACAAAAAATGAGTGAAATCTCATATACCATATGAAATACTCCAAATCGAACTGGTGTCCCAGTAGGGCAACTTATTACAAATTATAGTTAGCCACGCATAAGGTGTGGTTGACTTATCGGTTCCAAAAGAAAAGAAATCTTGTCAGAGGAAAGGAGCAAATATTAAATGAAATGGTCATTAATGGAGGCGGGTTCTCCTGAAGATACCCTAAATATAACTAATCATAAAACCCTATAAGTGGATCAGGTACCTGAATGTAATGAAAATGAAGATATCTCGATAAGTTATGTCAATACTAGAGAAGATAGAACCGAAAAAATATTGTTGTCGACATCATAATTGTTTATAATATCAGTTGGTGTTTTCAATAGAAATCGAAGATCTTGAATATAAATTTGTCAAAAAATTTCGACATAGAAATAATTGGTCAAAATAGAAAGACACAATACAAATAGATAACTTCACGTTTAAAAACGTGAGGATTTTGGACTTATAGTTCAAATTCCTAAACACATATAGTCGGTATGCTACAAATTAATATTTGTGTGAAAACGTAACAAGAAAAATGAAATTGTGCCATTATAAAGCACACCTTGTTGAGCAAAGTTTTTGCAAAGATCCGGCATTGATTATGAAGAGACTTATTCTCTTATGTTGGATGTAATCACATTTAGATAAGTATCTAATTTGTGTGGCAGTTCATGAAAAAAAATTAAAATATGTCTAATGGATATTAAACATATTTTGTATGGTTTATTTAATATCGATATCGATATCTATATGAAAATTCCTAAAGGATTTAATATGCCTGAAGCATGTAAAGTTTTTTGGGAACATTACTCAAAATAATTATTAAAATCCCTGTATAGATTAGAATAAAGCAATCGTAGTGAATATTGACTAATCGCCTCAATGAATATCTCTTAAATAAAAGTTATAAAAATGACCTAATTTGCCTATGCGGTTTCATAAAAGGAACAAAATCAGAATTTGTGATAACTATTATATATGTTGATGATACAAATATTAGAACTCCATAAGAGCTTCTAAAGATAATAAATTGATATAAAAGATCAAGGCAAAGGTCTATAGTTTGAGTACTTATTAGACGATTTTTTTTTTTTTAAATTGAACCAATTATATGTGAATAAAATACATCCATTGAGTATTCTAATCGTTGTAAGATAACGCTTGATGTCAAGAATAATAATTTTTCGTTCTCGTAAGAATGGTGAAAAACTTATTGGTCCTGAAGTATCATATCTTAGTGCTAACATGTATTATAAATTTGTTAGCAATATCTAGTTGTTCTCTAATATGAAGATATTGGAATAACAATTAAGTATATACTTCAATATTTCCGAGACATTATTGATATGAATCTATCTTATTCAGATAATCCAATTCAAAGTTAGTTGGCGATGTAAATATTGGATATTTATCTAATCCAACATGAAACTCGATTTCGAACAAGATATTTATATATGGAGAATTACTATATCATGGGGTCCAATAAAATAAAATTTAGTCACTATTTCTTACAATCACGCTGAAATATATATTTGGCAAAGGTCATTGACCCAACAATCCCAACATATCTAGAAGATATGTAACAAAACATATTTCTCTTAACTTTTCCTTCAGTCAAGATTTTGAGAAGAATGATGATATTGATATTCAACAAAATTTGCTTATGTGGAAATTTAGCGAATTTGTTCACAAAAGCATTGCTAACAACAACATTTGACAAGTTAATTTGCAAAATTACGATGTGTTTTCCAAGAATATTAAGTGATATTTTTATGAAAATGAATAAAAATACACGTTGTACTCTTTTTTCCTTAGTCATGGTTTTGTCCCAATGGGTTTGGCAAGATTTTTAATGAGGCAGCATGCAAAAGTGTACCATAAATATTGATGCCCACTGTACTCTTTTTCCTTTTACCATAATTTTTTCCCATTAGATTTTCCTGATAAAGGTTTTTAATGGGGCAGTAATTCATCATGTATTTTTTAATGCACGGTAGAGTGTTTTGAATTATATAAAAATGGATGTCCATTCACTTTCCCAAGCACATTAATTAATGTGATATTCATCCTCTTGAATTATGTGAACCCTTATTAATTCTCATAATTCATGTATCATATTAAATGTTTGTTTATGAATCCCCAATCTTATAATTCTATAAATAGGGGATTTTGGTAACTCATTTGTAAGTTTTTTGTGAGTCTAATGAAAGTTGATAATATAGAAAATTAGAGAATTTTTTAATATTTTTCTAATTACTTTTCCCTTGTCTACAATTACTATATTTCTTACTGTAGTTAATCTTGTAGTCAAATTTAATAATTTTGACTTAGTTTTATAACATGGACTAACTACAAGACAATTTTGAAGCATATATTGGACTAATTTTTGCACAAGGTATTCCATACCATATTTTGTACCAATCAATATTCTCTTTATTTTAAAGTAACTGCTAGTTTAGAAAATTATCTTGTTTCAAATTTTTTGTCACTTGAGAAAATGAAAAAAAGTATTAAATGATTTTTTTCCAACTTTTATCATAATACTGTATTAGTGAAAGGAAAATTATGTAATTGAAATATTAATGTAAAAAGGATAATTTAATCACTTTGAACTATCTTTTTATTAAATTAATATAATTTAATAAGTTTTTTAATTCGTGTGTACCAACCATAATGCGACACTTATTTAAAATAAATAGAGAGAGTATATTGCAGAAAATGAAATAGAAGATTGACAGAAAATGTATTGCAGTAGTACGTCTACAAGACGTAATTTCTGTGCAACCGCGGCCTTAACTTCTGAAATGCGGCTCATGGGAAGTTTTGGACACTTCAACTGACATGGAAATTTGATTGTAATTTTGGCATTAATAGTTGTAATAGTTAGTTAGAATATACTTTAATTAGTTAGTAGAATAACTAATTTTCTGCAATCACGGTAGAGATATATAGAGTTGAAGCAGTGAAGTAAAGGGTGCGCTGGAAATCGTAAACTTCATCTTGGTAATCATTTTTTTCTCCTGTGTCTATCAATACTAGTGAATTTCTTTTCTAAATTCCTTCGAGCAACTTTCTCCACCAAATTATGTGCTCCTGGATTTAGTTTGTAGATCTTTATTGCCTTACCGCATCAGTGGTATCAGAGCCATGGTTCAAGAAGCCATGGCAGAGGGCACTAGATCTGAAGATGTTCAATAATTTGAAGAAAATATAAAGCAAATGCTGCAAGAACAACATGATTATTTCAAAACAGAAATGACTTCTTTAAGGTCTCTCATTCTTCAGCTATATCCTCAAAAAGATCAGTCTAAGTTGAATTTCCCGCAACCAAGATCCAATTTTCTGAATACAGCAGGAGGAATTGATCACACTCCAACTCCATTATCAAGAATTGAGTTCCCTAAATTTTTTGGGGAAGATTTCAGAGGATGGCTATTAGAATGTGAGTAGTTCTTTGAAGTGGAAAAAACACCACCAGATGCAAATATCCTTATGGCTGCAATAAATTTAGAGCGAAAGGCATTACAATGGCATAAGATCTCTATGAAGTCCACATTCACCAATGAGATACCTTCTTGGGAAGAATATGTGAGAGCTTTGATTTCAAGATTTAGTAACCCCTTTCATGATGATCTTAGGGACAATTGTCATCAGTTTCATAATAATTTATGGCTATCTCTACAACCATTCCAATCAAGGATGAGGACCAGTATCTGATGTTCAGCAAAGGAAGAAATTTTAAAAATCAAATTATTGAGCTGGAGAAGGTGAACATTGAAAATTCTTGTAAATAGGAAACACAAATTGGGAGGTCAAGGAGTCCAGTCTCTCCTACATCTACAAATTCTTCAATTGAATATAAAGATGATTATGATCAATTGAATCAAGAGAAGTTGGGATTCTTGGAAGAAAAAAAAAAAGAACTCAAGATTCCTAGTTTTGAGTTAGTAAAAGGTAAAGATATCTGGAATTTTAGTATTGGTGAATGCTACTCTTCCAACATTGATGATAAGGATATGGAACATCACAGTCCAGGCCTTAACAGGTATCTACTCAATTCATCAATATAGATGGTAACTAGCATTGAAGTGCTAAACAAAGCAAGTTATGTCCAGAAATTATAGAGGCTAGGATTCTAGCAAGATTTTGTTCTTGGTTGTGTTGTCATCTTCAAGGTCATAATAATTTATTTTCCAACACAGTTAATTGAATTGATAGCTGAAAATATCAACAAAATCATGGTGTGAAGTTGCAACTAGATTCAAGGGAGGAACTATGGCAAAGGGAGCAACTATGTCCCAATCCCAAATTTCACAACATTCATTTCATTTAAGTGGTGTTTTGGAAAATTGGGTGGTTAAGATTTTTTCCTGGAAGTAGTTCCAGGTTAAAGTTGTTAGAGAGCTTACACAATTATTAGTTTTATAACCTCATTGTATCTTAAGAGATGTTGCATTTATGAAAAGAAAGGAATTGGGGGCATTGTTTTGATGTTCACAAGAAAATATACAAGCCCTTTTAGTCCTTGAGAACAAGGACTTTTTGAGGGGAACCAGTAGTAATTCTACAAGACGTAATTTCTATACAATCGTGGCTTTAACAGCTGAAATGCGGCTCATGGGAAGTTTTGGGCAACTAAATTGACATGGCAATTTGATTGTACTTTTGGCATTAATAGCTATAATATATTCTTTAATCAGTTAGTTAGTAGAATAACTAATTTTCTGCAATCATGGTAGATATATATAGAGTTGAAGCAGTGAAGTAAAGGGTGCGCTGGAAATTGTAAACTTCATCTTGGTAATCATTTTTTTCTTCTCTGTCTATCAATACTAGTGAATTTCTTTTCTAAATTCCTTCGAGCAACTTTCTCCACCAAATTAGTTGTTCCTGATTTAGTCTGTATAATTTTACTGCCCTACCGCATCAAAGTTGAGATAGAAGATCCATAATTGATTAATATCCTGGGCAAAATATATCAATTCTAAGCCCTTATTGCTTCAAGCACAATGTCTAATGGGAGCCTGCCGTCACCAGTATCAACACTTGTCCGTGCTCCACGATCGAGAAACAACTTAACTAGTGGAGATGATAGATTTTGAGTAGCCATATGCAACGGGCACATATCATCATTTAGTACTAGGTTAACATTCACGGTCGCTAGGTTCTTCTATCCCTATTCATATATATTATTTACCGTCTCATTATCCAATAAATTGTTAAAATTCATCTACTAAAAATTATAATTATATTTAAAAAAAATTGACAATTCATTAAATAATAGAATATATGATAAGATAGAAAACGAGATAGAAGATCACGTGACATTCAGGACTAGTCCAATAACCTTTTGATCAAGTAGAGCAGTCGCACAAGTTTCGGGATCAAAGGAACAAATCAATCCCAAAGTTGACTTAAATAAGTCATTTTTAGAAAACCAAGATTATTCACTTCTTCAAAATGCCTTTTAACAATATCCAAAAATTCATCTTGTTTATCAACAATTGAACCCCAGTTATGTTAATCATGTTTTGATGATGACCAAATCATACTAATGGTTTGATAACAAGTGTGCAGAAAAACAGGTAAGCACACGGACGCAAATGATCGTCCGAACAAAACAAGAATGACAGAGCTTCGGACGATGGTAATCGTCCGACACAAAGAAATTGAAGCAAGCCTCGGACGAAGAACAAGCGTCCGATCATTTTCCAGAAGACTTCGCTTCGATTGGACGCATGTTCGGACACATCCTCGGACGTCAGAACGAATGTCCCTCAGAGAACGGACGCAGTGTCGGACGCAAGATTTAGCAGCGGCCGTCCGAACGGTCCAACGGCTAGTTTGTTCGGACGCACCCTTGCCGCAGAATGAGAGACCTTAAAGAAGTCCAACGGCTAGTTTTCCAGTAAACAGAAAATAGCCGTTGTGAAGTTGTTGGAAGCAGATATTTGGCAACTATAAATACCCCTAGGTCTGATATAATGAGAAAGAGACTTCTACATTGATTACAAATCATTCTTGAGCTATTTGGGAGAAATAGTGGGTACAAGTGTGGTAATAGTGTAGGTAGTGAGAAAAGAGCTTAGAAGTGTAAGAGTTCTTCAAGTGTAAGAGTGGAGAGATAACAATTGTAACAAAGGGAGGTTGTGAGTGTAAAACTCTTGGCTCAACTAAAGGAAATTAGTGTGAGCAAGAGTGATCCTCGTTTCTAGATTAGTGTACAAGAGGTTATTGTCTCACCTACTTTGAAGAGACTTTTAGTGGCTGAACTTCAAGTTGTAAACTTGGTAGTTGCCTTGTAAAAAGCTCTTTGTAATTGCAAACTCCAAGCTTGAGAAGCTAGGGAGTTTGGTTTGATTCTCTTAATTTCAATATTCTTATTTGTTCTTTAAGCTTAAATTGTTGAATATCTATTGTATTCATTTGTGCTTAAGTTTTCATTTGGTGCACAAAGTTTGAATTTCTATTAAGCACATAAAAAGGTTTGTTTTTAGAGACAACCTAATTCACCCCCCTCTTAGGTTGTCTTTGGGACCAACAATTGGTATCAGAGCTTGGTCTCATATATTGAGCTTAACCGCCTTTGAGTAAAAATCATTATGGCAACCAATAATGCTTTATTTTTAGAGGGGCATTCTATCATTAGACCTCCCATGTTTAATGGCTTTAATTTTGTTTTTTGGAGGGATAGAATGAAAATTTTTGTTCAATCTAATGATATTAGATTTATGGTATATTATTTGTGAAGGTCCTTTAGAAGCTAATATTTTTGATGAAAATACTCATAGATTAAGGCCTAAGACTAGATATGAGTTAAATGCACAAGATAAAATAAATTTATCTTTAAATGCTAAAGCCATTAATATTTTGTATAATGCTTTGGATGCAGATGAGTTTTCTAAAGTAAAAGGGTGCATATCGGCCAAGGAGATATGGGACAAATTGAAAGAAATCCATGAAGGAAGTGAAGATATTAGAGAGCAAAAGAAGTCACTTCTTGTGGCTAAATATGAATCCTTCAAAATGGAACCTCATGAGAACATTGACAAGATGTATTGTAGGTTCAATGATATGGTAAAGGATTTGGAAGGTTTGGGTAAAGAATATTCCTTGGGTGAAAAGAATAGAAAATTTTTTAATGCTTTACCTAAGGAATGGGAATCTAAATCCATTGCCATAGAAGAGTCTAAAAATTTAAATTCTATGCCTATTGATTCATTGATCTTATAATTCTCTAACCTCATTTGAATTGAAGTTGAAATACAAGTTACAAGATGAGGAGGCAAATGGAAAAAGAAGCATGGCATTTAAAGCTTCATCAAAAAGGAGAAAAGACTCAAGGAAGCCTCACTTCAACAACTTCCAAATCACTTGGGATGATTGCAATTCGGATGGAGAGGTTGAAGAAGAATATGAAGAGGCTCAAATGGCTTTTATGGCACTTGGCGATAATGAGGTATCCTCTAGTTGTGATTCTTGTGATGATTCATGTAATAATGATGATGATGATGTTGAATCATTTATTTTTAAAATTCATGAATGTTTGAAAGAATCATATGCTAAGAACAAAGAGTTAAAAATTAAAGTTAATACTTTATTGAGTGCCAACTCAAAACTTGTGCATGAAAATAATTCTTTGACAAAAGAAAATGATGTTTTGAAAGAAAAATTCGTTGGAAAAACCAAGATCATGGAAGAACAAGCTTCATTGAAGAAAAGATTAGATGAAGACTCTTGATGTTACTTTGAAAACGAAGAAAGAAAATATTTTGAAAAGAAAAGAACTAGAAATATGTTTTTGAACAAAAATTTTATCACCTTTAAAAAAAATGATTTGTGCTTTGTTAAATCTAAATCTTCTTTTAATTGCAATAAGAACATTGTTTGTAATTATTGTCATCAACACGGCCATCTAAAGAAAAATTGTTATGTTAAAAGAAATGAAAAATTAGGAATAAATTCTATTTGGGTGATTAAGCATGTTACTAATCCAATTGGACCCAAGAAAGTTTGGATACCAAAAGTTGTTGCTTAACTTTGTATGTAGGCATGCTTGGAGAGCACCAAGGAATTCAAGATTGATTATCTATGAAGGGTGCTCAAAGCATATGAGCTAAGATCATATTGAAATGGGTAACATCTAAAGTTTTGTGTGCTTTCATTTATCAAGTTGAACTATGTTCTCTTGAATATTACTCATCTTTATGTTCGAATTTGTTTAGAATGCTAGGATGTGTATTTGGTTCCCCAAATTTAGTATATAATAAGTCACTACTTGCAAAAGAAAGGGGGGGGCATTCTCTTTTTTAATGGATTTGTTTTTACAAAAAATTGCATCACACATGCTTCATTGTTTTGATGATGCTTTTTATTAAGGAATGAGCGAAAATTGTTTTGGGGGAGAATAAACTTAGGGGGAGCTTTAACTGCATTATTCTTCTTATGTTTTGATAATGCCAAAGGGGGAGAAATAATGGACAAATTCTCTTGTGTAGTACTTCATATTTTATGGTTGTTTTTTGAATTATCCAATTGAATTTGTCATCATCAAAAAGGGGAGCCTCGATGAACCCCAGTTATGTTAATCATGTTTTGATGATGACCAAATCATATCTAATGGTATAAGATACAGTTGTGCAGAAAAATAGGTATGTTCGGACGTAAATGATCGTCCGAACAAAACAAGAATGACAGAGCTTCGGACGATGGTAATCGTCCGACACAAAGAAATTGAAGCAAGCCTCGGACGAAGAATTCAGCGTCCGATCATTTTCCAGAAGATTTCGCTTCTATCGGACGCATGTTCGGACGCATTCTCGGACGTCCGAACGAATTCCCTCAGAGAACGGACGCAGTGTCGGACGCAGGATTTAGCAGCGGCCGTCCGAACGGTCCAACGGCTAGTTTGTTCGGACCCACCCTTGTTGCATCGGCCGTCCGAAAGGTCCAACGGCTAGTTTTCCAGTAAACAAAAAATAGCCGTTGTGAAGTTGTTGGAAGCAGATATTTGGCTACTATAAATATCCCTAGGTCTGATTTAATGAGAAAGAGACTTCTACATTGATTACAAATCATTCTTGAGCTATTTGGGAGAAATAGTGGGTACAAGTGTTGTAATAGTGTAGGTAGTGAGAAAAGAGCTTAGAAGTGTAAGAGTGGAGAGATAACAATTGTAACAAAGGGAGGTTGTTAGTGTAAAACTCTTGGCCCAACTAAAGGAAATTAGTGTGAGAAAGAGTGATCCTCATTTGTGTACAAGAGGTTACAGACAATGTAACTTGTCTCACCTACTTTGAAGAGACTTTTAGTGGCTGAACTTCAAGTTGTAAACTTGGTAGTTGCCTTGTAAAAAGCTCTTTGTAATTGCAAACTCCAAGCTTGAGAAGTTAGGGAGTTTGGTTTGATTCTCTTAATCTCAATATTCTTATTTGTTCTTTAAGCTTAAATTGTTGAATATCTATTGTATTCATTTGTGCTTAAGTTTTCATTTGGTGCACAAAGTTTGAATTTCTATTAAGCACATAAAAATGTTTATTTTTAGAGACAACCTAATTCACCCCCCCTCTTAGGTTGCCTTTGGGACCAACATCGTCCACTATAGAGGTCGAATTGTTTCCACGTCCAATGTTGTTTTGTAACCTCGTCAATCCCTTTGATGATGTGGATTAGTGATACATAGCATATTACCTAGATTGTTTTAGAAGTGCCTACATGGCAGCCTCATTAAGGTCGATTATGTAATTCAACCTCATCCAGACTAGCATAGAGATAGGCTTATGCCTCCTTATGTAATTCTATAAATAAGGGATTTGGGTGCTACTAAAAGGGGATCGAAGACTCAGACATTCAAATACACTTATGACACTCAGCTCTTCCACTTTCTCTCTCCTCCTAGAATCAAATTCTAGCCTCATCAATTGGCGTCGTTTGTGAGAATCGACAGATTTCCATCACTTCCAATCAATTCTCAATTTTCTGAATTGTTTGTGTCTGCTTTGAGGAGGATGAAGAACCGTGAAACACACCGAACTATCAGTAAAGACGCCGAGACGAGCAATCAGCACCTCGTGGTGCATACTGACGAACTAGAAAACGTCGGTACACCAACTGAGGCTCAACAAAAGCAAAATGATGTCCTAAAGTACATTGCTGACCACTTCGAGTCTTTCCGAGCATTCGTGGAACAGCGCGAGAGCAAAACCCCGTCTGAGCGCTCGAACCGAGTAGTCATTCCACAAGTCGAACAGAAGCGTGACCCCGGCCGACGACCTGGCAAAGAGCCGGTTGACCTGCTATGAACCCAACCGATCTACGTCATAAACTAACAAAGTCACGCTCGAACAAGCAATCAGATGTGCGAAAGACTCGGTGCGCATTCTTCAAAAAAATCAGGATCGAGAGGACCCTCTTCGGTTGTTTTAAAACAGCTCGAAGAGCAGAGTCTCGAAAATAAGATCCAAGAGATTTTGAGAAAAAATAATTTACTTCTGAATGCTCCTGCTACGGCAGAGATTGATAGAGATCCATTCACGATCTCTGTCAAGCTTGAACCTCTTCCAACGCAATTAAAGTTGGCGGACCTCGATCGCTACAAGGGAGAGTCTGATTTGTCAGATCACTTGCAACACGTGGTGGCAATCACTAGCCTGTATGGCTACAATGACGCGACCTGATGCAAGTTGTTCGCAACAACTCTTCAAGGTCCGGCACAAAAATGGTTCCAGGAGTTGCCGACGAACTCAATCGCCACTTTTCATGACTTGGCGAAGTCTTTCTTGGGTCACTTCAGGAGTAAATTAGCAATATTGTAAAAAGACACCTCACACCTCATGAACATCCGGCAAAGATCTGAGGAATCACTTAGTAAATTTTTGGACCGCTTCAATGATGAGGTGGTCCAAATAAAAAACGTTGATGAAAGAATTTTGGTGGCTGCTTTCTGCAGTGGTATCAAACCAGGCAACTTCAACGCCGAGCTGGCTAAAATGATGCCGAGCTTCTATTCTGAACTTCTCGAAAGAGCATCGGAGTTCATACGAGGTGAAAAGTCGAATAGGACAAAAAGAGAACTTTACGATACAAAAAGAGAAAAAGTCCTCAAGATTCCGAACCCCTCATCATCAAAAAAGTCGAGGATCGCTGATAGGTTGAGCTATTCCAGAGCCACACCTTTGGCAAACCGGGTGGTCTTCCTGGGCAACAATATCGGGAACCGACCCCCACAAATAAGGAGTCATCCCGAGTCTGACTTTACACCTCTCAATGTATCGAGGAGGGAAATTTTATTCCAAGTACAACACCTGGGGCTTTCAGAGCCACCCCTCGAATGGTGTCAACCCCGGACAAAAGAGACTGGGCAAAGTACTGCGCTTTTCATGGTCAACATGGCCATGATACCGAAGCATGCAACCACCTAAAGGTTGAAATTGAGAAGGCTATCCAGGAAGGACATTTACAGTAGTTCATCTCCCAAACTGTGGTAGAGTTCCAAAGGAACACAGCCAATCAAAGGAATCCAGGGCAACCTCGCCCACCGCCTCGTCAACAGAACTGAGGCGACCAAAACATGAACAATCCCCCTGGCAAACCAAGGCGAACAGATTCGTGTCACCGGGGTGATAAATACAAGAGCCAGGAGGCCTGGCGAGGCGGTGGACTCAAGACTGGATTCCTTTGATTGGCTGTGTTCGAATCATGTCTCTTATACACATCTAGATGTGTATAACTGAAGCCATTTATGTCCCTCGGATACACCTCCGAAGACCCTGTTCCCAGTCGAATGCCACATAATGATCCCGTGGTAATTCACGTAAATGTGGCTGGATACGAAATGCACCATGTCTAGTTCGTCGACACTGGAAGTTCGGCGGACATAATCTTTTGGGACGCTTGGGTTAAAATGTATATGGACAATTCTTTGATAAAATCCTTCAAGACCCCATTGGTTGGCTTTACCGAAACCTCGGTAGTACCCGAGGGGCAGATAATGCTCCTATTGTGTCTTGGAGCTCTCCCGAAGCATAGAATTGAGATGACCAACTTCGTCGTCGTCAAAAGGGACAGCTCTTACAATATGATCCTGTCTCTTATACCCACGCAATACACCTACAGGATCATTCCCTCTGTGTTCCAAATTGGGATAAAGTTCATGTTGAGGGATGGACCTGAGGGAACAGTTATTGGCAGCCAACAGGAGGCCCGAGCCTATTATATGATGTCCTTGCGGTCCTAATCACAAACGATGTCCATTGTTGACAAGGCTTACTTGGAAACTTTCAATGCCTCATCCAGCTGGGATGGCTTTGAAGAACCTTTGACAAGTCAGACGGGGGGAGAAGAAAAGGTGCAGCCCCGGCTAGGACGTAGCTACTGAGATCCCCGAACCTCCAGAGCCCAAGGAAAAGGGCAAAGCAAAAATCGAGCTCCAGGACGAGGTTCAAATAGAAGAGGTGTCACTAGATCCGAGCCTCCCTGATCAAAAAATAAACCCTCCCAATAGAGTTTAAAGGCCTTCTCTTCAGGCTGTTAGCCGAATACAAGGACATATTCGCCTGGACCGTTGAAGACATGCCATGCGTCCCTCGAAAAATTATTGAGCATAAACTCAGAATGGACCCGGCATGTAAACCAGTGAAGCAAAAGAAGCGCCTTTTAGGTCTTGAGCGCAGCTTGATAATCGAGGCCGAGATGGATAAGCTCTTAATGGCCAGATTAATTAGAGAAATATTATATCTCACTGGCTTTGTAATCCAGTCCTTGTAACAACAGACTCTTCTTGGTGAATGTGCCAAGATTTTACTGATCTTAATAAAGCCTGTCCAAAAGACAGTTATCCGTACCCCCGGATCGATACAGTAGTAGATTCATTTGTTGAATGCTAAATTTACATTCTACATTTTTTAGATGCATTCAAGGGCTACCATCAAATATATATGGCTAGAAAAGATGAAGAGAAAACCTCTTTTATCACTGACCGAGGCACGTACTACTACAGTACCATACCCTTCGGACTAAAAAATGCCGGAGCCACGTATCAACGTCTCGTCAATAAAACCTTCAAGTCCCAGATAGGACGAAATATGGAGGTATATATTGACGACATGGTGGTTAAGAGCCAAACCTATGAGGAAACCTTAGAAGATCTGAGGGAGACATTCGAGACATTAAAATCCATCCAAATGAGGTTGAATCCCAAAAAATGGACATTTGGGGTTCCCTCGGGAAAATTCTTGGGATTCATTGTCTCTCACCGGGGAATAGAGGCGAACCCTAAAAAGGTGCAAGCCATAATTAATATGAAAACTCCCACCTCGGTGAAGGAGGTTCAGAGACTCACCGGTAGAATGACAGCCCTAAATCGATTCCTATCCAAATTAACAGAAAAGGGCCTATGACAGCCGTTCTTCCGGGTCATAAAAAGGACTAAGGGCTTTCAATGGACTGAAGAGGCTTGTAAAGCCTTTTAAGAGCTCAAAAAATATTTGGGCACCTTGACGAAGCTCGCATCTTCACAAAGAGGTGAACCACTATACCTGTATATCTCGATTGCCGAACCGGCGGTCAGCTCGGTTATTTTAAGGCAGGATGAGCAAGGCAACCAATGTCCTGTATATTTTGTAACCAAAGTGCTTCAAGGCCCAAAAAGGAACTACACCCTTATTGAAAAGGCCGTCTTCTCATTGGTGGTGTCGGTTCGGAAACTAAGGCCCTATTTTCATGGTCACAAGATAATAATTTTGACCAACCTTCCTTTGAAAAATATCTTGAGCAAACCAGATGCTTCAGGCCGAATGCTAAAGTGGTCTGTAGAGTTGTTTGAGTTTGACATAGAATTTAGGCCTCGGACCGCAATCAAAGCTCAGGCTTTGGCAGATTTCATTACAGAAAACTGTGGCATCGAAAAACGATTGACCTCATCACGGTGACTGATCCAGCAAGGGAAAAAGAAATAAGAGAAGATTTTCCATGAGAGCTTCATGTTGACGGAGCTTCGTGCGAGTCCGGAGCCAGGGCAGGGATAATAATCCGATCCCCAGAAGGGGACTATCTCACTTACACCCTCAGATTTGGATTTAAGGCAACCAACAATGAAACTGAGTATGAGGCCCTCATCTGTGGAATGGAAATGGCCCACCAGATGGGCGCCCGAACCTTAAAGATACATTTAGATTCTCAGCTAGTTGTAAATCAAAGCCTGGAAAATTACAAGGCCGAGTGATTTTGAAAAGATACCTAACCGATGTCAAAAGCTGGATTGGAAAATTCAAAAAAGTGGACATCATTAAGATTGCTCAAACCAAAAACACACACGCCGATGCTCTGTCAAAACTAGAGTCTCATGTGTTCAAATGGACCTCAGTTGGATGTGACCCATAATAAATTACTTGAATAACGAGATGCTCCCCGAGGATCCAGCTGCTGAGGCTTGAAAGATCAAATACAGAGCCACCAAGTATACCCTAATTGACAGAATCTTGTATAAAAAAGCATACTTGTGCCCCCTACTAAGATGCCTCGCACTATCTGAAGCTAACTATGTTCTGCGAGAGGTGCATGAGGGCATATGCGGAAGCCACATCGGTCCTCTGAGTTTAGCTCGCAAAGTCTTGTTGACTGGGTACTACTGCCCAACTTTATATTCTGACGCAAACACTTTGGTGCGGGGGTGTCATCAATGTCAAATACATGCGCCAATACCCCGAAGACCTGGCTCGGATATGGTTCCTGTTCAAAGCCTATGGCCATTTGCTCAGTGGGGAATCGACATCTTAGGCCCACTTCCCAGAGGAGTTGGCAAGCTTGAGTTCTTAATAGTTGCAATTGATTACTTCACCAAGTGGCTTGAGGCCGAGCCCCTGGCTACAATATCGGGAAAGGCGATAGAAAAGTTCTTTTGAAAAAGCATTGTTTGCCGGTTTGGCATCCCTGCCACNCTATACTCGTTTCTGATAATGGGAAGCAATTCGAAGGAGAGCCTTTCAGGAGCTTTTGCACCAACCTCAGAATTAAACAACACTTCACCTCGGTCGTCCACCCGCAAGCAAATGGACAGACTGAAGTGTGCAACCGAACCCTGCTGACAGGACTCAAGACCCGACTTGAAAAAGCCAAAGGTGCTTGGGTTGAGGAATTGCCTAGTGTCCTATGGGCATACAGGATCACACCTCGAACGGCTAATGGAAATACTCCATTCAGTTTGATCTACGGGTCCGAGGTTGTTATCCCTGCAGAGATTGGGCTACCTTCGGCTAGAGTATCCTTGTGTGATTTGGAATCCAATCATGAGGCCCTGCGAGCTAACTTAGATTTACTTGAGGAGAAGAGATTGGATGCATCCATCCGGGAAGCCAAGTACAAGCAAGTCATGGCTAAGCACTACAACGCCGGGGTCAAGCATCGGTATCTGCAGCCCAGAGACTTGGTGCTTCGAAAAAATGAGGCAAGGCCGTGTACAGGGGACTAAGAAGTTAGATCCAAATTGGGAAGGTCCCTATCGTGTAATAGAAGCTCACACTTCGGGCTATTACAAGTTGGTTGATATGAGAGGGGATCTTGTTCCTAGAATGTGGAACATTATAAATTTGAAGAAATATTATCAAGGGATATAATGAAGGTCCCTTTTCAAATGTCAGATGTTCGAGCTGCTCCAACTCTAAGAGTTTCAGATCCAGTTCAATAAAAAAGAAAATGATTGAGGGCCGAGGCTTAACAGTTCCCCCTCAAGGGTAAAGGCCTAGTAGCCCCCCCAAGCAAAAACAAAGTCGCGCCAGCCCTTAGAGGTTCGGACAAGGCATTGTCAGATGTTCGAACTACTCCAACTCTAAGAGTTTCGGATACACTTCAACAAAAAAGAAAATGATTGAGGGCCTAGGCTTAGCAGTCCCCCCTCAAGGGTGCAGGCTTAGTAGCCCTCCCAAGCAAAAACAAAGCCGCGCCAACCCTCAGAGGTTCGGACAAGGTTGGCACTGTCAGATGTTCGAACTGCTCCAACTCTAAGAGTTTCGGATCCAGTTCAACAAGAAAGAAAATGATTGAGGGCCAAGGCTTAGCAGTTCCCCCTCAAGGGCCGAGGCTTAGTAGTCCCCCAAGCAAAAACCAAAAGTGCACCAACCCTCCGAGGTTCGGTTCAAGCACAAAGCAAAAATCTAGCTGTTCCAGCCCTCAGAGGTTCGGATCCAATTCAATACAAAAAGCAAACATTTGGAGCCGAGGCCTAGCAGTTTCCCCGCAAGGGTAGAAACTAAGCGGCCCCCTCTAAGCAAAATGAAATTGTAGAGGATCTGATCCTCAAAGAGGCTTGAGTGCCCTGTTTAAGCAAAATATTATTTCTTGGACTTTGGAAAGTCTGAATCAAATTAAATGGCTAAGGCAAACATAAGGAGCCAAGCTTGATCCTTTTGCCTCAACTCGGAAGGGTCTAAACAAGGCCTAAGTTCAAAATGAAAAGGAGCCTTAGATAATTTTTTATGTTGGGAATTCTCAAGTGTTGAAAGTTTGTTACCTGCTTATATCACAAAACTTCTATTTTAAATGCAGGAAATAAAGAAAGTGAAAAGCGAGTAAAAGGCCAGACGCAAAGCAAGCCGAGGCTCATACCAAGAAGACAAAAGTTACCAAAACTTAGCAATTTCATTAAAAAAGACCTAACTATTACAAAAGAAGTTCCTAACTATTTACAAATGGAGTTCCTAATTATTACAGCAAAATTACATCAGCCTGAGCACCGGAAGTGGAAGGCTCGGCAGTGGAGGTGGAAGCCCGGTTCGTGGGCTCAGACTCGGCTTCGGGGTTCGGGTCCTGAATCAGCAGAGTCCTTCCAGAAGTTTCGGGAATCAAAGCAGGGGCTTTGAATTGAGCTTGACCTCCTCGGCGACGGAAGCATCGTATGGCAGCCCCTCGTACAAGTCAGGGTTCTTCACCAAGTGGTCATAGGCTAGTGTGAACCCCATGGAGATGACCTTCTTTGTAAATTCCTTCAGTATCTCAGTCACTCCATCCGCTTCAGCCTAGGCTACACATTGATTCCTGCCTTTGATCTGCAACTCCACCTCCCGAGAAGCGAACTTGGCCTCAGCCAGCTGAGCTTCTTCTTCAAGTTGAAGAACCCTTTGCTCCAGATCTGCGACCTTCTTGTCTCGATCACCAACATCCACTTCAAGGGTCTTATCTCCATCTCAGATTGCTGAAGCTTGTCCCTCACCTCGGTCAGCTCGGCCTTCCACTCATCATATTTTTTGCCCGCCTCGATATTGCATTTCAGCTCGTTGGCTTTAACAGCCTCCTTAACTGCCTGGTCCACGCTGGACTTCGCATGGGCCAACTCTTGCTTCAGAGAGTTAAAGGCCGAGTTGAAGAAGGCCTCCCGATCTGCCAAGACGGGTAAGATTGTGACGGCCTGAAAAAAGAAAAAAGGGATTAGATGAAATCCGAGGTAAAAAAAATGAAATCCGAGGAGCATGAAATGGGAATTTCACAAAGGGTTAGATAGACTTATTTTCATCAGGCTGATCCCGTGAAGTTCGTCCAGCCTCTGTTGAGGGGTGAGCCTTTTGACATAGGCCACATCTCGAGGCAAAGCCACCATTTTGGCCTGTTCCCGAGCCACCCTCGAAAATTGGGCCCGGTAATTTACATCGATCGGTGGGATGGGTCAGAGATCAGAGCTCCCCGAGATGGAAGGTATTGGAAGACGGTCGATAGACAGCCGACCCTAGGGCACATCCTGTGACCTTGCAAATTTCCTCTCCTCCTCGAGAGTGTATTATCTATCACCTATAAAAAAAATAAAAATTAAGTATTAATTCATGACACTGAAGAAAGATTAAGGAGTGAGAACAAATAAGGTTCGGCGGTGCTTACCATAAGAAGTGATAAGTTGTTTGGATAGGGGGACGTTGCCCGAGCCAGTCCCTGGGGTCCCAACCTCGCTACCGGAACCATGGACCTCAGGGGCGATGATGAGGAAGAGAGGGTCATGGCCGAAGAAGGACCCTCCCTGAGGCCAGTAACCTCCCTGGTCCTCTTCCCCCTCGTAACCCGAGTTGGCTCTGGTTCGGTGGGTTGAAGAGCCAAAGTTACCTCCCCAGCCTGCCTCCCCGGCGGACTGACTGCCTCAGTTTGACTTAGGGGTGTGGAAGTTGAGGGTGTAGCCTCGGCACTCCCTGATGGTATGTTGATGGTGGCGGATGAGGATCTGCTTGCTGACGGAGAAGGCTGGCTTGAAGTGCCCGCACTGGTGGCAGGTGTGGTGGACACCAAACTCCTGAGGAATGCTCCGAGCTCTGCAGAAGATGAAAGGTCAGAAAAACAATAATTATAAAAAAAAAAAGTAGGAGATAAGTAGGAAATGGTGGTGGTGACCTTTGTTTAGGGTCGTAGCTCGGATGGATATCGTGGGTAGGAAATAGTCCTGCCCAGGCCAGAATGTTGTTCGATAAGAAGGCATGTTGGTTATTGAAGTTTATCTGGAGGTTGGATTAACGAGCCTCCGGGCGTGGAGGAAGTCCGAGGGAGAGGCATTTTTGGTTTTTAGGTTTTCTTTTATAAGGAATGGTTCCATGCACCCCGGGGTATTGTAGGGTCGAGGTACCGGATGTACAAAAATGACTTTTTCCAGTCGTGAATGGATGAGGGGTTCCCCGAAGTGAGCTGTTTGCCCGCAGTTCGGGAAGAGATGTAAAAAAATCCCTTTGTAGGGGATAATTTCAACATCATCCTAAAGGTGTCTAAGGAGAGAGGGATATCGTGTAATCTACACAAGAAGGTGAAACCAGCGATGACCCGAAGTGCGTTTGGGGTCAGCTGGGATATGCTGATATCCCAGTGGTTCGATAGGTTGACGAGGATAGGCGCTATGGGGAGCCTCAGCCCTGCCTCGAGTTGTTCCTGGTAGACTGTTAGGTAACCAGGCGGGGGCAAGTGGCCTCGGTCCTCGGGGGTCGAGAGTTTGATGTGCACGTTTTTTGGAAAAGGCACCGATCCCTAAGGATTTTGATATCCTCGGGATCAAGGGAGTTTGATATACTTTGGGTTTGAAGGTTAGGGTGGTCGTTTTGTAAAGGTTCGGAAAAGCTAAGAGCGGATCGGGAGGAAAGTTAAATGGCACTGCTGCCAAAAGCTTTTCGTCGAAAGGATTTAACATCCTGTCAACGACGTTTCTAGATGGATAAGAACCAGTGTGCTAATAAGAGAAGTCTCTTAACGTACAGGCTATAATCTTCTGTTTAAGAGACGTGTGGGAGCTTTTAGAAAAAGCTCCTAGTGGTGTCCGGTGGTGGCGTAGAGCGGCAGTCAGAAATCGACAACGGCGAAACGATAGAGGGCGAAGGAAGGGAAACTATGTAAGTCTCTGGGGGATGAGAGTAAAGAAAAAGAGAAGGAAGGGAAACTGTGTAAGTCTATGGGGGATGAGAGTAAAGAAAAAGAGAAAGTGTAAGTCTCTGGGGAAAATAGAGTAAAAGTGAGCGAGGAAATGATGAGTAAGAAGAAGAAAAATGATTTGGGGATGACTGGGGGTATAATAGGAAGGTTTTCTTCCAGAATCTTCTATGGTTCTGGGGGGAAAAATTGACGGTTTCGAAATGGAAAAGGCATTATTTTAGGCGGGAAAAGCGAGGCGTTACGGCGTGATAAACGGGTATGGTGTGAAAATTGAGACGTGGTACCGACGTTACGGCGCGTAAAATGAGGTGTTCTGCAGCAAAATAGGGGCGAATAATACAGAGCAATAAATGCGAATTCAGTGTATGGGGACTCAACGAAAACGTCACCCTTGAGAGTTAATGCTGCAATTACGACCCGCCGAGGATCCAAGGGTCGTTATGACCTCGAGTCGGCAAAGGGGTACGAAAGTACTCCGA
The DNA here is from genome assembly GCA_025175665.1 of Cinchona pubescens. Classification (NCBI taxonomy): domain Eukaryota; kingdom Viridiplantae; phylum Streptophyta; class Magnoliopsida; order Gentianales; family Rubiaceae; genus Cinchona; species Cinchona pubescens. Next base: position 1,119,611 of record JANKKI010000256.1, on the reverse strand, counting down.
AGTCTTCACCTCGGCTCGGTATAACAGTCTTGGTTGTCATCGGTTGGGGACTGTGAACAGTCGTTGTCGGTTCGGCCCCTATCCGTGAGGCTCGGCACCAAGCCGAGGGGACTATTGATGATGTGGATTAGTGATACATAGCATATTACCTAGATTGTTCTAGAAGTGCCTACGTGGCAGCCTCATTAAGGGCAATTATGTAATTCAACCTCATCCCGACTAACATAGAGATAGCCTTAACTGCCTCCTTATGTAATTCTATAAATAAGGGGCTTGGGTGCTACTAAAAGGGGATCGAAGACTCAGACATTCAAATACACTTCTGACACTCAGCTCTTCCACTTTCTCTCTGCTCCTAGAATCAAATTCTAGCCTCATCACCCTTCAAAAATCTGAAACAACATTTTTGTTTAGTTTCTTCAAAAATATGTCTCAGTTTTGGAGAGTGGATATCCAAGCGGTCTCGAGATCTTCAGCCATATTTATCCCTAGTTCCTCTATTAATTGGGGCTGGGCTTTTTGTTTGAACAACTTGCCTTTGCATCCATATGGTGGACTTTGACCCTTAAAACCCACATAGACAATACGTTAGCTATACAACATTGGCACCAAAGAGGGGGGTTAGGAAAATGTCTCTTACACTTTTTTTTTTCGGATAAATAATACTTTTGGAAGTAAATTTAATGTAAAAATTATTATTTTTTGGTTTATGGAATAATAATAAAGAAAAAGAAAAAAAATTAAAGGGTTAATAACACGACGCCTTTGCCTCTGAACTAGGAGTATAATTGCATTTTGCTCCCCTAAACTATAGAAATATAAACTTTGCCCCTCATTAACATTCATTCTTTAAAAATTTTAAAATATCAAAAAAATCTAGTTAAATGAATTAAATACTCTTAGTATTATATTTTGATTTTTTATGTATTTAATTAATTTTTGATAGTTATAAAAGAATTCAAAAAAATTAAATATAATAACACATTAAAATCTTTGATTTTAGGGAGTGAAAATGTGAGAAACTATTAAATTATATTATAACCAACATTGCAATTTATACAGGTTAAGCCAAATATTAAAAGTGTAAAATACTAAGAGACATCAAAAAAATCACAAACTTTTATACAAAATATATTTCATACAATACTTTTAAAGAAAAAATTTAAATAAAAAATAAGCCATTTGAGAATTGTTCTACCACTATAGTTAAACATTCAAATTCAAAATAATATAAAATAAAATCCAAAAATGTAAAAAAATTGAACAATAAAGATATATCGATATAGATTATATTCAAATATTATATAGTTTATTTTTTCTTATTTTTAAATAATTATCACATCACTATCAAAATTTAAATAAATAAAAAATCAAAATATAGTGCCAAGTGTATTTTAGCCATTTAACTTGATTATCTTAATGATTTTAATATTAGTAAAAGATGAATAGTATCAATTGGCGACAAACTGTAGTTACCCATCTAATTCAGGGGGGCAAAGTGTTATTATTCCAAAAATAAACTAAATATATAGAAACAAGACGGATTTTCTAACCAATGGCATTGGTTAACAAACGTTCTTTTTTACTATATATATAGTGCACAGTTTCAAATTTATCATCCCTCCAAATTTACTTTTCCAAAACATTAACTTTGATCCCACTTAACTTAGGAATGAGCAAATATTTGGTTAATGATTTGAATTAAATTAACTTAATGATTTTGGATAATCTTGATTTATTTTAATTTTTTTTCATAAATTAATTAATTGAATTCATGAAATACAATTAATGAATTTAAATGGTAAAAGGATTTTTTGAATTCAGAAAACCCATAACCGAATTCAGTGATTGCATAGAAGTCCTATCTATATATTTTGGTATATAAATAATGCATCAACTAGTTACATACATACATATACATATATATATATATATATATATATATATATATATACATATTATTTGGATTATCTATTATATTTTTAAGTATAACAAAACAAGAATAGATGTAATCATACATTTCACATATTAAGTAACTTAAATGTAATTTATAGTTCAATTATTAAAAGAAATTTAAAATTTTAATGTGGAAATATATAAATATAAATGTAGTTGTTCAACTAAAAATATATTTTATTTATAAAGTATTATAATTCGCTTTAATTTTTTTAAATTTATTAATACCATTTGCTATATTCTAATACATTAACTCTGTACTTTTATGCATAACTATATTGGTAATAACTTACACATACTTATATTTTTAGTTTCTGATTTTTACAAATATACCTATATATAAAATTATGTAGTGTTAGACACTTATATTATTAATGTTGACGGCATACATGATATTGTAGTGCTATAGCTAACTATAGTTATTGATTTACATTATATGTTACAATTTCATCAATTTTAAAGGATCGTTAATCATTTATTAGCCACATACATATATCAAATTACATTTGGTGAAACTTAATCAAAATTCGGAAGATTTTTTTAAGGAACAATTATAGGATTTCGACCTAATGTTAATGGGTATAATTGGCCTAAGCTTAATTTAGTTAGTCAAATTTAAAATCAATTACCAAATTTGAATTTGTTTAATAGAATATTCTACTGAATTGAATTTGAAAACGAAATTGGTTAAAGTTTAAGAGTTTTTTATTTTTTATTTTAAATGTGACTGATTTTATTACTTAATTAATTATTCAATTAACCGATTCTCATCCCTAACTTAACTAGTAGAGAAAGAACACTTAATAGATAAACCTAAAAACAAAGGTAGATCGTAATATTACACTTTAGTGAAACATCATGAATAGTCAAGTTCTTCAAGTGGTGATCAATTTTCTTCAAAAGTAGAAGTATATGAAGTAATAAAAGTTATAAATTATCATGAATTCATTTGTCATTGTCAATGCAATGATGTACTTACTTATTGATGTTTTATAGATGCACTGACCTTTTCTTTGTTTATTGTTTAATTTGTCAACCCTTTATGAAGGTTTCATTTTCGTAACACTTGGTTCATAAACAATTTTAGACCCAAATAACTAATAAGTCTTTTTATTATAAACCAAAAAAAAATTAGGAATAATTTTATTTTGCACCCCTCAATTTATACCCACTTCTCACTTTGCACTACTAATTTTAGTTTTTGATACTTTGCACATCAACTCTCAAATTCATCCTAATTCAGTCCAATTTTTAACATTGTTACCAAACTTAATGGAATTTTTGTTCGTGCATTCAAAATATTGTGACAACATTATTATACATTCTGATAAATTTGTTCAGTGCACGTGAAAAAATTCCGTTAATTTTAGTAATGACATTTCAAGGTTGAGGGTGTAAAATGTCCAAAATTATAATTGAGAGTCCAAAGTGGAAATTGAGTACAAGTTAAAGGTTGTAAAATGAAATTAGTCCATAGAATTATTATTTATATAACTTTTTACACATAATTCTTACATACTTCAAAAATTGAAGATTCAGCATGTTAATAAAAATTTTTTATCAAGGGTGAAAAGAAATGTAGTGCAATCATTTGAACTTCCATTATAATTTTCATCAGATGATAAAAATTTGAGAAGAAAAATCCTTGGTAATGTTAGGTTTGTGCAAGTTTTTCTTGAGTATCATTTGTAACATTGTAAACAAGCACAACTCGTCATTTAATTTGATACCTCTAGATTATAATCTTACCATAATCGTCTAGAGTGTGCTTTTGATTCCAATCATTCAGTGTATGATGCTACATCCTCTACTTATGGCTGAAACTATTACAACAAACTAGGGGATGTAATGTGGGTCAAGGGTAAGGTAACTGAAACAATTACTTTAAGCCCCCAAAAATTTGAGGCTCTAACAATTTAGGCCTAATAGCAACAGTAGCAGAAACAACAATAACAATAACAACAACAAAAATAATATTAATTAAAAAGTTTTTCTTATAAAATACTTTTTTTAAGAAAAGATGAGCTTTATTGATTCAAAAAATATTACAATTACATTTCCGAATAAGGATAAGCTATTGAATCTAAAGTGATTAGCCCTCTAAAGTTCGAGGGTAGGGAGCTAAAAACTAAAGATTCTGTTACATAGGTAGTACTAGCTAGCTTTTCTAAGGCATCTGCAACTGAGTTCGATTGTCGACATTGATGCTGAAGATGAACTGCTTGGTTTGCCGTGAGTTGATATTATTTGAAAAAAATGTCTAGCCGCCATGAGCAAGGCATGCGTTCATGAATTATATCTACTAGTAGCTTGGAGTTCGAATCAATAACTAGTAGGAAGAAATTTTCCTGTGTCTCAACTGCAACAAACACCATTTGATTTTTGCAAGAAGTGCCTTGAATTCCACTTCTAGGGATGTGCACATTCGAAAAAACTAAAACAAAAAGCACCATTATTATCTTGAATTATTCCTCCTCGACCCGCTAGTCTCGGGTATCCCAGAGAAGACCCATTAATGTTTAATTTAAAATGACCCGTGGGAGGAGGCCCCCAAGTGATCGCCTTGAAAGCTTTACGTGCATTGGAAACTCACAATCCCCAAGCCAAGAGGTGAAGCTGAGAAGCCAAAGAAAGGAAAAACAATGGATACCTCTCGTAAAGCTTGATGAATTTTGTGGATGAGTTTTTGCGGGGTTTGTAAGATATTTTGAAAGTAAGCCAACTTGAGCACTTTCCAAATTTCCCAGCAAATGAAAGATGGCATGAGTGCCCCAATTTCCTAAAAATGTCACTCATATTGGCCACTTACCCACCAAGATAGAAGGCGAGCCAAGATTGAGAAACCTCTTGCCCTAGGAAGATTGAATCTGATTCTCGAATAATGATCCCACAGAGCTAGATCACATGAAAACATGGTTCAAAAAATCACATGATTGACAATAAAAGCATTTGAAAACTGAGTGAACCCTTGCCCATGAGCACATCTGGAAAAGGCAAAAGACCATTAAGTAAACAGCACATGAAGATAGAAATCTTGACTGGAATCCGCCTACTCCATATGAACTTTCTCGAGGCTAATGTTGCATGAGAATGCCTTATACTGTGATATGCCGAGGATAATGAGAGTATGCCATTAGGAATACGCTGGCATACATATGTGTCTAGATGGGGAGAGATGAAAATTTGTTGCTTCAAGATGGTCGAAACTACCTCCATTGACAAATCTTCCTTTACCCAATCAAGCTGCTATCCAACCTTATTTTTGTCGATCTCGTTGATTGAGATATGTGGTTGCAAAAAGTTGTTCTTCCCACTTATAAGAGGTTCCTTTCCTGTCCAATTTGAATTCTAGAAGGGAAGAGTCTCCATTATCGTCTAACCCGGGTTACAATGTTTGCCATCGCCATCTCCTTAACTCTTTGCGTGCGATACCAAACTGGACTAGGGTTCCAAGACCCTGAGCCGTAAAGATACTTTTGCCTCATAAATTGTGCCCATAATGCTTCTTTAGTGAAAAAATTCCACCATAGTTTAAGTGAGAAGGCCTCTACTACATCCTCCATGTTGTGAATACCAAGTCTATTTTCTTCTGTTGGAGCATATAGAGCTCGCTAGTTGCACCAATATCGTCTTGGTAATTCATCATCTCTCTTCCCAAAGAAATCAGCCATTAGTTTTTCCAAACTATGAAGAATTTTCTTTGGAGGATCTATGATTGAGAAAATGTGAGTTAGAATGGATGAGAGTATATGCTTAATTAAAATTAGCCGGCCATCGAGGAATAAGAACTTCATTTTCCAACCTACTAGCTTTGTAGTGAAAAAGTCTTGTATTGTGTGGAAAAAGACTAATTTTTGCCTCCCTTTGTATAATGTGGCTGCCAAGATACGTGAAAGGGAGGCTCTTAGATTGAATGCCTCTTAGTTGCTCCAAAGCTCGGACTGCTCAATAGTGTTTGCTCGCCCCAAAGAAGCTCTTTCCTTTATTAATTTTTTGTCCTGAGCCAGCTTGATAATCATCTAAGAACCACAGTAGGGTTTTTAATTGAGCCTATCTTCCCGTGCAAATATGAGCAGAACATCTGGGAATGAAAGGTGATTAACCTGCTTGCATCCCCTTGGCAAAGAATAAGGCATCAGGGAATTTATCGACTAAAGGTGATTCAATCCTTGACAGCCTCTGCACAAAGAATAAAAAGATTTGGCGAGAAATGATCCCCTTGCTTGATTCCTCAAGAGGCTTGGAAAAATCCTGTCGATTTGCCATTAACAAGAACAAAAAACCAGGCATATTTTAAATTATTCAATATTAAAGAGACAAAGTGCACATCAAACCCAAACCTCCTCAACAAATGCTCCAGAAAAGCCAAGAGACTCTGGACTGAATGCCTTTATCATGTCCATCATGAAAACCATGTTGTGGCCTGCCACTATTGCCCACAAAAGCCGACTGCTGAGGAAAGATGATACCTTGCAGCACAAACTATAATCTATTAGAAAGCACTTTTGTAAATACTTTGTTTACAAAATTACAAAGTGTGATCGGACTGACGTTAGCAAAGGAAATGGGATTTGGTTTCTTTGGGATCATGACTATAAGTGTACTCGCAACACTATTTGAGATGGGCCAACCTGTGAAGAAATTCCTCAATGCATTAAGTACATCATCTACAATAAGTTCCCAGCAAGAGGTAAAGAAAAAAACTAAAAACCCATCTGGACCAAGCGTGCTATCCTTGTCTAGTTGGTATATTGCCTCTCGAACTCCTATATTGACACCATCTTTGTCAAAGTCGCATTTTCCTCCCTCGAGATAATGGTGGGAAATTTTTTGTTGAAGACGACCTATTTTTGCTTGATCCACCCCCTCGGCTGTCAACAAGGAAACATCATTGAAAGAATCGGATTGCTTCATCTTGAATGGCTTGGCTATCTTTCAACCTGCAACCTTACGAGTCCTTGACACAATGTATGCCAAGCTTTGCATGCTTTTCATGTAATGATGCATGGAAGAACTTGGAGTTTGAGTCTCCTTCCCAAAGCCATTTTATTATTGCTTTCTTTTGAACAAATTCTTCTTTATTTCGTATATGCCAGGCTAGCTTTGCTTGAGACAAATGAAGAGATTGTCGGTTCTCTAGAGACGGGTCATTCTGGAAATCCTGTTCATGCATGTGAAAATTATTTTCAGCACATAAAATATTGTCATAAATATTACCAACAGTACTCTTGTTCCAATTTCGGAGAACTTGTTTCAACTGCTTCAGCTTCTTGGCCAAACTACATATGCCCCCACCATGCATTGGTTCTTTCCACTGTCTCTGGGAAAGAGTGATGCCTCATCCACATGTGCTGCAATTTAAATGGGGAAGGTAATTTGTTTGCCAAAGTCTACATTTATGTGATATTCCAGTTCAGAAGCAAAAGGGAGTGATCTGATGGCGAGTCACATAAATGTTGTATTGATACAGTAGACAAGTGAGTCAGCCATTCCTAATTGACAAAAACCCTGTCAAGATGCTTCCAGACCTGACCTCCGTGACGAGGACCCCTCCACATAAAACTGCTACCCAAGAAGGGTAACTCTAGCATGTGACAATCTGGTACGCAAGAATTGAAATCCGCCACTGCTTTGGAATCTATGAAAGACCAACCACTATACTCACGCAAATGTGTCATCACATTGAAATCTCCTTCTCAAAGATGTAGTCCCAGATACTTGAGGGTGGCTTGATGTAGTCCTTCCCACAAAGCCAATCGTTCCTGTCAGGTATTTTTTTGCATATACAAAAGTTACTCGAAAGTTATGTGGGCAGCTATCAATGGACAACATAGCATGCATGAATTGCTCTTCATTTTTCTAGACAAGTATTTTTACATCATTATTGAAAAACAACCAGATTTTATTTTAGGATACATTAAACAAATAATATGAAAAACCTAACTGTCTTATGATATCATATGATTTAGTGAAGTGTCCCAGAGGTTCCATTATTGACAACAACAAAAAACCTATGCATTCGAATAAGTTTCTTGAGGTGTCTTTGAGATGTCTTACTTGATATGCCTTTGAGATTCCAAATTAGGAAATTATTCAGTGGAAGTGGGAAGGAGAGAAATGTTTGAATCGGCTTTAGCATTAAGCTGGGTTTGAATGGTGCGGGTGACTGAGTGTTGCTTCCTTTGTCAAGTTACTGGTATCCAATGATCATCGTGGATGTTGACTTCAGGAGCTGAGCTCCCCAAACTTGTATTAACTTTAGTAGAAAAAGCTTTCAATTCTTGCATTGAAGGGGGAACGAAATTTTGTCAAGAATCTTGGTGTGTTTGATATTCCAAGAGTGTCTTGCTTTAATCATCCATTATCAATTGGGGAAGAAGTAAACCCTCCTCTTTTCTTTCTTCATCAGATTCCAACGATGGAGGGTTCAACATTAGCGGTTAGGGTTTTTGTCTGATAAGTGTGGCTTCAGATGGGAGAGTAGTAGTTGCTAGGGTTTTGGTTGGAGGTTGGTCAGCTAGAGTTTCTGGAGTATTTCTGGAGCTAATGAGAGGCTGTTGTTGTCTAGATTCATGCTGAGGATTGGGTTCTAATGCAGCTTGAATGGTGGTTATAGTCGGGTTATTATCTTCAGGGTTGGCTAGGGTTTCAGCTGCCTCCCTAGAAGTCGATGCCAGGTAGGTTGCTTTGGCCTTTATTGTTGATCCTTGTCGGCTGGAGCCTTCTTCTTTGCATTTTTGATCGAAGGATCAACGTTTTTTAGCTTAGGGTTCATCGAGTCATTAGCCGAGGGCCCTTCTTTCACCTTACCCTTCACAGATTCATTTGCCAAGTTTTTGTTGGCCAGTTCAAACTCATATTCCTGAATACCATAGTAGAGTTTGTTGCATGAGGAGCCATAGGGCACATTTTCGTATGCTATGTACTTTGTTGTCACCTTGCTGTTGACTCATTTCCTAACCAAAATCTCTTCAACAAAGGCTTCTGAACATCAACCTCAACATAGAATTGAGCAACTTTTGGTCGAGAGAGGGATGCTGTAGCGGAATCCAATTTAAAGGGCTTGCTAATCATCTTGGCTATGGAATAAAGGGTTCTCTTCTCGTAATATTGAGCAAGCAGCTTCTCATTAGATACCCAAACCAGAACAACTAAAGATTCAACATCAACGTGAAATTCTGAAGTCCAATGAAGTACCTTCATGCCAAATCCTTGAAAGGTCTAGAGCTTTCTCACCCAACATCTGAGGTAGTCCTTCTTCAGATCAAATTGACTAAGGACATGATGATAATCCAGAAAACTTAGGGTGAAAGTACCCTTGAATCCCACTTCAAGAAAGTCATTACTTAATGGCGCCACACTAGGTTTGCCCTCCGTGAATTTCCTATTTAGAGCATGCTTAAATGGTTTTGACAATTGTTCCATTTCTTCATCTGCAGATAAATGAAAATGAGGGCTAGCTCTCCTCGATAAAGCGTTGGTTCCTTGAATTTCAATGTTGAATTAGTATGGCCTGAGACTATATCAGCAAATGATTTTGGAGCGTGAGAAAGGGGTAGCCCCTCAGCCATAGGCAATAGGGTAGCCATGGCCACCAAGAAAGCTAGGGTTTCACGGCCTTGAGATAAAGAGAAAGAGAGGAAAGAGCGTTTTCTTTCTAATAAAATACCTTTTTTTTAAAAATATTCAAGACAACAACAATCTAATAACTCTCCAATTTTCCCACAACTTGGTGAAATGCTGTCATCGGCACCCAAAATTAAAAAATCTCTCAATAAATGTAGTAGTAGTGAGTCAAGTTCGTCCCACGGAGAACGGAGTTTATTCTTGTGCTAAACGGAAAAATGGGGGGGGGGGTTTCTTGAATGCTTTTGAACCAAAAATTAGGACAGTAAAATAACTAAAGAGAATTCGATGTAAAGGAAATTCTTGGTTTCGATCATATCCACCATGGAACAATTTCACTAGTCGATCCTTGACACACAAGATAATTCAATTCTATATCAAGCACTAATTAAAGAATAAACCCGAATTCAAATTCAAAGTTGATTCTTGTTTCTTTCTAAAGTTGGTTAATTTTCAACATGCGATCCAATTAACCCTAACTATTAATTTAATCCAGACAAGTGCCAAAGATTAATTAATTGAAGTATTAAAATCAATAAGAACAATTAGGGTAATTAAACATAAACACATGCGGTTATGCCAATTAGATGATTATTTTTCCTAAATTCAGTAACACTAATCGAGCAATTATCGAATTCAGTTGCTTCACAGATTGAATTAAGCACGCACGGTTAAAACAATCTAGCTATACATTAATTCCAATAACTTACTTATTTTGCAGCAATAACAAGTTAAAAAGAACAATCTTAAAATTTAATCGCAAGAAAATAATCAATACTTGATATAATTGAATAAATTCAAGCACAAGAAGTCTCACAACATATTAGAATTGGACCATGGCTTCAAATCCCTCGACCAAGAAAAGGTCTTTAGGTACTAAGTGCCATAGAAGAATGAACAATAATTTTCTACTGCTAAAAACTCTAGATAAAACTAGAAAATAAAAAGTGTCGATGCTTTTTCTCTCACCCTACATGGGGTATTTAGGATTACAATTAAGGTTTACGGATAAAACGTGAAATCGGCTGAAAAAGAGTCCAACTGGCTGAAGAAATCTACCAAAAATCCAAAAATACGCAATACTGCTGTTTCGGACGCACATGTGATACCTATTTTGGCTCATGTGCGCCCTAAGCAGAGTTGGAAAGTCCTCCTCTAGTCACAACGCACATGTGTTGTACCTCCCCAACGCATGTACGCTGGACCATCACTTTCGGCTTCAATTTTGACCCTGATGCTGATAGAATTTGGCAAAACGCAAAACATGAAAGTTGTAACTCTATACATTTGCATTCCAAAAAATCTTTAATCACCTCAATTGGAGCTTAGATCAGAAAGTTGCAAGAGACTGCTCAAGCTACCAAACTGTGTCAGAATCGCTCATTGCCAATGAACATTTTCCAACTTTGTAATTTTGAATGAGATGCCTATAGAATCATAGAAAACTCAAAACATGAAAATTGTAGAAATCTTCAATATATTTCCAAATCATCCAAAATCATCTCAATTAAAACTTGGAATCGAAATTTATACTTGAAATACGAAACAACATCCAAAATGGCTTCATACTCATGTATGTTTCGCCCTTAGCATTTTATTTAATCTTTTTCAACTCTTTTTCACTTTAACCCTACAAAAACTAAGAATAACCAAATTCAGCTCAATAATAACTCAAATCTTGCTTACAACACATAAAAACGAAGTAAATGACACATAAAATATAGCACAATTATGAACTTATCACAACTCTTAATTTAGTCTCCTATTCATCTGATTGTTTTATTTATTATTGCTTACAATTTTACTTTTCACCAACTCCTATTTTTCTGTCTCATTGTTTTTTGTGTTCATTTCTGCAATCTATTATTTTAATTTAAATCATCCACTATGATTTTCGCACCACTTAATTTTACTCTTTTGTTATATTGAATAATACCCTAAACACAAAACCTAAATTTCGTTATGAATATATGATTGTATGCTGAAACAATTTGATAAGAATATTCATATTGAAATAAAAGAAGAAAAAATCCTGAAAAATCATTTAGAATTGATTATTTTTTAATGCATAATACACAAAGAAATTTTTTCTCTTCAAAAAAGATTTGAAAATTTTGAAAATATATGAAAGCATTTTATATTTCTATTTGTATTGAAAAAATGAGAATATATACAATGAAAAATTAGAAGATTGTTACCTTAATATTGAAAAATCTTTAAAATATCATTGTCATTCTAATGTTGATAGCTTAGATTTATTTTTAAAATAAAAGGTTTTAAGAGAAATTGTTCAAATGGAAGGCAAGACTGCAATTGTTACACTTCATTATATAGAAAGAATCAGTTTTTTAATTAATACATATTCTCAAGCAGATTGCCTATAGAATTAAGGCCTCCTGTTTCTATTGCTTTAGTAATTTTTTTGAAATTAAAATCAATAAATTCTTACCTAAAATTAACAATGTGCCAAGAATGATTAAGTGGATTAATATTTCAATTAAGAAATGAATTTTAGAAGAAATTGATTAGAATTTTTTTTTTTTAATAATTGTGCATCTCAAAAGTTATGAAATAAATTTTGTATGAGAATTTATATAGATTTTCTTTAGAAGATTAAAAGCCCACAAGTCTAAATAGGCTTTAGGCACCCAAAATCATTGAGCCACCCCTACAACAAACAAACAAGTTGAGGGGTCAAAGGCATTAGGCAAGTTATGATGCACCAAGGAAAATTTATGATCTCTAGTATCACACTTAAAAATTAGCCATTCAAGGTTAGGAAAAGGAACAGGAACAGGGCTAATTTCTTTATTAATGAAGGAGTGGTTCCATAAGCACATTTTACACCTCAACAAAGGTAACAAGATTTAAGTGAGTTTGCTCCCAACTAGTACCTACTCACCTGTATTAAGTGACTTTAATTTAAGAATAGGCGAGGAAATGACTCATTCCATCTTACAATAGGGGAAATATTCTAAAGGTTAGAGCCAACCACAGTGGTACGATTCACTCCCACAAAGATTTAGAAGCTCCCTAGCTCAATCTCTCTTAAGGATAGAAATGATCATCCAAGCGGATACATGAAATGAGAACACCATCATGGCAGTGCCCCCGACTTATCTAATTCCTTCCTATGCATGTCTTTTCATCTCATTATTGACTTGCTTTGCATATGTCTTTGTAGCCTTCAATCTTATTGAATATATCTTACTGCCTTCTTATAAGACAAATTATTGCTGGTAAAATGTTGGAAGTTCCTCTTTGTTCGGTAGAATATTGATTAGGTTTTGAAGACAATGAACAAGTAATAATAAAAGAAAACCTTAATTATCCTCAACTCCCACACATTTGCAAGTATACGAGATGAGTTTATATATAGGACTATAAGTAAGGATCATTCCCACGAGGACTATTGGAACAATTACTAGGTTCACAAGTCTATTTACAAGTTAGACAAAATAATCAGTGGTTTTTTGACAAAATTTAAATGAAATTTAACTACAAGAAATTAAACTAAAGACAAGAATGTAAACTTTTAACCCTACGAAAAGCAATTAAAGATAACTAACTAAAAAACAGGTTATTCAATCTATTCTACTTGCAAGAATTTAGTTCAAAACCAAAATTTAAATTAATCTATTCTATGAAAACAAGTAGAAACGATGAAGTAAAACCCTAACTACTAAACTATAGAAGTAATTAAGAATTTAAAGGCAATAAAAGAAAACGATAATTAAAGAATAAGAATGCAGTAAAAAAGAAAATTTAATTGCATAAAAATTAATAAAACTCAGTAATTGAAGCAAGAACTAATGTTGACGATCGTCAAATCTGCTTGACAAGAGAATGAAATTCTTGCATGAACAATTGAAAAAAATCTACCCTAAGGATAAATTAATGACCTAACTATTGAAAACCTAAAAACTAGTGACGGTTGATAATGATCAATGATTTCCTTCCCTTCTCTTGGTGTATTTATAGATATTTTTAGGGTTTGGGGGCTCCAGGATGATAAGTACACATTTTTTCCATATAACTGGGACCACAGGAGGACTTTTCTTGCAAAATAAGTCACTTTACATGACCTGTCCGTCGACCGGCGCCTGGGCACTGCACTTTTACAGTGCTTGGGCACATCTTTAAGTACCATTTCTGGACTTGGCGCTTGGGCGCTGGGTGCAGTAAGGTGGCTCCATTTCATCTTCATTTTTCTCCATAATTCAAGTAGAATTGGGGAACACTCAAAACATGAAAGTTATAACTCTATGTCTTACCTTTCCAAAACATCTTGAATCACCTTAATTGGAGCTTGGACATGAATGTTATCCTCAATCTACCAAACTATATCAGAATCGCTTCTCGCCGGTGTATATTTCCAACTTTGCAATTTTGAACGAGCCATGATGCCTATAGAATCCTAGAAAACTCAAAACATGAAAGTTGTAGAAATCTTCCTTAACTTTCCAAATAATCCAAAATCACAAAAATCGGAGCTCAAACAAGAGAGTTATCCTTGATCTTCCAAACTATATCCAATTTGCACCACGCTAGTGAACGTTTTCCTCCAAAATTGTGATCCATTTTAACTCATTCTTTACTCAAACCCTAAAAAACTCAAATAAACTATTTTAGCTCATAATTACTAAATTATTGCTCAAATTACATTAAATGGAGGTAAACGACACATAAAATATACTATATTTATGAGCTTATCAAATACCCCACACTTACTTTTTGATCGTCCTCGAGCAAAACATAGAAATGAATCACAAACATACTTAACACATTTCATCAGTTATCCACATACATAACCAAGAACCAAACCATCATAAGGAAAATAGTCAAAGTGATAATAAACCCCCATACGTGAATTCCAATGAAGATGTGTGCAGAGCCATACAAAACGATAACTTTTAAGACACTTAGATCAAATCATGCAAACACTTGAATTTTTCTAAAATTCCATAGCTTACTCTTTTTACATTTCTCCACTAATATAGACAATTGACTGGATTTAAATTAGGTAGGACATTTAGCTTGTAGCGTAAGGTTAGGGTTTTGGCTAACAAAGAAAGGGAAAAGGATAAACAAATAAGAAATAGAGATTTAAATTAATGTTGGCCATACATTAACATAAAACTTCTTCTAGAACATTAAAACACCCATGCTTTGAAGAATTAACCCCATACTTAATTTTCCAAACACCCATAAAATGTTTGTGCAACAAATAGAATCAATTCTACTTTTTTTTTTCAATTTCGACCCTTCTCACCAACACTTTGCAAAAATATCATCCATTTTTTTCCTTTCTTTTCTCCCAAAACGGGTACCAGTGTCAGGCACTACCCGCAAAAAAATAGCTATGTAGGAACCAGTGATAGGCACTACCTGCTAACATTCCGATGCAGGTGCCAATGATGGGCACCACCTGCAATGGTCTAATGCAGGTACCAGTCATGGGCACTACCTGCTATGGTCAATAATTTTTTTTTAACACCCCTACACCTTAATTGTACACCATTCATTCAAACATTCTCATACAACTACCTTCCATCCTTATATCACCTTAACAATTAATGCGCCATTAAAACTCTTAAGGGACATTTATAATAGCTCACAAAGGTAGATAAAAAATAAGTTAGAGAAAAAAATGAATGGTGCTTCTGTCCATTCAAAATAAATTAAGGCTCAAATAAGGTTCTAGGGATAAATTTTACAGCAATGGTTGGCTTGAAAGGCTCAAAGTCCAAAAAAAATGCCTACCCTCATCTTTAAATCAAATTAAATTAACTAAAATTTTACCTTGAAAATATAATAAAGAAAGTAGTTGGAGGGCAATATAAGTGAATTTACACAATTATCTCTTAGTGCCAAAAAACTATAACATTGTGGGCTATTAGTGCTCAAAAATTAGAAATTGTGCTAGCAGAAAAATATTAGCATCGACTACCCTACTCATGGCAGCTTAGCTCAAAAATTATCAAGTAGAAAATCAAAGAAACATGCTAAGTAATGTGTGAACAAAATTTTCAAAAATTCGAAAAGCTTTCAAATCAAAAGTTAATCTATAAATATAAAAGCAAAAATTGAACAAAATGAACAAATAAAACACCAAACAAATAGAAATTAAGAAAACTTCCAACCCCACATTTAAAGTATAGCATTATCTCCAATGCAAAAATAAACAGTAAAAAGTGTAAAAGGGAAGCCTCTCTATTAATGAAGAACATTTGGTTCCGTTTATGTTGAATTAAATACCCTTGAGTCGAGGTGGAAAACAACAACCAGCAAAACAAAAACAAAACATAAAATCCCTTAAGAAATTAAGAAAAACAATAAAACTAAGAAACAAAACAAAAACATAAGAAACAAAATTAAGAAAAAACATGGGTTGCCTCCCATGTAGAACCCTTGTTTATAGTCTTAGGCTAGCCGACTTCAACACTTGAAATCAGTTCAAGAACTTAAAGATGGTCGACCATCCTTCTCTTTTCGGCTTCCACAAAAAAATTTAACACCATTTTTCATCACTCTTGATGCTTGATTTCCAACGTGAACTTGAACTTGCCCTCGTTTCCAAGCATTTACTGGTATGGTGCACAAATGATAACCTCAATTCGCTCTTTGCATTGGTTTTTCTGCTTCTTGCTCATGGTCCTTTTACCCAAACCCTCACCCTTCCACGCTTGTGAAACCGATCCATGAATCCTTCCTCTCTCACTTTCATCATCCGATGGTTTGTTTTCCAAGTCAATTTTGGAGTCTCCATTTATGTCATCATCCTTTTTGAATGCATTACCTTGACCCACCTTGGGTAGCTCGTCTTCAAACCTATGAACAAATAAACCAAGGGAATAATTAGCACATTTTTTCTCAAATATTGGAGCATTATCATCATAATTAAAAACATCAATTTCAACAGATTCATTATCAACTCAGCAGAATCAACTTCACTTTATTAACATCTATTAAAGCATGCGCGGTTGATAAAAACGTCCTCCCTAGAATCAGCAGAATTTTATTGTCCTCGTCGATGTCCAACACCAAGAAATCAACGGGGAACACCTCCAACAAGCCATAAGGTTTTATCTCGATCCAATCTACCAATTGGAGTGTAATGTTGGTTGGTTTTGCATTGGTGATCCCTAGGTTATCATAGATGGCCTTCGGCATAATGTTGACGCTCACCCCCAAATCACAAAGTGAACGATACAACATGTGTCCTCTAATGGTCATCGATACAGAGAAACTACCAGGATCCTTGAGCTTGGGGGGTAACCTCCGTTGAACAATGGCACTGCAGTTGGCGTTAAGACAAACTGTCTTATCATCATCCCATCGCTGCTTCTTAGCCAATAGATCTTTCATGAACCGTGCATAATTAGGCATCCTATTGAGAACATCAACCAAAGGGATGTTTACATTCACCTTTTTGAGCATCTCGTTAACTAGCCGAGGAACTTGTGGAATTGTTTCTCCTTTTCCTCCTTTGGATCAATGATTCGTTAAGGAAATGACACTTTTATTGCAGGATCCAATTTAAAAGAACCATCCACTCTCTTCTTTCTCAACTCCTTCATTTCATTCTCCTTGGTCATCTCATCGGTATCTTTAATTTTAATTTTTTCTTCAATTGTCTTGGATTTCGGCTTCCCAGCTTCAGTATCAACCTTTGTCTTGTCATTTTGTCTAACCAATTCCTTCCCACTTCTCAGTGAAATAGCATTGCATTGCTTCTTTGGATTTGGAATTGTGGTACTCGGCAATGCTCCATCCGGTCTCTCATTATTTTGTCGAACTATTTGTCCCAATTGTAGCTCAAGATTCCTCGTGGTAGCCCACAAATTTTCACACTCCCTTTGAAACTTCTCAAATTCCCTTCTTAGATTATCATCATTGGATGAATCATGATTCACATGAGATGGTGGTCTTCTTGGTTGAGATTGGTAGAAGCTATGGAGTTTTGTTGAGGTGGAAAGTTTTGGGTATACCTTTGATGAGGTAGTTGATATGCTCTAGATAATGAGGTTTGGCAGGAAAAATTTTGTTGTGGTTGGTTGGGTTGAAATTAAGGGTTTTGTATATTATTTCGGTTAGTCCAAGAAAGGTTCGGGTGATTTCTCCAAGAAGGGTTGTATGTATTGCCATAATATGTGGGCTGATTATATGAGCTAGAATTTTGATTAGAAACATATTGAGCCTGCTCATCTTGCATCACCGAAGCATTATAGAAGCCATTTTGGTTATTTTATCAGCAAAAATCACAATTCAAGATCCCTTGGTTTGTCAAACCTATAAAGTTCACCGAACTTCTTCCCATATTCTATACAGCGTTGGTCAAGTTTGAAATGGCACTCATCATCATGTTCTGTTCAGATAAGAAAGAATCATAGCTAGGCATACCTCCTTGTTGGACATTGTCTTGATTCGCTTGTGATTGTTGTTGTCCAATTGAATGAGTTAGATTGTTTGCTCCATGATAGTAATGAGTGGATGCCATTCTTTCTAACAATTCTTGTGCTTCCTTTGGAGTTTTATAGGGGAAAGAACCTCACACACTTCCATCAACTATTAGTCTCATTTCCGAAAATAATCCATTATAGAAGGTTTGGACTTGCAGCCATAGAGGTATAGCATGGTGCGGACACTTCCTTGAAACAGTCTTACCTTCACTTAAGCTCTCTCTAGTGATTTGTCTGAATATTGTGATCTCATTTCGGAGCTTAGTGATCCTAGACGGTGAAAAGTGTTTAGCTAGGAATTCTTGAGCAAGTTGGTCCCATGTTGTGAAAGTGCCTTGTCGATATGATTGTATCCAAGACCTTGCTCTATCATATAAGGAAAAAGGGAATGCTCTCATACGGATACAATCGAGGTGGACTCTATTCTAACCGAATGTATCAATGACCTCCTCAAATCTGATTTAGTGCTCATAGGGATCTTCATTGGGTCCTCCTCCAAACATAGCATTTTCATAGTGTTTGGAGCATTTGTATTAGCGCAGGCTTGATTTTGAAGTTATTCGCTTGTACTGGAAGCCGAGCAATGCTAGAACTTGCCCCCTTGAAATTAGGTATGGCATAATCTCTAATATGTCGGGGATTTGTATTAGCATTAACCAAGTTACCAATGTTGCCTGCAACCTTCTCTTGTTCATTGACAGTGCAGTTTGGATTTTTCATTAGATGGTCGCCTTGGTTTGAGTCTTGTCGTCTACAGTTTCTACTTATCGTACGTTCAATCTTTAAATCAATCGGATGATGTGCTTGATTGGATGAACGAGTATCGACCATAAACTACAAGAAAAGAAAACCCAAGATCAAATATCAAAGACAAAAACCAAACAAACTCGAGAGAACAAGAAATAATTGTAACTAAATAACAAAAGAAATTAAAATGTTTAATCTAGTAAGACTCACTACACCTAATATTATTACCAACAAAATATAGTCCCTGACAACGGCGCCAAAAACTTGTTCAGTAGTACAATATTGATTTGGTTTTGAAGACAATGAACAAGTAACAATAAAAGAAAACATTAATTATCCTAATCAAGTCCCACACACTCGCAAGTATACAAGGTGAGTTTGTATATAAGATGAGCAAGAATCGTTCCCACAAGAATTATTGGAACAATTACTAGGTTCACAAGCCTATTTACTAGTTAGATGAAATAATCAGTGATTTTTTGACTAAACTTAAACGAAATTTAATTGTAAGAAATTAAACTAAAGACAAGAATGTAAACTTTGAACCCTATGAAAAGCAACTAAAGATAACTAACTAAAAAACATTAATTCAATCTATCCTACTTGAAAAAATTTAATTCAAAACGAAAATTTAAATTAATCTACTATATGAAAGCAAGTAAAAACGATGAAGTAAATTCCTAACTACTAAACTGCGGAAGTAATTAAGAATTTGAAGGTAATAAAAGAAGAACGATAATTAAAGAATAAGAACGTAGTAAAAACAAAAATTAAATTGCATCTTAAAAATAAATAAAACTCAGTAATTAAAGCAAGAACTAATGTTGTTGATCGTCAAATCTTGAATTCTTGACAAGAGAATGAAATTCTTGCACGAACAATTGAAAAAAATCTACCCTACGGCTAAATTATTGGCCTAACTATTGAAAACCTAAAAACTAATGACGGCTGATAATGATCGATGATTTCTTCCCCTTTTCTTGGTGTATTTATAGATATTTTTAGGGTTTTGAGGATTCGGGATGATAAGTACACACTTTTTCATATAATCGGGTCCACGGAAGGATTTTTCTTGCAAAATAAGTCACCTTACACGACTTGTCCGTTTACTGGCGCTTGGGCGCTGTTACCAGTGAACATAAGTACCCTTTCTGGACTTGGCACTTAGGCACTGGGTCCAGTAAGATGGCTCTATTTCATCTTCATTTTTCTCTATGATTTAGGCAGAATTTGGTAAAACTCAAAAGTCGAAAGTTGTATCCCTATGTCTTATGTTTACAAAACATCTTGAATTCTATCACCTCAATTGGAGATCGGACACGAAAGGTATACTCAATCTACCAAACTATATTAGAATCGCTCCTCGCCGGTACATATTTTATAACTTTGCAATTTTGAATGCTGCCTATAGAATCCAGAAAAACTCAAAATATGAAAGTTGTATAACTCTTCCTACCTTTCCAAATCATCCAAAATCACAACAATCGGAGCTCAAACAAGAGAGTTATTCTTGATCTTCCAAACTATATTCGATTTGCACCACGTCAGTGAATGTTTTCCTCCAATATTATAATCCATTTTAACTCATTTTTTACTCAAACCCTACAAAACTCAAAATAAACTATTTTAACTCATACTTACTGAATTTTTGCTCAAAATTACATTAAATGGAGCTAAACAACACATAAAATATAGGAAAACCACTATATTAGTCCTTCACATTACACATTTGTATTTATTTAGTCCCTCACTTTTAAAATGATAATTTTTAGTCCCTTACATTACACATTTGTATTTATTTAGTCCTTCACTTTTAAAATGATGATTTTTAGTCCCTGACAAATGTAAAATGCTGAATTGTGGTCCTTGAATCAAATCCCAAGCATTTTGGCCTAAATTTGTCATGCCCCTCACATATATAAAACCTTGAATTTTGGCTCCTGAATCAAATCTCTAGTATTTTTTTTGCCTAAATTTGTCATGTATTGATCACATGACATATTTTTTGAGGACAAATTTATAAATTCATCTGAGTAGAATGTTTTATGAGTGCGAAGGATATGAAGTAAGTGATTGATTAGAAATTTATTTGTATTTAAGATTATTTCAATATCTGACTTGTGGTATTTTTTTTTTCAAAATTTATAATCCAATCCGATGCTCGAGTTTTGTGTTGGAAAGGAAAAACGAATTCCTAAATTTTACTCAAAAAATATGTCATTTGAACAACACACGATTAATTCAAACCAAAAAGTACTCGGGATTTAGTCTAGGTACCGAAATTTGACATTTTATATTTGCGAGTGACTACAAATTCCATCATCATTTTAAAAGTGATGGATTAAATAAATACAAATGGGTAATGTAAGGGACTAAAAATCATCATTTTAAAAGTGAAGAACTGAATAAATACAAATGGATAATGTGAAGGACTAATAGAATAATTTTCCCTAAAATATACTATATTTATGAGCTCATCACTCTTTGAGCCAAACAAACATATAAAGTTGACTCCAATACATCCTCATATAGAATATTCGTTAGAGAGGCGTATAGTATGACCTCACTTCATGGCAAAAGTCAAAACTATACTCTGTTCATACAAATGCTAGGTGTAAAGAATTACTCCATCTCTAGGAATTGAGTTTAACTCTGCTCTTTTGACATTGCTCAAGTTCCACCTATATGAGCCAAGTGAAAAATAAAAGCAGTTGCAAATGAGCTACTAGCAACAACTCAAATTTCAGAGTTGATTAATCTCTCCCACACTCTATAGGGAACAATCCAAGATTTATCAATGATGCCTTGTTTGGCAAATCAAAATACTTAAAAAAAAAAAAAAAAAAAGACATCGTGGAGCTTAGAAAAGACTTCAATCATGGAAGCTGCAGTTATCACCAATTTGGTTACAAAAACTACATTCAATTCAGTGGGCTTCTTCCTATATGAAGTTAACAACACAACGTTGCTCCTAACTAGTAAAATAACTTAACAAGTGCGGATGATTGATTTTGAGCAGCCATATCCACAGGGGAGATATCATCAATTAGTATCGCATTAACATCGACGTCTAGTCCAATATCCTTTCAAGTAAAGCAACCGTAAAATTTTTGGCTTCAAGTGAACAAATCAAGCTCCAAAGTTGACTTAATAACTCAATTTTAGGAAACCAAGATTTATTCACTTCTTCTAGATGCCTTTTAACAAAATCCAAAAATTCATCTTGGTTCTCGTCTACAATGGAGGGTCAAATTCCCTTCATGTCAAACGTCATAATTTCACAAATCCCCTCAAGATTCTAAATCAACATTTCTCCAAGAAAGTGGCATTATCGAAAATTTACAACCAACTAACAGACCAACTAATAGATGAAGGCTTTAAAGCCAAAACAATGATGATGGAAAGCGATTTCAGGAAAAATCCCATTAAAATGGTATGTTTTCTTTGAGAATGCATATTAAGATTTTATATTCATATTTTAAGATCTTTTTTAGAAAATTATTCCCTTATATTTTAAATGGTTGTACAGTACAATATCATATACTTAAAAAATTTATACTTTACAAACATTTAAAACCAAAAAATAATTTCCTAAAAAAAATTGTAAAATTTTTCAAAATTTTATATTCAATTTATAAATAACCAAGTATAATGTCATATATAAAGATTACCATTTCTGTTGAATTGGTTCGCCCATATTGGTGGGACCAAACCAATTATTAAAAAAAAGGAAAGAAAAGTAGGGGTTGTAACACCATTTACAACTCCCACATACTTGCACCCCTTTTTATGCTCCACTATCCCCTCCATTTACTACGACTTTTCCACTCTCTTATTTTTGGTTAGTAAGGTTAGTTGAAAAAAAAAAATGTCAAAGCAGTTTAGCAATCTTCAATACTGTTTATAAAAGCAAGACAACTGGATTAGTTAAAGGCTATGCGAAGGTCTTTGACTTTTGGTGGAAAAAATACTAAAACAATTTCTTCTGCAAAATTTGATTCTAGATAGAAGCTTTTAATAGTATAATTAAGGAACTTGTTTCTTAATTGAATTCTTGTCTTCAAGTAACCAAATATATATATCTACTACATTAAAAAAGCCAATATGATTTAGTAATTTAGATTTTCTTTTCGAAATTATCCTTACTAAAAAATTTAATTACTTTATTATGTTTCCTAACTTGAATGTCTTTTTTTTAATTATTTAAGTTATTTACGCAAATATTTCTCAAAAAGTAAAAGAGGAAATAAAACATACTATTAAGACTTCATATTAGGAAATAAATTTGATTAAAAGTAAATTTCCTTATGTAATAGAATAATAGGAATGAGTTTTAGAAATTAAAGAAGAGTAGAATAAATAATTTTTTTGTGATGAATTTTAGAAATCAAAGAACAATAAAATATCAAAATTCATTACATATTTTAATATATTTTTAGACCTTAATGAGAAAAAATCCTAAAAGGTAGATAGGAAATAAAATTAAATTTTTTAGACTTATATTCAGAATTAAGTTTGATTGATGCAAATTTTCTCATAGAATAGAATTTAGGATAGATTTACAAATAAAAGATGAATATTAAATAAAATTATTAAAAAAATTAATTGAATATATAGTATAACAAATGAAAATGTTTGATTTAGTTAATTAGATTTTCTTCTCTAAGTTACCTCTATTATAAATTTAATGACTTTGTTATGTTCTCAACTTGAATGCCTTTTTTATAATTTTTTAGACTATTCATGTAATTACTTCTCAAAGAATAAAAGAATAAATAAAATCTACTTTTAAAACTTCATACTAGGAAATAAATTTGATTGAAATAATTTTCCTTGTGTAATAGAATATCATGAATGAATGAATTTTAAATTGAAATTAAAGACGAGTAGGAAATATTTCTTCAGGATAGGTTTTAGAAATCTAGCGATAATAAAATATAAAATTTACTTGAAAAATAAATTTACATGTTTTACCTATATTTTTGGACACTTAAAGACAAAAAATCCTAAAAAGTTACATATTAAACAAAATTAATTTTTTTGAGATTTCATTTAGAATTAAATTTGATTAAAGTCAATTTTCTCATAGAGTGGAATTTTGGGATAAATTAGAAATTGCTGATGAATATTAAATAAAATTATCAAAAAACAACTTAATGGAATAAAATTTCTCATCAAATATAATTATGCATATGATTATTATCAGCATATATAAGTTGTGGATACATTAATAGACTAGACAAGATTTATATGCAATTAAAGAAACTAAATTTTTATTAACAAATATTGAAAGAAAAGGAAAAATTCGTTTGACAAATGAAAGAAAACAAGGAAAATAAGGTTATTTTAATTCCAAAGAGTTAAATACCATTTTGGATACAGCCCATTCAAACTTAGTAAAATCTTAATATGGCATTTTAAATTAGTTAAAATATTTTCGATTTGAACCTTTAAATTAAAAAAATATTCCAATATAGTCCTCTAAATTGTAAAGAGTCTCAATTTAGTTTTCAAAATTAAAACAAATATCCCAATGTGGCCCCAAAATTGAAAGATTATCAATTAAACCCTCCAAACTAAAAACTTGTTCTAATTTTCCCTCCAAATTGAATTTCGCTACAAAAATAATACGATTAACCTTTTAAAAAAACACAATTTCAAAATATTTTCTCAATCTTAATGATTACTATATTGATAGAATAAGATTTTTGTACAAAATAGAGAGTTACATTTGGTATCTATTTTCAAGGATGAATTTTAGAAATTATACAAGAATGAAATAAAACTTTTTTAGGATTAGGAATTAACTTAAATAATAATAGGAATTATCTTTAAACAAAAAAGTAGTACTTATGACGTATAAAATTTTTGGAATCTTTTGAGAGAATTGATAGATAATTCTAAAATATTTTTCTATCTTTGATACAAAAAGGGGAAAAAAATGAAAAGAACAAAGGAGACATAAAATTGGTTAAAAGCCTCAAGTCCATCTAAAGTTGAATCAACAAAGACATTATCCTTCATAGATATTGTCAACATTTTCATGTTCCTTCCACCAATGCCATTTATTTTATCTCTTATATTATTGTCTAGACATTGTAATGATGACAGAGATTCGTTGTCCAAAATATAAAAAGAATTTGATTTCTGTGTAGTATACTAAGAAAACAAATACAATATAGAATCTATATTTTCGATTATTGTTCAACTGATTGAATGAATAGGAAAGGGAGTGAAAAATCTGATCCACACCTATTTCATTTTTCTTAAAAGAATATAATCTTTATCTTGCAATTCTTTCTTTGTTCTTACCTTCCTTTTCATGCATTGAATAATTATAACATATTTATTCTAAATTATATTTTTCTTATAATAAAAAATTAGTTCCTAAATTATAGAGATTAGATAAAATTCTTTAGAGATAATTATTGTCCTTCTACAAAAATTATTGTTAGTCTTTGGACCTGTAAATATCTAATGTTAAATATTAATAACTGTATAAATGACATATTAAAAAATAGGGATATCAAATTTGTTACTAACTAGATTTTAACTAAAGTGTACTCTGTCTAATAAAACCTAAATATCAAATATTTACTATTGCTTTTGAATTATTACTATACAAGTTAATAGCTATTGTTTGCATAGTTGCTAGAATCCCGATCCTACCTTTACGATTCTACGATTTTACGATCCAAATTTATAAAATCGATCCCGATCCTAGAGGTAGGATCGCTATTATAGATAAATTATAGTTGGTGCCATTAATCATGTAATTTATGTATATATTTACTGAAGTTAAGTTAGTATTTTGATAATTTTTCATTCAAATGTTATATTTTATGAGTTTATAATATTCATATTATTTTTTTAGTTTTTAATTAAAGAAGAGTATTAAATTTGCGTGATAACGCATAATTTTTTACAATACGAGTATATAATATCAAATGTTATGAATTTTAGTTAAAAAAACTTATTTTATGATAAATATTAAAATTTTATACTTATTTGTATAAGTTTTTATTGAATATTAGCTTTAAAAATAAATAAAAGCTATATTTTATCCTTTTGATAAGATCTTACGATCCTACGATCCTATCTACGATCCGATCCTACAACCTTCAAACGATCCTATGTAGAATCCCGATTTTACAAACCTTGATTGTTTGTAGTTGTTGTCGATCCCATTCTATCAAATAAAAGTTATAAAATTGAATATTTATCTTTTAATTTAGTAATATACAGATTGATAGTTTTAACATAACTAGTTAGTCATTAAATTTCATGTCGTAAATTGCTTAATGGTAGTAGACTATTTTCACTTTTTTTCTATTTTCATGATAATATTCCTATAATTGTGCAAACTATATATATAGGGATTAAAGAATATTTAAATACCTTAATGCGCTTGATAAATCCAATTTGTTAGGAAAGAAGTTGAATAATTGAGAATAATAAACGTTTCAAATAAACTCTATAAATTGTTAACATTTCAAAATTACACTATCCTCTTTGATTACTAAACTTCCATAATGGTTATAATAAAAAAAAATTATATATTTTCTGTCAAATATTATGCTCCAGTTTGATGATATTTTAAATTTTTCTATTTTTGAAGTTAAATAGAGTAAACCAATGAGCTCATTATAGAATGCTTTAATAATTCTCAATCGAAGAAATTGATTTCTATTTTAAAAATTACAAGATAGATGTGTTATTCACAAGACACAATTATTTACAACTTACGAAATTGTTTGAACTAGTAAACTAAACAAATCCCTTATATTTCTAATAAAGTTATATCTAAAGAAAATGCATAAAAATCACCTATGAGTAAATATTTTTCTAAACTCATACGAACTATAAAAAATTCTTTAACTTAATTAAATATTGAAACAAAAATCATATAAGGAATAGATTGAAAAATTAAATGAACTAAGAAAACCAAATAGTTAGTATTTCCAAACATGCTTTATTTTTTAATTCATATAAATAAAAATCAAACAATTAGTATCTTCAAACAAGCAAAGTTCGTGCTCCCATACTAGTGTATGTATAGTGGTGTTTATACTGTGGTTTGTGATTTAGTTCATTTGAAATATGGTAAAGCATTAATTTGACTAAAAAATCTAGTGTTTTCGGTACAATTTGAAGTAAGTCTTCACTTCTAGGGAAAAATACAATTTTAGCCCTCAAAATATGGGTAGTGGTCCATTTTGGTCTCCAAAGTTTTATGCAAAGCACATTTAGTTCTCAAACTTTTCAATTTCTACTAATTTATGACAAATTTAAAATTTCGTCAATTACAAATGGAAAGTGTCACGTGCAAAGCACGTGACTGTTAAATCTCAAGTTTCAAATGTGGAAAAATGTAATTTTAGCCCTCAAAGTTTGGGTCATGGCCTCTTTTGGTCCCCAATTGTTAAGTTCCAAACAAAACACATTTAATCCTTAAACCTTTTAATTTCTACCAATTTATGATAAATTTAAAAATTTTGTTAATTATAGACGAAAAAAGTCACTGCATTGTACGTGATTATTAAATCTATCTTGAGATATAACACTTCCCTACCATTTCAAGGCATTTAACCATATTTTTACTTTTCCTCCTGACTATCAACGTCTAGCTATTCACCATTCTTGTCTATATTACAACACTTCCAAATCGATTTCAAGCCATTGAACGATTGATTTAGCAATGGATTTTTTTGAAAAAACCATTGCAAAATGATTTAACGACAGATTTGACGATAAAATCCATTCGTCAAAAAATGCCTATTCAATAAAATATAGTAACAATTCTATTGTCGGAATTTCAGCGACGAATTTTTCCTTCAGCAAATCAGTTACTGAATTTGGTTTGAAAATATTGTGGAAACTTTAAATTAGAGACATATTTTTTTCACTAAATTTAGCGACCGAAAATTTCATTATATAAGAATAACATCTGTGACAAAAAAAATCCATTAGTAATTAATATTTTAAAAAATATTAACGATGAAAAATTTGTCGCTAATTTAAAAATATTGTAAAAGAGGTTTCTTAGTACAATTTTGAACTAATATATTAATTATTTAATCTTTTTCAACATTTACAACTAAATATTGACATTTCATTTACTACATCAAATTCAACAAACATTTCAAAGATTAATTTCAATAAATGAGTTTTATTATTCTATAAAAGTGCTTGATTATTGTTGTTTCATACCTCAAACATTAGTCTCGAATTAAATTATTATTTTTATTTATTAATCAATTACTTTCTTTGGATATAACTTTTTTAACATTAGATTAAATGGGTTGAAATTGGTTGGGAGGTGTTATAAGTCAGTTAGATTTAACAATCATGTGCATGAGAAGTGTTATAATATAAACAAAATGGTAAATAGTTATGCGTTCATAGTCAGAGGAAAAAGTGAAAATATAGTTAAATAGGTCGAAACCATTAAAATCGGTTAAGAAGTGTTGTATTCCAAGATAGATTTAACAGTTACGTAGAATGCACATAACCCTTTTCGTCTAAAATTGATAGAATTTTTAAATTTGTCCTATATTGGTAAAAATTAAAAAGTTTGAGGATTAATTGCATTTTGTTTGGAACTTTGAGGACCAAAATAGACTATGTCCCAAACTTTAAGGGCTAAAACTGCATTTTTCTCAAGTTTGAAACTTGAGACTTAACAGTCAAGTGCTTTGCACGTGACTTTTTCCATTTATAATTGACAGAATTTTCAAAATTGTCCTAAATTGGTTGAAATTGAAAAGTTTGATAACTGAATGTGTTTGACCTGAAACTTTAGGAACTAAGATGAATCACAACTCAAACTTTAAGGGTCTAAATTGCATTTTTCCCTTCACTTCCATATGAGACCATTTTTCTTGACATTGGTATCTAAGCTATTTTGGGTCGAATTATGCTATTAATTGATATTTTATTTATGATTATTGAATTTGGCTCATAAAAATGATATGTTCACCATAACTTTATTGTTGTGCTTATGAATGAATTATAATTTTGATATACATGTTTTATACTGAAGCATGTTATTTTTATTGACCATTATTTTGTGCAATAATTTAATAATGATAATTTGAGCATGCTAAAGATGTATATTTCTTAGTACATTAGAAATCGTATACTACATGTTTATGGGTAATGAAATTAAGTATTTCATTAAGGCAGTATGTGTAGAAATTCTTTTTGAAATTTTCTAACTTATTTTTCTTTATGTGTTAGAGAAAAATATTACGATCAGGACCCGGAGTCGCTCAAGCCGCAGACGCATGAAAAGCCTTAAGGCTGCTCAATGTTGTCAGGTCTATGAGATTGTTACCGAGGGAGAGCTGAATGACGTAACTTCAGGATTAATGTAATTGTGCTCAATTGTAAGGAGATGAGAGGAAAGGAAAGACTTTGTTTACTTCCTGCAAATGGCTTATGTAAGAACTAGTAGAAATCATGAAAGAAATTCCTTTTATTTTTTTCAATCTCCCCTGTATAAGTCAACATCTTAACTTGATAAACTTAGTTGATTGTTGAAGCAGTAGCTTTAGATCCAGAACCGGATGCTTACTTTATTATTATTAAAAGGAGAAAGGACTTTTTTTTTTTTTTTTTTTTAGATTAAGAGGTGAGTAGGGTGGTTTTGCCAGTTTGTTCATGCAATCAATGAAAAATTCCTTCGCCTTAGTAAGCTAGCTATGTAAGCTAAGCAAGCCTGTTGAACACATCGTGTTCATAAACAACTAATTCCAAGAGATTTATTTTAGTGGATGCAGGCTAGACACGTGGGAGATGTTCTACATTCTCCAAGATAGCTTGCCACCATTTTACCAACCGCATCTGACTCAAGCCTGGTTGATAACTGAGGCAGGAACTAACTTTGAGGAGCTTAGTGCTATAGAAGTATATGAACATCTGCTTTGCATTTTCCTAGCTTTCTTTTGGGATTATTGGTCCCAACCTTCTACACATCTGCAAATTGTGACAACGAAAAGAGAGTAAAAGCCAATAGCACGTGCAAGAGTGAATGATCTCACTTATGTTGAGTTAACAAAGTGTACCAGATTGGTTGTAATTCAATTCTTGTAAGGATTAGGAGTCTCAATTAGAGCGTCTGGGATTCGAAGTTATTTGTTTTAATTTATGCTTATATTTTAAGTTCAATTGTGGACATGATTTAAGTTTACATTTAAAATGATGATTATTTTAAGTAAATATTTTTTATTAGTTTATATATTCTATGTGAATATTTTATTGAGTTTCTACAAAAATTTATATATTTACAGACACATATATGTATATATGTATGTATATTTATTTTTTCTTTAAAATATTCTATGTGAATAATGTGTATGTTTTAAGATATTAATCTTTGTGGAATAGATTAATTTATAATAATTAAATGTTAGGTTAGTGAATGATGATAAGTATTGTTAGTAATTTTTAGATTTTACTTCTTATCATAAATTATTATAGTCTCTTAACCATAAATTACTACAAAGATTTTATGTGTGCATAAGGCATTAATTATGTGTATTAATTGCCTCTTAGAAAAATGGCAACTATTACAAACAATATTATCGCTAAGCTTAACAAGGGTGAAAAGCTCAAAGAGGCAACTATGAAATCTGGAATATGAAGATACAGTATATCCTCGAGGAACAAGAGGTATTAGAAACCTTGGACAATGTTTTGACTGAGCCTAAGCAGGACCCAACATAAGAGGGGACAAGAAGCTTATACTGCTTGGAAAAGAGAGAACTCCCTTGCAATAATCACCCTGCTCAGTAGCATGGATAATGACATGATGCGGTCATACTACAAGTATGATTTGTCCAAGGACATGTGGGTTGCTTTGAAAGAAACATTTGGTGGAACATTTCTAGCTAAGCTAAGGAAGCTAAATATTATGCTTGACACCTACAAGAAGTGCCCAAAGAACAATATGAGACAACATCTCCACGAGATGGCTAATATACAGATTAGCGAGTTGAAGGAAACTGGTCTTGAATTGACTAATGAACAACAGGTCCAGGCGGTCATACCCTCCTTACCTTATAATTGGGAGCATATGAAGATGCACCTTACCCACAACACAAATATTATGAATTTTGAGGACGCTAGACATCATCTTGAAGTGGAGGAAGACAGAATTGAATCTTCCCGACCTGAAACTGAGGCCTATGTGGCCAGTTCAAGCACACAAAAGAACAAAGGTTCCAAGTGTAAGTTCAAGGGTGGGAAAGGTAAAGGAAAAGGCGGTCAATTTAAGAAAATTGGTCAATCTTAGAAGGGAAGGGAAAGAAATAACAAAAGAAGGACAAATGGAAGCTTAAGTGCTTCAATTGTGGAGAGAGGATATTTTGCAAATGAGTGCTCAGAGCCAAAGAAGGTAAATTTTCGAACAACATATGAGTGTGTTACTAATACATTAAGTAAAGCTTTGCTAATAGAATCTTCTCCTTTGTGGATTGTTGATTTACGGGGACTACGAACCACATAACAAATTCCAGAAAATTATTATGTAGATTTTGGCCGAGTTATTCTTGGGAGCAAGCGGGTTTATATTGGGAATAATGATAGAGCAGAAGTGCTAGGAATTGGCACATGCAAATTTATTTTGCACAGTGGAATAATATTTCTACTATATGATGTTTTGTATGCTCCTAACATTAGGTGAAATCTAGTTTCCTGTTCTTCAATTATTACGACATGGTTTTGTTATTAAATTTTCGAATACTAGTGTTGAGTTATTTATTGATCAAACATGTTATGAATTTGATTGCTGGAATAATGCTTTTATTGTTTTATATGCGGAATCTAATGATAATTTTTCCTATGTGGCATCTTTTAGTAATGCTAATATTGATATTGATGCAAATATTTGGTGTTCGAGATTAGGACATATAGGGCAACATAGAATGGAATAGCGAAAGAAGGCCTTTTGGGATCACTTAGTAAAGTTAATCTTCCCATATGCTCTTCTATACAGTTGTCTAGAAGGAAAAATGACAAGGAAACCATTTGGGAAAGCGATTAGAGTCCACATTCCTTTGCAATTGGTTCATTCTAATATCTGTGGTATGATAAATATGAGGGCAAGGCAGGGTGTCACATATTTCATCATATTTATTGATGATTACATGAGATTCAGTTATATTTATTTAGTTTCATAGGTGAAAACGAAATTGAAAGTGTAGCAGTATTTGAATCATGTAATATAGTGTTCTTGGAAAATGAATTTCCAAAAAAAGTTGACGTTGATCATAATCTCACTTTATTTGAGATACAAGATCAAGAAGATGACTTGATTGATTCTAGTCAAGAAGGAAATATTCAAAGGAATATACCCGAGTTACTTGATGTAGTAGTTGAGGTCTTCTACCACATCGACGATTTGAGATCGATGGAGAGGCATTAATGGTCATCCTACAGGATATTGATGAACTGAAAACAATAGAGGAAGCTCTATCATCTCCAAACAAGGATGAATGGAGAAAAGTATTGGAACATGAGAAGGAATCAATGAAGCAAAACCAAGTTTGGACATTGATTAATCTTTCGAAAGGACTCTAGGCTATTAGGAACAAATGGGTTCTCATTATTAAGTGAAAGAAAGATAGGTCAATAAAGAGATACAAGGCTCATCTAGTGACAAAAGGATATACTAAAAAATAGGGTGTAGATTATGATGAGACTTTTTCTCCTTTTGCTAGATTTGCCTTTCATCTTATACTATCCATTGTTTCAAGTTTCGAATTAGAACTACATCAATTGGATGTAAAAACAGTCATCCTCAATGAAGGACTAGAAGAAGAGATTTAATGCAACAACCAAATAGGTTTGTTATAAAAGGCCAAGAGCACAAAGTCTATAAATTGAATGGATCAATATATGACCTCAAACAATCTTCTAGACAACAGTACCTAAGGTTTCATGAAACCATGATATCCGATTATTTTGGAATGAAGGATGAAGACCATTGCATATATGGTCATGAGATCTAATGATAAATTCGTAATCTTAACACTTTATGTAGATGACATATTACAAGGTGCGAATAGGGCAGAAAATTTCTTACAGGACACGACAACACGACTTGAACTTGACACAACCCAAATCTTATCAGGTCATTGTTGGGTCAACCAGTTTATGACATAAAATTAACAGGTTGGGTTGGGTTAACCTGTGGGTTGATACGATAACATGTTAAGTTGTTGAATGAAAAAAATTTACTAAAATATTACTTCGATTATAATTTAATATAATATATTTTAATATTGTGAATAATAGTTTTAATGTAAGATTATTAAATCAAACCTAATAATTATTTTAAATATTATCTAAATTTTTTTAATAATTTACTTTAAATTGCTATAAGAATAAGGTAAATATTAATAATTGATTGAGGTATTAAAGAATTATAATTTGATATTTTGATTCATATGGATCGTAAGTTATCTAACTTGTCAATTAGGCTGATACATCTCTAGAAGGAGGTTCTGAGTAAACAGGTCAGATTTGAACGTGACACAAAATAAATGGGTCAAACATGAATATGACATGATAAGAAAAGTGCCCCGCATGACGCAACAAGAACACGACACAAAATGAAAATACGTCAAACACGACACAACCCATTGCCACCCTAAGGTGCGAATGATAAAGAGTTTTTATTAACCATTAAGAAATGGTTGTCCCTTAATTTCTAAATTAACGATAAGGGTAAAGCAAGCTACATTTGAGATGTTAAGATAAAGGCGGAATGTTCTAGAAGGTTATTGTTGCTTTCCCAAGAATAATATATCAAAATGGTCCTAGAACGTTTTCGTATGGAAAACTATAACCTAATAGATACTCCTATGGCTAGAGAAGATAAACTAAGTAAAGAAATGTGCCATAAAACTCCAAAAGAAAACAGGAAAATGCAAAAAAGGTCCTTACACCAATGGAATTAGAAGTTTAATGTATGTTATGTTGTGTACAAGACCGAATATTTTCCATGCTATTAGTCTAGCAAGGAATGGTAAGTAGATATCAATCCAATCCAAGTGAAGCACACTAGAGAGATATCCTAAAGGAACTATGGACTTTGGTATTTGTTATTAAGGCCAGGATTTGTATCTAAGAGGTTATTCTGATGCAGACTAGGCAGGTAATTTAGATAAAAGAAAATCTACATTTAGATATGATTTCTTATTAGGCAATGGTTCCATTATTTGGTATAGTAAGAAACAATCTTGTATACCCTTGTCCACAATAGAAGCTGAATTTGTAGCATTTTCAGCAGCTGTCCAAGAAGCTGTGTGGCTTAAAAGGTTTCTTAATCAATTAAGCGTTACTGAACACAGTGACAAACCTGTTGTGATTTATAGTGACAGCAAAGCTACCATTGCTTATATAAAGGATCCCAAATATCATGGGAAGACTAAGCATATCGACATAAGATTCAATTTCATAAGAGACATGGCTTCAGAGAAGAAGCTAAGAATGGAATATATGCCGATGCATGAGATGTTGTTTCAGTAGATCTATTAATCAAGGCTGTCCCTAGATATGTGTTTAAGAAACAAATAAAATCATAGGACTAAAAAGGATTTAATGTATTGACTAATACGTTTTGCAATAAAGTTTTTCCAAATGAATGTTAGCAATTAATTCTATAGAATGATACATGCACACATATTAATAATTGACTATGCAGGATGCATATGATTAAAATGTATGTTAGATGGATTAGAGATCAGCCCTCTTACATGTGTGACCGCCTCCATAAAAATGAGGTTTTATAGAGGTAAGACAGTTTTAAGTTAGAAATGAAATGTTTTGAAAGTCTAACTTAAAATATATGTCGTCTTGATATAAGATTCAAGATGAGATCCAAAGTGATCGAAAATGATGAGTTCATTTTTTGATCCAATGCTATAAGAGTCAAGTCCTGTGTGGAAAAGTAGAGATGAGGACTTAAAGTTTAAAATTTAAGGTGTTAGAACCATCACTTGTATGATATTTAAAAGGACATATATAAGATGCATGTTTTTCATATGATATGTGTATTTTTTGACTACAAGGGTAACTAAACGATTAATTTTGATTTCAAAGTTGTGTGAGACCCATGAGATTAAAAGTAAGCTCACATTCATACCCTTAGAGACCTTCACACTGCTTCTAAAAATTTTAATTTAATGTATGCTAGCTTAGAATACTTTTGATGATCCTTAATAATGTGGTCTATATCTAAACATTCTAGAAAAGCAGTTAAATTACAACGAAAGAATCAAGAAGAAGGGAAGACCATCATGTGTCACATTTATTTTGTATTTATTGGTCGACCAATTACATTTTCATAGTGAAAATTTAATTAAAATACAATAATAAGCTCATGGGTGAACAATTGAGACTTACAGATGTACTTGAATATGACTAAATGGTTCTAGGGTATTACGTACCAATTCTACATCCAAAGCGAACGACACACTCCTAACATATATATAGTTAAGTTCTTTCAATTTTTGCGGTATGTTGGTTGTACGGTTATGGTATATTTCACCTATATAAACTTGATGAAAGAAAAAAAGTTGTGCTTGGGACTAGACAGGTTTGTGTAACCTATTTGGGTTTATGTAACCTATTGGATTTATGTAAGAAGCTAGGTTTATGTAACTTTAGGAGTTTTCGTTATTGAGTTTGTGTAACCTATTAGGATTTATGTAATTCATTAGGTTTGTGTAACCTGTTAGGTCCATGCAACCTGAAGAATGTGAGTCATATGTCATATTTCTATATCCTATATCATGTGCGAGTGGTAGATGTTGAATTGATCTACCCACGATCAGTGGGATCAAACCAATTAACAAAACAAGGGAAGAAGAGTGGGAGGTTGTAAAACCATTTACATCTCCCACATACATACATCCCTCTTTATGCTCCATTATCCCCTTAATTAACTATAACTTCTCCACTCCCTTATTTTTTGGGTAGTTTGGTTACTTGGAAAAAAAATGCCAAGGTAATTTAACACTCTTCAATGCTTGTTTGTAAAGAGGGGGACAACTTGATTAATTAAAGGCTATGGGAAGTTCTTTGGATTTTGGTGGAAAAATTACTAAAATTTTTATTATCCAAAAGTTGATTCTATACAGAAGCTTTTAATAGATAATCAAGGAAACTTGTTCCTTGATTGAATTCTTGTCTTCCAGATTACCAAGTCTTATATATCCAAAACATTCATCAAGTAGTGTTTAGATTGTAGGTTCTCTTTCCAGTATGTGATCGAGATAGCCAAGAAGCACGTGATTTGTGATCTAGAGTTCATTGGAAATCTTGTGAAGCACTAATTTGACTCAAAGATCTTGTGTTTCCGCTATAATTTGAGGTAAGTCCTCACTTACATATGAGACCATTTTTCCCAATAATTTCTGAATAGAATTATTATCCTACTATTTTTATTTTGGAAAAAATATAATTTTAGTCCCCAAAATTTCAAGCAAAGTAGTTAATTCTCAAACTATCTAATTTCAATTAATGTAGATCGATTTTGAAATTAATTTTCAGTTTGCCAGAGATGACCGGAAAATATCACATGTATCGCATATAATAACCTTGGTTATATTGCACTTTCACTCGATTTCAATCTATTTAACGTCATTTGTAATCGAGTGGGATATAAAAAAAAGGAGAAAGTGAAACACGTATATAGTGTTGTAATAAATAATAAATAAATGAAAAAGACTAAAAAAAGTAAAAATAATTACAAAGAAAAGATCAAACATATTAAATATATACATATTTAAAATACATAACTTTTACATCAAAAAAAATTAACCGGTTAGTTTTTAACAAGGAAAAAGTTGTTGGAGGAGCAAAGTATCAATTGACGCAAAATACTAGGAGTATTAATTAAATTTTCCAAAACAAATTGAAATAGCCAAACTTATCTTTAACATATGAAAATTTAAGGGGTATATTAGTCATTTCATTTTGAGATACAATGTATTTAGTACTGGAAATGTTTTGCTCTGAGTTGATTAGGCATTGCGTGTTATCTTTAAACTTTTTTTGGTTCTCACTTGTACAAAATAATGGTCCAAAGAAACTGGGAGTCATACACTTCCTCGAGTTTCTAAGTACAATCCATATGGATTGATCCAAAAATCTTGTCCACATACTTACATACCTCTCTATCTTACATGGAAAAATGACCTTAATAATCTCTTATATTTTATAATTATATTTTTTTAATTTTTCGCATTTAAAATGATACATTTTAGTATCTTATAAATTCAAAACGCACCATTTTGATCCTTTAATACAATTACGGGTATATTTTAACGTAGAATACTCACGTATATAAAATATCAAGTACAAAATTTATAATATATAATTTTAAATAATAAATTGTCCTAAAAAGAAGAGAATTGAAGTTATTGGAGTAGAGTTAGAGGTGGAAAAGTCACTTGGGAGGAGAATAGGGGTGGTTATAGTAGGTTAGAATTTTGGAGTAGTAGTGAAGGAAGTTTTAAGTAGTATCGTTTAATATTTAAAATTTGTTTGTTGTCAATTTTGGTTACCTTCAATAAAAAATATAACATTCGATACACATATGAGTATTTGAGATCAAACTATGCTGTGTCAGAGGGACCAAAATGGTATATTTTAAATTTTTGAAGGACTAAAATGTATTATTTTAAATATAAAAAATTAAAAAAATACAAATATAAAATATGAGAGTCTAATAAAATTGTTTTCCTCTTATATTATGTCTATTCACGTGCGCTTTGTTTGATGCTCATATAATACACAAAAGTTGCATATTTTGGTCGGACAACTATTTCCACATAGAAATAAACACTTCATGATTTCCACAGTTACTTATATTTAAGAGTACCATTGTCCTTGGATGTGGACAAGCTTTGGTTGGTTCCTTCTTGCCGGGCGCTTCATATTTTGTGGAAAGAAATACCTTAGACATATAACATCATACGAAATTCATGAATTTTCATTTTATTAAAAAGCTCTTTGTATCGTTAAACATGGACCTTAAACAACAGATCAACATCTAGTGTGAGGCAAAGATTAATATGTTCTTTTAGATAGATTCGATCTTTGACCCCACTTGTAAACTCTGTGATGTGGATTAAACCTTAGAAAATCTATGACATCAACTGATGTAAGTAAGATTTTTTAAGATTTAATCCTGACTACAAGATATACAAATAGGATCAAAAATCAAGTCTACCTAAATATTTTCCCTAATGTGACAACGAGTACTTGCTTGGCGGAGTTGGATGCTGCATACATCCAGACTCAATAAAGGTGAAAATTTTGATTTTCGCTATCATCATTCCTTATTTATTGTGATCTATAAGTATCGTTGTAAATTATTAGTGAGAAGGACACACTCAATATATGTATAAAATAAAGAATTAATTACACTTTACTCCCATGAACTTAACTATAGTTACACTTTGCCCCCTTGAACCTACACTGTAGTTGTACTTTGCCTCATGAACTCAAATAATGTACACTTTACTCCCTATTAAAAGATTCCATCACATAAATAATTATAAAAAGATGATGTGAATATTTGTTTTGTTTGACAAAAATATCCTTCAACAATTTGTGTTCAAAATTATTCTACTTTTAATTAATTTCTAATGATTGTAAACATTCTTTTTATTTATTAATTTATTTTTATTTCAGGACTACAAGTGAATTTTATAAATTGTCAAATTTTTTTAATCAACTTACATTATTTTGTTCGTTTATAAAACTAAATACGAAAAGGAGATTTTTACAACTATTTTTTGTTCTTTTTCATTTTGTATGAACAAAACATGTTAAATATAAATTACTAAATAGTTTTTTTAAATTAAAAGATATCTTAAATAAGAATATAATTTTCATTTCACAATTAATAATAAGGGGCAACAAAAATATCTTTTAACTAAATAAGTACATTTTTTTGTAATACATCAAAACACATGTAAAAAATTTTATTTTTTATTTTTTACAAATTTTTTTTGTTAAGTATGAAATGTGTAAAAATAAAATCATTTATATAAATAAAAGAAATCTACTTACTTATTTTATTTTCAATATGTTTGAGATCCTGCAAAAAAAATTGAAGAAAAAGTATTGTAAAAGTTCGATCTGTTAATATTTAGTTTTATAAATAAAGAAAAATAATATATAATTTTATTAAGGAAAATGTAATAAAAATTTCTATTATTCTTACGAAATAAAAATATAGTACATGGAATCATTAAAAACAAAATAAAAAGAATATAATTTGTCCATAAATGTTTGAAAGGTAATAATGTCAAAGTAAATGTTCACATCATCTTTTTGTACTTATATATATGATGGAATCTTTCATGAAAATTAAAATGTACATTTTTAGATGTTCAGAGGGTAAAGTACAACTGAGGTGTAGGTTCAAGGGATAAAGTGTAATTAACCTTAAAATAAAAGAAAAAGTGTATCAGGTAAAATAGGTTGAAGTTAAGGAGTGAAAAACCAACCTCAAATACTAATGGCATAGTGGTTTAGTATTAGTTACCTTTAGTGATAGGTAATTTTTTTTTTTTTTTTTTGTGATTTTTAATAATCTGATAACTAAGACAGACCACCATATCAAATTGACTTTCCCTTTATATATAACAAGTGACAAACGCATACTCAATGTGTGTACTACATTAAAATTAGTTTATTTAGAACCTATTTTATATATACAAAACTTGACATTATTTTAATAATAATAAATAAATTTTTAGATTACTTTCAAAGTAAAATTATTAGTAGATGAGTAGTTATTTAGGAAATTATTAAT
This sequence comes from Cinchona pubescens, assembly GCA_025175665.1. NCBI lineage: Eukaryota > Viridiplantae > Streptophyta > Magnoliopsida > Gentianales > Rubiaceae > Cinchona > Cinchona pubescens. The sequence goes on along the minus strand of JANKKI010000256.1, from coordinate 1,079,984 downwards.
AGGATTACAAAATACTCTTTTTTTTAGGATTTTTAAATAAATAATTTAAAAAACATTGGTAGTTACCAAAAAAATTAAAATTAAAATAAGTAAAGTTAAAATGAGTCCCAAAAGAGAGACCATCATACCAAGGCTCTCCTTTTTATATCTAATTAGTTGGAAAGGTACAAATATGTGTGTAATTTTTAAAACAAAATTAAAAAGAGGAGGACGTTATACTGGATAATTATTAGTGGTGGTGCAAAATGATATTATTAATACTAAGAAATGATAAAATAGGAAGTTCATAAAGTGTACAATATTTAACACATACCAAAAGTGGTTCTCTCGCTATATATATATAGTATAGTATAGTATAGTTATAGATAAGATAAGATAAGATAATATAGGAGAATTTTACAGTTCGGTTTAGAGAATCATTTCATTAGTTTTAAAAGTTTGTACAATATAAGTTTCCAAAACACATATTATTATACTGGATAACTCTTAAAAGCATAACGGAATTTTCAGTCACGAGACCATTGTCCAATAATATAATAAAAAAAGATAAGATAAGATAATTAAAATTTGTGTCTGCCAGCCTCCCATATAAGCAATGAAATGTATTGGCTTCCCCTAACCTAAAATGCAAACCAAAGACTTTTATTTCAACCAATGAATGTCTAAAAATTAGGGGGTGACATTAATTTAAATTTTAAGAAAGAGAGAAAAAATTTTAAATGAGTTATTAACTTGTTCCTATTTTCCTAAATCTCAAATCTGAGGACGCCAAAACAAATTAAAAGTCCCTATTCCAGTTATATTTGTCAATACTTATAGTAGTCCGTGATCGTTTCAAACTTTAAACCATGGCAAAAAAAAGAAAACAAAAATTTCAATCGATGGCATTGGCTCATTAACCCAAAAAATGTACATAATACATCATATAGAACAGATTAATTAGAATTCAATACAGACGCCCTTTTTGCTAATTAATTAATACACCAAAAGCAATCTTTCATTTTCCATTGCCTTAAAAGTAAACTACATAACAAGTAACAAACAAAGCACACTCCCTTTTTTTTTTTTTTTTTTTTTTTCATTTTGTGTCGTTGCTAGGCAAATGCATTCACACTATTTAAGCGTTCAAATATTTAGGAATTACATTGTAAATTAATTATCAAATCGTTTTTGTCAAGGAGACAATCACATTGATGAACTCAGTCTTTTCTTTGGACATGCGATCAGCAAGTATTTTCTTGTACCTGTAGAACACTTCTTCAATTATTTCTTCGCCAAAGTGACTAACAATTAATGGTTCAGCCACGGCTCTCATGCACTTGGAAACATTATATCCCCCATCTTTAAATTCATCAGATCCAAAAGATTCTGTATCATATGCATTCCAGTGGATCTTTGTTGCCTCGAGGCGATCGATCATAAAAGATCCTTCCATTTCAACCAGAGATTTTACTTCAGCTGGTGATGGTGTGTACTGTGGAATATTGAATGAATCTAGTTTCTCTTCTTCAATTAGGCCCTACAATGATGATGCTGATTGTAATTAGCACTATATTAATAGTAGAATTTCCACTTAATACTTGGTTTACCCGGTCAAAGATATATGACACGAGTTTCACTTTATATATTTTTAAATCAATGTGGCATAATCCCTAATAGTACAGAATTAAATTATAGATTTCAAAAATGTTCTTTGAAAATATATTAAAAGATATATATTAAAACACACACATATATAGAGAGAATTGATTCTACCACTCCATAATTAGGTGACCCTCTACTCACACGTTTCATTAATTAATGTGACCTAAATACCCATGCTCAAATAATTTGTATTAATATCAAAACTATCCTAAGTCATTATAGATAAAAATAGTGAAATATGCTAAAAACATATATAAACACAAAAAATTTCAAAAATTTAGAGAAAAATCAAATAAATAAAATCCGCCAAAACACATGTACCTTACAGAAATTTTTTGCCTAAATCATAATAAGAAATATCACCGCTTTAAGAAAATAATATTTTTTTATTTTTCTTTAAAAAGTTGTAGGAGCTTGAGAAAATCGCAAGAGAATATATAAAAAAATTGAACAATTCGAGAACCATATGGAAAGAGAAATAATTTATTTTTGTAAGACTATAATATGAAAGGCTGAGTTTGTAACCTCAAATTTATGAGGTGTTTAGGTCATTGTTTAGTAAAAAATTAATAGTAAAATGTCTAAAACTATATATGGAATGATAAAATCATTGTCCCGTGTGTGTTTATCTATCTATATATATAATATAGGAGATCAGAAATAGGAACTCTGGAATTAATAATAGATCTTTGTTTCTTCTTGTCACATGAAGTATTATTTTCTCTAAATAGACAGGAAAATGACAAGAACACAAAGACATGTATAAGATTCAGAGTTCCTAGATGTGATATAAGAGACAGATATATATAAATTCATAATGTGTCGATATATATATATATATATATATATATATAAAAGTGCAAAATGACAAGAAGAAACAAAAACATTATTAATTCCAGAGTTCCTATTTCTGATCTCACAATATTTTATTTATCAATAATGACTACACATGACACATCTTGCAGCATGTATTCTCCTATTCATGGCCAAGGTAGTTAACTAGTTACACAGAATTGAGAATTTATTAGTATTATTCTACTCGTTTCAGTTAAAAAATTGAGAATATGAACTTTCATCGTTTAAACACAATAAAAATATGAACATCTAAAGATTTTTTTTTTTTTTTTTGGTGAACTTCTTTAGATAATACTAAATTAAATCTAAATAAAAATCCCTTTAGTGGGGAAGTCAGGATTTGTTAATAATGTGAGGTGCGGTGGTAGTTAAATGGAAGCGAATTATTTCAATAATTTTTCCTAACATTATGCACAGAATATATATTTCAGATACCTCAGAAACCATATCACTAAGGGCCACAGCTAAAAGCTCCCAAATATAGCAACCATCTTTGCTACATGGATCTTCCCTTTTTCTCCCCAAAATAGTCAAAACCATGCGGCCACCAGATACCAATTCCTCTCCTCGGTAATTTAGAAAAGTCGAAAAATCTTTCTCAAATTGCTTGAAGTATGCCTTTACCACACTTGGAGGGCTTGAACGTGCCATGTAAATATTCCCCTTGTTGGTCTCTTCTAAGTCAGGGACCTAAAAAGAAAGCAACTCTCACTTTAATTATCAAAATTCATGAAAAATATCTATAAAAAAAAAAAAAAGCCATAAAAGAAGGACTAATTCCATTTTGCATCCTCTCAACTTATACTAAATTTTCACTTTGCACTAATTTTAATTTTGCACATTTTGTACTCCAAAAATTACTCCTAAATCTATCTCACTTAAGTTTAATTTTTAGCATCGACACCAAAATTAACATCATACACATCTTGTGTACAACATGTTCAGCGTGACGCACAACGATGCTGTCATAATGTTTTGGGTGCACAAGCAAAGATTTCATTAATTAAGTTTGATAACAGTCTTAAAAATTGGACTAAAATGAGATGAGTTTGAGAATTTATGCGCAAAGTATCCTAAATTAAAATTGGGGATGCAAAGTGAGAATCGGAGGGTGCAAATGGAATAAATCCCACATAAAAAGAAATGAAAAACCATACTTGGGATAGCCATTGAAGACTATAAGATGAGTGAATAAAATGAAGACTTTTGGTGGGGAAAAGCCTTTGGTAGAATGAACCAGGAACTCCAGCAAAAAGACAAGGTCCAAAGCCAGATTCCATCTGTTTTTTCAGATTTTCTTGAAATCGCGGTACAGACTTAAAAATGGTGTTAAAATCATTACTAGGAAGATCATTCAAGTATTTATATGATATTCTGGTGATTTATGGCCAAAAGTTTTGCGTTTCTTGTCAACAGCTTTGATCAGCTCAGAGACTGCAAGAAAAGTGTTTGGTCCAGATGAACATCCCAAGTCTGCAATGCATATCCTTTTAGGGAAGAGGCTGCTATAAAGATCAGCTATGGCTGCTTCGGTTATTGGCCTTGTCATAAGTATCACCTTTTGCTGTAAAGATTGAAGATAAAGAGACAATCAAATTCAATTGTTGTTGTGCTTATTTTTCCTTTGTTTTCAACAAATTTTGCATGCAAAACTTATGTCATGTTACAAAAATTGCTGCCAAAATTGAAGCCCATGAAAAGGATAAAGAGGAACAAACCGTATAAAAAATAAGAGGGATGAGTTTAAGCATCCAACTATCCGGTGTCAATTCTACCACTGATAATGTTCGCCGTTGGGTGTTGGCGTTTGATGTGAAGGTAAAGGTTATACAAAATAAGGGTGATTATAATTTTAAAATCCACGTTATTACGAATGTCAATTTTTATTGTTGATACTGAATTTACATTGAAGAATATCACAACATCTCATTTGAGAGTTGTGAACTAGTGCACGAAATTTAGGGCGAGATTTACGGGGTTAACTTTAGTTTGCCCCTAACATTTAGGATTATAAATGATTTTAGTCCCTTATATTATTTTTTATGAATTTAAATTCTTTTGTTAATTCCAACTCAACATTCATTATACCTTTAACAAAAGTACTCTTATTCTCTCCTTTTTTTCTCATTTTTACTTGATTCATTTTTCTCTCTTTTATTTTGTTGGCATAATTCAATAATTTTTATCATTTGTCACCATATCTTACATTTTATCAAACTCTATTTATGGAAAGAAAATAAGATATTTTAGATTTCATAAAAAAATTGTCTAGACGTAACACCATTAGTTTTGACTGTTAATCCAGATATTTAATTGTTTAAAAACTAACGTTAGAAACTAAAATAATAGTAATACTCAACGTTAAGGGGTAAAGTGTCTAAATTGACCTACGCTTTCCAGCAACTTTGGAAGACAAATGTGAATGTCATCCCCAATCAGATTGAAAAACCCTTCAACTCTAGTTACGTGTTTTGCGAACAGAATTGTACAAGATTTCAACTTCAGATTGCAGATGCAAAATTAATTCAATTTTGAAAATTTAAAATTAGCATCGACACATTCTGCCAATTAACACATATCAATATATTTGACAGGTGAATGTTGAATAATACTACTTTCTACTTTCTCTGTCTCAATATATTTGTTATATTTAATTTTTTTTAGCAACAAGTCAAGTTTTTAATGGTTAATTTTGTATAGATTTTATAATTTTTTAAAAAAATTAACTTTTTATGTGATAATATTTTATATAAATTTCACTTTTAATGAAATAATTTCATAAAAAATTAAATTAATCTACACGAATTAATAATTGCAAATTGATCTGTTTGACTATAAAAATTAAATTGTGAGAAAATAAATAAATGATTTAGGGGATTTTAGATCCTCGTGTATTGTACAAGATTGTCTGTCGAATCCCCGTCTAATTCGAAACTACACTGTTTTAGATAGTAAGAATATGCAGGTACGAGATTTTGTTTAAAAGGTGGAATCCATTAAAAAAAAATATTTAATACAAGTGGAGAATAAACTAGTATACTTTTACTTCTTTTCTTCCTTTTCAATTTTCTCTCTGACTCCTTTCTTCTTCGTTCTCTCTTCCATTATTAACTCAAACTATGCTGCCTGTATTTTCATGGACTATCTTCTTCTAATGGACTCCCAACTTTCATTTTCAAGTATTTAGAGTCCCGCCATTCTTTTTCAAGAATTCTAGTCAATCAAGAAGACTTCAATTATTCTGGAAAAGTTACAGATCACCATAATATTGAGACTCGTTTCAAATCTTTTTCAATTGTCAAGAAAACAATAGATTTTGCAGTAAACCCTTTTTGCTTGGGCACTACGGCAATCGTTGAAAGTTTTAGTGGATATAAATGGGTCTCAGAATCATTTGTTACTTGCCTCTCGAAAAATTTCAATATCTCATTTAGCTTTCTGTTGACTACTTCAATAGCTATTTGACAAGGATTTGCAGAGTCTAAATTCATAGCCATGTTCCGGATTTGAGGTTCAATTAAAGATTTGTCATGACTATTTGTTATTACAAGATCCTACAATCTGTTTGGGGTTTCTCTGACAGTTTTTTTTAACCTAATTGGTTGGTTTATTAGACGACCCTTATTCGGAGACTTGAATCTGAAAGCCTTGAATCGGGAGTTTATTAGGACTTGGGAGAAGAGTCCATGAAAACATGGGACAACGAATCTGGTTTGAGTTTTATTAGAAGGGAGATAACATAGAAAAGGGTAAGAGTAAAACAATTGAAAAGGTAAAAGGAGCATTTATTTTTGATTTTTTATTCTTAAAATATAGGTGAATTTCACCGTATTAAACAAAACACAGAATCTCCATTTTACCATATGAGACGGTATTGTTTCGACTTGGACAGAAACATTTGACACAGAAAACTTTGATGGAGGATCTGAACCGGATTTAAGGGTCCAAATAAGTGGTTATTTCAAATTCATGTGACACTTCTGGTTGGTGATTCGGAGAATTTGGCATCGAAAATCTTACTTGAATTAGTTGGTGATTCGGAGAATTTGGCATCTTAAATTAACACACGACTTTTTCTTTTCATAATCTTTGATCTCCCACTTAAAAGGATAAACATGATTTACCTGAACCAATGAGTTGTTTGCATAACTTGTATCTCCAATCCCTCCATTCATGCGAAGAACTTCAATCACTTCCATCACTCTCTTTTGCTTTCGAGTCTACCTTCTTTTTTTTCTTTTTTTTTGGTGATGTACCAAAGTTAATTAAGCTGATTTTCTTTGCTTTGCTTTGTGGGTTTTGCCTAACATTCATGCCCTATTTATAGTGGTTCATTGGCGACATAGATGGTGACGGTTTTATTATTTTTTGGTAAATTGCAAGCGCTTTTTTTTTAAAAAAAAAGATGGGCAACCATCGATGGTGAGTGTGACAGAAATATTTCCTTTATATTCTAAATAGTGACATTTTTTATTTTGTTCCTCTGGGTAGCAATGCCAGAAAATTACTTTCACATAATATGTAATAAAGAAAAATATTTATGTAAGATTGATCTACGACCTTACTCGTAAATCTCGTGACTATTAAAGAAGATACATATGTAATGTAATGTCGGATGATATCAACAAATCCACGTGATATCATATTATCTACATAACTTTTATAATAGTCATGACCTTTATTGGTACGGCGCAAATTAAATCTACCTATATATTTCTCATGAAATAAATGATCATACGTTCACAGTATGTATTTATCATGGAATAGGACAAAACTAATAACTATTGACCATTTACTTGTAAAAATTAATATCAAGGTTTAACAATTAGGATGAAGGAAAAATTGCCGAAATAGTCCTTCAACTTTTTATACTTTAGTTAAAATAATCCCTCCACATTTTTCTTAGTTAAGATAGGTTGAATCTTTCAACTTTTATTTTTTAGTTAAGGTAGTCCTTTTGTGGTGAAGTCACCACAAATATCTTTTTTTTTTTTTCGGTTAAATTTCACATACACCCCCTGTGGTTTAGATGTTTTCCACATTGAATTAATTTAAAATTTTATAAAACTTTAGGGCCAACACTTTAAAAATAAGAATTAGTGGTTGATTAAGAGAATCTGGCAATGGGGCTGGTGGGTGGCGGTTGGTGTCTGGTGGGTGGGAGGAGACGCTTCGGTGGCTGTTGGTGGTGGTGGGTGGCTGAAGGGTTAGTTTTGAAGTTGGGTGGGTGGCAACTTCCGCTCGGGGGAAAAGGAAGAAGGAAGGAGTAGGATTTTTAGATTTTTTTTGTAAAAAATAAATGTTTCAGTTTTGTTTTTAAAAAAAAATAATAATAATTATACAAGTTTTTTCTCTTTTTCACCCCTTTAATTAATTTCTTTCTTATTTTTTCATTTTATACTATATGGGGGTTATGTAAAATTATCTAAACTTCAAGGGTGTAACATGGAATTTATAAAAAAAAAAAAAGGCTTTTTGCAGTGGTTTCATAACAAAAGAACTGTCTTGACTAAAAAATAAAAATTGAAGGACTATTTTAGTTAAAAAAAAAAAAAGATTAATGAACTATTTCGACTAAAGTAAAAAAGATGAGAAACTATTTGGGCGATTTTCGCTAAGATGAACTATGATATTTTTAGCTGAAGAGGAATGAAGAAGAAAGTTGCACTCAACACGAGAACAATACTGTATTAGTAGTTACAAAAAAAGAAAAAAAAAATATTACTATATAGTTGTACATTTGCTAGCTAGTTTGCTATTCTTTCTTAATTAGCATAAGACCTGATTCATTATTTGTGATGTTTATTAATTTGCTAGCTTCCAGCTCTTGTAAATTCAGTTGGTAAAACGATTCTTTATAACATAAATCCTCATTAAAAAAAATACTTATAAAAGATATTTAACAACACTAGAAGAAAAGGTGAAAGTGGATATTACTAGAATTGGAATGTTGTAGATAATATTGATTGACGTTCGTAGGAAGAGAGGTCAATAAGTGATAAACTACTTGTACCCCTCTCCACTCCAAATGATTCAAGTTGTATATTGGAATTTATAAAAATCAGTCCTTAAATTTATTTTGTTCTTTTTTGGAGCAATCCTTAAAAAGTTAATATTTTTTGTTTTCCTTTTTTTTTTAGTGTAAGTTATCCTTAAAAATTAGTCATAATAGTGACAAAATACTTAGTTTTAGGATTTTATGTTATGATATTATTTCCATCTAAGATGTGGAATATATTCTTGGGTACATTACTCAACGTCCCCTTTTGACCATAGCTCTATTTTTCTCAATTTAGTCCTCAATATTGAATGTCAATTCAATGTAATCCTCAAACTTTCTTGACCAATCGAAAAGGTCATTACCCGAAACATATTTTGTTGACACTTAACAAAGAACACAAACCAGATAAGTTATATATGATATATAATGTACATAAGCAACTACATGTGTAATAGTTAAAAAATACTAATGATTAACAGACTAATAGATAAAATGTTCAGTGTTAGAGGTTAATTACTAGCATGTATATGTATTTCGATGTAAACCATATCCAACAATATTATTTGCCTTAGTCATATATCCAATAAATAGTGTAGGTACTGAAAGAATGTACAATTCGTCAAATTTTTTTTTTTTTATATGTCTAGCCTCTTAACTAAGAACATTTTTTAATTAAAAGAAATTACTCTTTAGGATATTTCTGAAATGACATAAAAAAATTAGGATAAAATTTACACATTAATCTTTTAGTTGATGCCATGCCACCCAAATCAGCTCATAGGATTCCAAATTCTAAGGTATGTACCATGAATCTGCAAAACATCTACTATTTACATTTTTTAATACACCAACTCACGTCCTCTATGTGACATATTTTTTACCCTCAAATACTCAAAATATTTAGTGTCCGTTAACATAAAAATTCGCTCTTTTCATCTGTTTTACATGCCTATTCACGTGCTTTATTTGACTATCATATTTGATTCGAATCCTCAAGTATTAGAACATCACTTGCATAATTTTAATTGAACAGAAATTGCACTATAAATTACAAATTAGCACGAGTTTCTCTCTAGAGTTTCTGTTTCTTCCTCTAAAGAATTAAGTTGGACAACCATGACCACGCAACAAAGTTCACACTAAGAAACAACGATAATTCATGAGTGTTAATGTTATAAAATAAAAATTAGTGGAGATTAATAATTGTCCTTAGATATGGACAAACTATGGTTAGTTTCGCTTATTTTTAAATTCGGTGTATAAGAGACAGAAGTAAAACCACATCTGCTTCAGTTGTATAAAAGACAGTGAACTTGAAGGTTCGGAAGATTCTTGGTTTTTTTTTTTTTATTTTTTTTATAACTTTTTGGTTAAAAATATTAATGATGCTTGGAATTATACAAAATATACAAAAACACTAAAATTTAGACTACACACTAAAAATAGTTTCAAATTTGTTATTCTTCCAGTAAAGATAGTAGAACTAGTCCATTGTAATACTTTAAAGAAATTGTTTTTTTAGGGAGAATTTCGCATATGGTTGATTGGTAGTTTGTAGGGCTAGCTATTGCAATTGGAGATTTGTACCCTACAATTTTCTTACACTTTTAGGTTTTTTATTTGAAGTGTTCTTGAGTAAATTATTGATCAACAATTTTTATGTAAATTATCTATCTATAATTGATTTAACTGTTTCTAGCACTGATATGATGAATTTAATATGATAACTTTAGTTTAAAATTGTAAATTCAACTATGCCTACTAAAATTTTTTTGTTAATAGATATAAATTTTGTTTAAATAGAAGTTATCTATCATCATTCAAGATTGTATTTAAATGGACTTAGAGATTTTTTTTTTTTTTTTGTTGAAAATTTTAGACATTTGACCACTTTCACATACAAAATTAATTGTTAAATAAATCAATATGTATTACGTATTTTATGGGGAAATCCATAGATACCTATCTATACATATATTGTATTTTCTTTTAGTTGTTTGTATTGTGTCAATTATTCAAGAGTTTCAATCTTATAAAGCTACTTATTTATCGAAAATGTTATTTGATTTGAAAACTAGTTATATTCACATGGTATTGATTTTTTTATTCTAGTCTTGTTTTGTAACAATAGTAGTTATTGAACCAATATATGAATTGAAGTTTAAGGTTTAAGTGCACCAAATTAATTAGTTTGGTTTTTAGCATATATCTTTTCGACAAATACAATCTAAACACATATAATTCAACGGGATTGAAACTAAAATGAAGGGACAAATAAGTCCACATACAGATAACCAAGACCTGGACCTTAACACGACATATCATATTGTTTGACATGTGGCTTGACAATTCTTGTTTAATCTCAACGTGTATTTACTTATACTTTGTTGTTGTCATGCTGTGATCTTTGAATGATGTTTATCTTGTTATTTAGGCTTAATTGTAGTTTGCCCCTATAAATAGGGGTTAGTTGCAAATTGCACATGTGTTTATGCTCTTATTATACATTGCATCCAAAAGCTAATAGGCCAAATTTTCAGTCCAAATATAATGGTAAAATATCATAATTTCTCTCAATCTTTTGATTGCCTTAACCAACCTAAAATAATGGTGAACTGGACTTTGGTATATAATATTATTTTATAAAAAAATTATTATTTAAAAGTAACAATATATCTTTTATCCAACGTTATTGAAAAAAAATTTTTGCTCCTCAATGTTAATTGCATGAATTAGTTTGCTATTTTATTTTTCCTTGTTCGCATGCATTTTTAACATACCATCGTACACTTATTTTGTCATTATTATTTCTATATCTAGAATAAAGAATTTTACTTATTTCAACACATTCTTTAAATTTTATTAGTTTTTACTTTATTTTCTGTATTATCACTAATTAATTCATCACTATATTTAAAAATTACATTACTTAAGCAAATATACTACTTTGAATTATAAATAATATATATTTTATTTAAATTTAAGTTGACAAAATTCACAGTCACTCACTCACTCCTGGTATCTAGAAAAAAAAAATGAAAGATCTTAGAAAGATAATTTTGTTTATTTTTGTTTTCAAGTTTAAGAGAATAATATTAGAAAAGAAATTCATGAACTGTAACTAAAAGTATCGAAGGCAGTTTTGACATTTTACTACTTTTTTAAATGGAAAAATTAACTCCATAAAGCCAAGGGAATGATGTATAGATAAAATAACTATAGGGGGATAATTTGTTCACTATTCATAGGGCAAACTATTACAAGCCTATTATTTATAATTGATTTTTATAAAAATTTGATTTTTTATTAATTAGTTTGTAGGTTAGGCAATATTATTAACCGCATATAAAAAGTTATAACCTATGTTTCTAATAAATTAAAGAAAACAGTTTTGAAAAAGTTGGGATAGAGTTATTTTTTAAAACAGTATTAGATTTTCTAAAGATGAAATTAAGAAATATATTTTCATTGTGTTAGTAAATTTTTTATTTCTTATTTTTGAAAAGTTATATAGGTAAGCAGTTTTTAATAACCTATCTAGAGCAAATTAAAAAAACAAACCTTTAGAAATCCTTATATCAGGACCAAATAGGAACAAATAGTATATTTTGGCATAATTAGAATTTTACTTTGAATAAAATTAGACAATAAAATTCTTTGAGCATGCTAAAATTACCCTTGAGAATTTTTATGTGCCATTTTTGTTGTCTTATTCAATTGATTGTTAAAGGGAAAAAATTATTATACAAATTATTTCTGGATTGGAATAGATAAATATTGGATAGGATAATTAGAATTTTATATTGATTAGTATTCAACCAGGCAAATTCGTCAACATGTTGATTACTGTTAGGATTAGGATTAGGATTGGGATTAGGATTAGGATTAGGATTAGGATTAGGATCATAATGAAATTACTTATGATAGTTATTTTATGTGTCAAATATTTTTAAGTGAGGGTATATTAGATATCACAAAAAAAAAAAAATGACAACAAATAATTATAATTTTATATTGATTAGAATTCAACGAACCAAATTCATTAGACATATTGATTTGGGTTACGATTAGTATTTTGATCATAATGAAATTACGAGTTATTTTTTAAATGTCAAATTATTTTAAGTAGCATCACAAATCGGGTATGGATGCATGTCATTTGTGCATTGTTTAAATTTTAGATATCACTTTTTGCATATGAATCGTGCATCCACACCGGATGATGTAAAAAATTTTTTATACTAACAGTGTATGAAAGATTAATCTATATTATATAGTATAGATGGACAGACAGATAGATTTTTTTTTCATCTTAATTTTATCATGTTCGCAATTTCGACTCAGGTAGCTGGAAAAATTCTTACATGAACCTGATCCATAATAGGTGGCATAGACCTCTTGGTCCAGATTCACTCACATCACCATGAAGATGATTATTTTAATAGAGTAGAATAATGTAGATAAATTTAGACTAAGGGGTCTACGTTATTTATCGCGAATCGAATCCATCTAAGAATTTTCTAGTTATAGTTGGACCAATAATGTACCATGAAATTGTCTTACTAAGTGATCTAGCTTTTGGGAATAATAATGGCCCCGTTTGGATTTCTTTCTAATCACTTTTTATCACTTTTTACTTTACTATTCATATTTTTGATGAAATATTTGTTTAGTCAGCAAAAAAAAATTTTGGTCAACTTCTTTTAATTTTTTTTCAAAATACTATTCATTATTTATACAATTCAAATTTTTCTTTCACTATTCAATCAATTATTTTACTATTCGTCTATACACGTATTATATTATTCATATATATTAGCATTAATTTTTTTTTATACTATCCATTACTATTCATTGGTCTGAATTTTTTTCAAGCAATCAAAAAATGAAAATATAAGTTCACACTTCCAAATCTAGGTTTGGGAATCCGAAGTATAGGTGAAAAAATAGAGTTTAAAATAGTATATAAGGTTCACATTTCCAAACTTAGGTTCGAGAGTATGAAATATGAGCGGAAAAATAGAGTTCAAAATATGTATATAAGTTTCGGACTTTCAAACCTATGTTGGAGAATCCAAACTATGGGCAGAAAAGTGTAAATTTTAAATTGTATTTTTTTATTTTGTATTAAATAAATACATATTTAGCATATGCATACAAACACATCTCGTTTTTTGAAATTCAAATTTCAAATGACAAATAGATAACTACCTTTGTATGTGATTTTTAATACTTGATTTGATGGTATAAAAAAGAAAATGAACGGGATTATGTATTTTAATATTAATAATTTTATTCAAATTTTGTCTACGTATTTTGTCTTTTAGTACACAAAATATTAAGTAATTTTTAAATTATATTTTTTATTTTATATTAAATAAATACATGTTAACATACATGTATGAATATATCTTCGTTTTTTAAGATTCGGATTTCAAACGACGAGAAAGCAATTACGTTTGTGTGCGGGTTTTAATACTTGATTTGATGATGGAAAAAAGAAAGTGAACAAAATAATATAATTTGATATTAGTAATTTTGTTCAATTTTCGCGTACGTTTTTTATCTTTTAGTATAAAAAATACTATTCAAACACTTATTTACAAAAAATTATTTGCACTACTCACAATCTAAACACTTACTCAATTATTCAATTTTTTTATTATTATTTACTATATAACTCAAATAATTTCTTAAATAATATATCAAAATAATATTCTAAATAATATAATCTATACTGTCAATGTCACCAAAACAAATGGCTGAAATCATCGGGACTAACTGGGACCGGATCAAAGGACAAATGAATTAAACAATGACTCGAATGTTAGACGGGGTCGTCCACTAATTTTGACAGGGTGGTCAAGGATAAAGTTTGAATCAGGATATAACTAATATAATCTCGTTTACTTTCGTAAAAAGTAAATTGATAATAAAATATTCATATAAGTAAATAATTGCAAGTTATGAGAAAATTTCGTTTAGTTTCGTAAAAAGTAAATTGATAATAAAATATTCATATAAGTAAATAAATGCAAGTTATGAGAAAATTTTTGAGTACTGATTGAAAAATTTTATAGTTTTTTTTTTTAGGAAATTATTTTTTTTATTTTAAAAGTTTGTACAGTACAAACTATTAAAGCACATAGTATTATACAGTACAAATATTTAAAGTATAAGAGAATAATTCCTCAAAAGGCACCGTAGAATTTTTCAAAAATTTTTATCGGCCGTTAAGATACCATACCATTGTATATTGAATTATTAAACAGTACAATACTATGTGTTTTAAATACTTGTACAATATAAACTTTAAAATACAATGTTATGATATCCTAATGGAATTATAAAATTCTCTAAACATATATATTTAATAAATAATAGTGTAAAAGGGTAGAAGAAATTATTATTGCCTAATATATTCATTTTATTAAAATACGATTTTTTGTATAAAAAATACACAAGTAGATTACAATTCTCATATTGATTTTCAACAAATTAAAGACATGAAAATCAAAATTTTGTAAAAAAAATATCTAAAATAAATATTTTTCTTTAGTCAATGGGGTACATGTCCTAGTAAATTAATAGAGTAAAAATAAAAAAAAAATTAAAATTAAATAACTAAAATTGATATTTTCATTTGGCCACTGATTAGAATGTAGATCCGCCACTGGATTTAGGCGTATAATAGCGATCACAAAAGTTTTCTATTACCAATGAGTCTATTTCTAATTAGTTTCTCTCACTTACTGATGACAATAGATGAAGTTTTCATTTTCACTTCAAAATAGACGAATTTAGATGTGGTGGGAAATGCCTCCAAGGTTTTATATTTTCAACCCAACAAATTTAAATTATAGTTTGCATCTATAGAGTTTTTTTTTTTTTCTTTTTCCTTTTGGAAAGTTAGACTTTAGTATCCCATATTTATAGTAATTCCCCTCTTACTTAAAAGTCATTTACAACCATAATTTTATAGTAGTTACCCCCTTCCCTAAATGTAAAAAGCTCTGCGATAATGTAGGGGAAGATAAAATTAAGCATTAATTACGCTTTATCCCTTAAACTTGACTTTGTTCCAAAAGCTTCACCCTTAGAAAAAAAAAAAATTATATATATTTAGCCTCCCTCTGACTAACAATTTAGCTAACTATTAATCAAAATGTTACAAAATAGCACTAAATTACTAAAATGCCTCAACGAAATTTCAAGGTTATTTATAGTTTACCCCCTAAAATTATATAAAGTTATATTTTATCCTCTATAATATCCTGGTTTCTACTTAAACCCTTTAAAATTAGATAAAATGCCTGACCGAAGAAGTTCTTACTACAACGAGTGTTTGTTGTTTATCGACTAATTAATATGTTAATCTATTTATCATCATCCTTGTGATTTTTGATAGACTGTTTAAGAATTTTCAAACTAAAATTAACTTAATTAACGATTTAGGAACCAAATTTGGTTTAGATTGCATATATTCTCATATTTTTTTTAGAGAAATCGTTTTGTTCTTTTTGTTCGATAATACTTGGTCCCAAATTCGGTCACTTTCTAGTAATTTTAAGCTCATTTTGTTGCTATCGTAATAATCTCTTGATAAAATTTTAAATTCGGATTTTGTTGGTAGAAAATGTTTTTGGCTGTGGGAAGAGATGACACCGCTTATGGTGGAATCTACAACCGAAACCATCTAATAAAATTCATGAGACACCATTATTTGGTACAAATATTTTACTAGTAGTTTTATAAAAAGGGGTAAACTGCAATTTTACAACATACAGGGGCAAAGTGTAATTAGCCTTAAAATTATACAAGGGTTCATCACTAAATTTGTGTTACTTTCTGACATTTTGACTAATTGTTGGCTTTAATCATTAGTCAGAGGGGATTATTTATGTATAAATTTTTATAAGGGTAAATTGAGATTCGATCAAAATTTCATGGGGCCAAAATATAATTAACCCTTAAATTAAATGTTTATCGTTTGTGGGTTCACGTCCTCATGTTGGTAATAGTTAAATCAAATTCCGTACCAAATTACGAATTACGTAATACTAGTTAGGATTTAATAATTTAGATTTTATGTATTAAGCATTATTTATTTGTTTTCTATTGTGATTATATTTATATTTCAACTAAGTTGCTTGGTAGTCAAGTTTGCTAAGCTTTATAGATAGGGTGTTTGTTAGAATATTTAGTTGAAAAGAGTTGAATAAATAGGGTGTTCATTAAAGGCAATTTTGCGGTGGACTTATCCCAATCTCACTATGTGAATTGGTAGATTTTATTTTGGTCATTAAGGGTCGGTAAAAATTTATTTATAATGCTAATAGTTGCTCAGAAATGAATAGAAAGATTTCATTTGAAGAAACATAACCCTTATTTTTAGTAAAATAGACCAACTAATTCAAAATGGTTCTCCCCATTCATTATTGAATAATTATTAAGGAGTCAATAGTTGTTCATTAACTACCATAAACCTCATGAGATTGGGTGTATTTGTTTATTTTCCATTGTCTTGTTTTTTGTGGTAACATATTACTAACTGAGAAATGCTATAGTTGGCTTGTAGCTTTAGTCGGTTTGTATATGAGAAATTCTTATATATATAACTTAGATCATATTTATGCAACAGTGTATGAATTCTTTTGTCTATTAGAGGACAGTAATATAGCTTTTTTAAAATTAAGAGACTCATGACACATGTCAAAAATCCAATCAAGTAAGAATTTTTCACTTGTATGTATAACTTCCAACTCTAATTAAATAAAATGCAAGAAAGGCTAAATTACGAATTCTATGCCAACGCGGTTGAATGCCAAAAAAAAAAAAAGAAAGGGGAATACCTTACTATTTTCTTTTTAATATTTAATGGTCTACATATTGATTGCACGACTCAACAAGAAAAACAGTATATAGCAAATGGGAAATATTTAGGTAGATTTGATTTTTGATCTCACTTGTAAATCCTATGGTAT